>OY744535.1:92945352-92975352 GCA_963556195.1 Sepiola atlantica
TACCTAGCTCTACTTACGTATCAAGCACTGTTGAAATAAATACTGAAAATTGATACATAAAAAATTATATCTTAAAAAATTGTATATTGATACATGAAATAGTAATACATATATATATATATATAAATATATATATATATATATATATATATTGATATGAATATATATATATAAATATATATATATATATATATATATATATATTGATATGAATATATATATATATATATTTAGATATTAATATATATATATTTAAATATAAATACATATATATATATATTTAGATATAAATATATATATATATATATTTAGATATAAATATAAAGATATATATTTAGATATAAATATATATGTATACATATTTAGATATATTTTGATATAAATATTTAGATATATTTCGATATAAATATATACATATATATATATATTTAGATATATTTAGATATAAATATTAATATATATATATATATATATATATATATATATATATATATATATATATATATATTTAGATAGTCTGAATATACCGTCAAGTTCTGAATCAGGAAAAGACAGAATGAAAGAAAAGAAAAAAAAGAAAACGAAAAAGAAAAACAATTATAATGTTTATGAATGTATAAGCGTGGTGATTTTTTTTATTGTTGCCTTTTAAAATAGTAAGAAAAACTACCACGCTTTTACATTCATTAAAATGATGGGCACTGTAAGTGTAGTATTTACACAGCATGACGTCGCTAGCTATAAATGTATCGTTCCTTGCATTATGTTTAACGCTCTTATGACGTCAAGCCGATGGATAAAGTGCTAAAATGATCACTGTTTATTCGCTATTCATCGGTGGCCCAGTGGTTCTAGATGTCGGGATTTGAGTTGTAAAATACTGGGAATCCGGGGTTTCGAATCGCATGACCAGTAGTGAATAGTCATATCTCTATGCTTTTGAGACGTACATAGATAATAAACAAAAAATATTTATTATATATATAAATAAAATGAAAACGGGGAATAAATGATCCGACGTAATGGAAAATAAAAAAGTAAAGCCAACACTATATTATTCACCAACGTTTCGTCTTTATTGTAGACTTCCTCAGAAAAATGAATAAAAATCATACAGTTATTAATTTCGAAATTGTCATAATTTCGGTATAGCTGTGGATGAGAAAAAGCTAAAAACGAAAACCGTGATTTATGCTAATCAGTTATCAGCAGCAGTTCAAGGGAAGTTAGAGTTAATGTGGTGACAGCGTGGATATATTAGTTCCCATATCTATTTTTAGTTAGGGAGTCTTTCTGGGTAAAAAATATTTCACAGCCGGGCTTGGCCGATAGTAGATATGGGAACGGGGGGAGTCTAAATTTATTGTCAGAATTAAAAAGGGGAAGAAGAAGAAAAAATAAAAACAATTATATTTTTTATATGAATGCAAAAGCGTTGAGATTTTTACTATTTAGAAAAGCAAATTCGGATTAAAAAACGAAAAGTTTTCGCATGAAAAGAGAAGGGGACATTATAAATATTAGTTTATTAATTCAAGTGTGAATGTATTAATTTATTCTTATTTATTTGATTACTTTATTTATGTATCATTAATTAATCATAATTAATAATCTAGTGGTCTCTACCAATTCGCTGTTTTTGCATAAAAAGAGCAGGGGACATCATAAATATTAGTTTATTAATTCAAGTGTGAATGTATTAATTTATTCTTATTTATTTGATTACTTTATTTATGTATCATTAATTAATCATCATTAATAATCTAGTGGTCTTTACCAATTCGCTGTTTTTGCATAAAAAGAGAAGGGGACATCATAAATATTAGTTTATTAATTCAAGTGTGAATGTATTAATTTATTCTTATTTATTTGATTACTTTATTTATGAATCATTAATTAATCATCATTAATAATCTAGTGATCTCTACTAATTCGCTGTTTTTGCATAAAAAGAGAAGGGGACATCATAAATATTAGTTTATTTATTCAAGTGTGAATGTATTAATTTATTCTTATTTATTTGATTACTTTATTTATGAATCATTAATTAATCATCATTAATAATCTAGTGATCTCTATCAATTCGCTGTTTTGATACGCCATTGAAAAACAGCTCCATTTGCTAGTAGCTTATTTCCAAGAACTGCAGGCTGTAAAATGCAAATACTCACAAACACATTTATGTCTTCTTAATTTGCGTATTTATTTTATAAACATCTGCTAATTAATTGATGATCTGTAACAGTTGTAATTTTGCATTGTCATATTTAAGCAATATTTGCGTCGATAGTAAAACATCTGCTGCTTTTCTAATGCTGAAAACAGATACTAAGCTTTGATATTAGCCAAAAGATCAAGGAACCATTATCGTTAGACTTAAAATATCTAAACTTAAAATGAATGAATAACTGATTTAATCTATGATTGTATTATCATTTAATGGGGATACGTATCTTAGTATCCGTTCTGTTGACATTAGTCTGCCCTCCCAGGAATTACCTTCTTTCTACTGACTGTTCCCTCCTACCTATATCCTTGGTATTCTGAAGACTAATGCAAATAGACATTGCAATAATTATCGTTTGCTTTTTAGCTCCTTACATCAAGTGGCTTAGGGTTAGGGTTAGGATTAGGGTTAGCTTTAGGGTTAGCTTTTAGGGTTTAGGGTTAGGATGAGGGTTATGTTTAGGGTAGGGGTTAGGGTTTAAGGTTAAGGGTACGGATAAGGGTTAAGGTTAAGGTTATGGTTACATGTTTAGTGTCAGGGTTAGGGTTAGGGGAAGGATTAGAGTTAGGGTTAAGGGTTAAAGTTAGGGCTAGAGTTAAGGTTAAAGTTAGGGTAAGGGTTTAGGGTTAAGGGTTAAGTGTTAGGGTTTAAGGTTTGGGGTTAGGGTTAGGGTCAGGGTCAGGGTTAGTATTAGGGTTAGGGTTTAGGGTTAAGGTTAAAGTTAGGGTTAGGGTTTAGTGTTAGAGTGAGAGTTATGGTTAGTGTTTGGGTAAGGGTTCAAGGTTAGGGTTTTAGGTTTGGGGTTTAGATTTATGGTTAGGTTTAGGGTGTGGGTTTAGGGTTAGGGTTAGAGTTAGAGTTAGGGTTACGGTTTTGGGTTAGGGTTTAGGGTTAGAGTGAGAGTTAGGGTTAGTGTTAGGGTAAGGGTTCAAGGTTAGGGTTTTAGGTTTAGGGTTTAGATTTATGGTTAGGTTTAGGGTGTGGGTTTAGGGTTAGAGTTAGAGTTAGGGTTACGGTTTTGGGTTAGGGTTTAGGGTTAGTAGTAGGGTTAGGGTTAAGGTTAGGGTAAGAATTAGTAGTAGGGTTAGGGTTAGAGTTAGTGTTAGGGTTATTATATAGTATAACTACAAACACAACCGAATATTTGTACTCTTATCGTAATATTTAGCGACATGTTTGTAAGTATCACTGCCTTGTTCACGATCCGTTTGTCTGTTTTTCTAAATATTTTGTAGACGTTAATACTCAATGATTTTTTTAATTATTTTTCTCAGTTTGTTTATTTTGTCAATTTATTTTTTAAGCTAAGAATTCCAATGATGTTCGAAAAGGTCAATGCTTGTTAATGTCTTGTGATCCGAGAGCGAATTTAAATATAAATAATAAAGTAGTACATAAGCGTCCGCTGCCTCATGAATTCTTTTACAAAAAAGACATTAACGTGTGTAGGAATATTATAAAAAATTCAAGAGATTAAAAGAGTTGCAAAATAGGAATTGCACTTTGAATTAACATATAAATATATAGACATACATATTAATATATCAAGTGTTCACATCCAAAACGCGATTAACGCCATTTTCAAAAGTACGAAACTATCATGTTTTACATAACGGAATATCGCCATGATTGTTTATTATACTTTAAATTAGAATAAGTCGTTACTCTAAGTCTACATTTGTACTTATTCGTCATCTTATTATTTGGATGTTACAGCGGCCGAAACGTTGTGATGATAACACTCAAGATGAGAAATGTAGTCTGATAACCCAAATTATACAAATTATCAATCATCATTTAAAAAATTCAGAAATATAATATTGTTTTTTGTTTGTCTTGTTTTAAACTCGACCTTTCAATTACCCATAATTTCGTTGCAATATTATATAGGACTGTTTATTGCTTCGTTGGCAACGTCTACTACGCTTGCTTGTCTAAAAATATATGAAAAAAAGCCTTGGCGGACGGTTCCGGAAATAGGTTACTATCACAAGGGATGCATCACATTTCGTGGACAATGAAATCTAGAAGTACAAATAATATTGATTACTAACTATTTATGTGGCTGAAATAAAAACGCGGCTAAAAACATTTTCTCACGGGGCTTCCTACGCTGGCACAAAAAAAAAACATATCGAGAATAATTACAACGGACGGACTAATGGATGTACCAATAAATCCAGAGTACTTTAGAAAATTGTATTCTGATTAAACGGCCGAGTGGTCTGACCTAAATGCATCGAAATCATTTCTTCTCCAAGATTGACTTCGTCCAAAGCAACTGATATTCACGAATCGGAATTTATTTATTGAATCATAGGAAACGAGTCAGTGACATATGTCAATTTGGATGATTTAAAAGAGTATCACCATTTTGAATTTATTGGTGAGTTTTTTTTGACATTGAGATTTCGTGTTTGAAAGAATCCAAATCAACATTTTTGCAATTTTGTAACGATGGTCTATTGCCATACTTTGGCTGACGAATCTGTTCTATTTGAGGGTTCTTGATAAGGTGCAGAAACGTATCTGCGATTTGATCGACCCAGCACTTGTTTTCTTCTCTGCACCGTGGTGTTGATTATCCCAGTCTTTTCTATAAATACTATTATTGCAGCCTCATGTTCTCTATTCCCTGCTTCCTTTGTTTCAGCTCGTTTGAGTCGTTGGTCTAGTGTTCTCCATCAATTCGCTGTTTTGATACCTCATTGTTATGCAGCTTCCTATTCCTATTCTATTTAAATAACCCAAAAAGGGTTGATATGCCGTAAAACAAAACTACCAAACCAAAAACGATGATTAAACATTTGAAGATATAAAGAACTTAGAGCATTAATACTTTTACTATAATGACCAGATTCGGCATTAAATAACCGAAAAAGGGTTGATATGCCGTAAAACAAAACTACCAAACCATACCAGTAGCTTCTTTTTCAAGAACTGCAGGCTTGTGGAACACTCTTACTGTTTACTGGTTTCCTCCATCCTATAACCTTGGTTTGTTTTATATTAAGGCCAATAAGCATCTCTTTTTAGTGCGATAATCACATTCCGCAGGTGACACATGTGTGCACATATGTAGCCCAAATATTCGTATAACTAAAACATTATACTATATATATATTCATGTATATATTTATATATATAAATTTATATATATGAGGTTAATTATTTGTGTATATATATATATACATATATATATATATATATATATATATATATATATCAAGGGAGGCGCGAGAGCGCTCTATCTCTTAACAGACTACACGAATGGCCTATGCTGGAAATCTTATTTCTTTGATCAGTCCTAACTCAAAAACCAATAAACCAAATCAGTTAAAACTTTGCAGAAAATTCTTATTTGATAGGTTCTATAAGTGTGTAGAATGTCAGCATCATTAGTCAAGGCAACCCAGAGATCCAGAAAGTTCAATCATGAACTCATGTTATCTGCGTGTACGTACTACGTACGTATGTGCCACCCTGTATCTCATCAACTATTTGATGGATTCAGCTTATTTTTGGCAGGGATAGAGGTTCTAGGGTCTAGTTTATGGCATTTGAATTTCAGTTCACCATATACCTTAGTTTTCTGGAAAATTCCAAAAAGACTTCAAAATGACCAGTATTCATACACTTTATTCTATATCTTATCGACCATTTGATGGATTTCTGCTGATTTTTGGCAAATATAGAGGTTCTAGGGTCTAGTTGATAGCATTTTAATTTCAGTTTATCATATACCTTGATTAGTCAAACTACCAACTATATCAGTTATCAGAAGGCATTGTATTGAGGCATAGCCTTTACAAAAGTAGTGACATTCCATGAAAAATACCAGTATACTGAAATCATATGACCTTAATAGAGTTAAGATGAAAATTCATATACATTAAATGTACAAAAGCAAGGAACTTCCCAAATTGTTACACTTTTATTGTCATTAATGGTATGACTACATATCAACCAAACCATTTAATTATCACATCACTGCAGTATAAATCTCTATGCATGAGTGGATAAAGTGTGTGAGGTGCGCTGAAGAAAAATTCCTACCAGTAAAATACATAGCCCTGTTGTGCTCGCATACCCTTAATGACAATAATAATGTAAAAATTTGGGAATTTCCGTGCTTTTGTACATTTAGTGTATATGAATTTTCATCTTAACCCTATTAAGGGCATATGATTTCAGTATACTCGCATTTCTCATAGAATATATATATATATATATATATATATATATATATATATATATATATATATATATATATGAAGAAATCCAACAAAAGATATAAGCGTCAACTAATATCTTATAATTAGTGAAACATCCGGATAAAAACTGAAGCTCAATATACTGGATAGAGCATTAATATTATAATATAAAATGAAGTAATAAAATAAGGTGTCAATCAAATTTTATTAGAATTCAAAGTTCAAGCAAAGTATCCCTAAGTCCTTAGCTCATGAGTTTTCAAAGATAATTCTTCTCTTCAGAAAACCATTACCGCAGTTATACTACTACAGGTAATAAAATTACCCTTTGAAAATATATAAAATTATATACACAAATACACAAAAATACATAACATCAAACATATCAACCCAAAAACATACTTTTTGTTGAATCCATACAGTCCATCCAGGTCATACAAATTGAGAAGCATAATCAGGAAAGACATTACTCCAAGTTATACACAGCAGTCCATATACGTCAAATTGAAGGGACTGGCAAAGTTATCCAGTCGCGAAATGTGTCCATATTCAATGTTAATGATAAATAAATCAAATAATACAAAAGGTCCAATCAAACTTCCAAAATCCCGACATGTGCAACCCAAGTCAAATCAAAGTTCGTTGTTTAATTAGAAAACCCGTTAAATCCGAATTGAGCAAAATAAGACTGAATCCCCGTCGCATCTTGCCAGCAGAGTGAAAAAAAAAGAAAAAAAAAGTAATCTTCTCTCCCCAGCGATTCAACCAGACATGACACATCCTTAACGAACAGAAGGCGATATTAAATTGTCTACATCTCAGAATGACTTTAATAGATCTGAAATTACGTCTGTGTTACTTCCTGTTTAAGCCTGCTTGATGGGCTCAACAAAGAAAGCAACATACAACCCCGCCATCCACCCCACCCAGATTAGATGTTCCCTGTCTGGTTCGAGTGAGAATATTCTATGTCAAAGGGGAAGGTGTTAAGAAGTTAAAAGAAAAAGAAAAAGAGAAGGGAGTTAAGAAATATAGGTCAGATCGTGTAATCACGTACACATCCAAAATTATTACTTAAAATCTAGCTTACAGTAAAAACCGATTTCACAAATCTCGCCCTATCAAATAATCTAGAATATTTATGAAATAAAAAATTACGAAGTTATTAAATTCCAATAATTTTATAGTTTAATTTAAGATTTAATTTTATCATGTTAGAAATTATTAAAGTTTTTAATAGTTTAATTTAAGATTCAATCCTATAAGCCCAGGAATTCCAACTCAAGGTTAAACTTTCCCCAATATATATATATATATATATATATATATATATTCCCGAAACAGTTATCCATGGTAAAAAACTGATGATCCCTTAAAATAGTGTTAGAAATAAACTAATATAAAAACTGTAAAAAATAAATTGACTTACATGAGTGTTTTTACACTGGAAGACTTGGGACTATTAGTTTTTTTTTGTTTTTTTTTAATATAGTTTTAATGGTTGAGAAAGTTCCGAGACTATATATATATATATATATATATATATATATATATATATATATATATATATATATATATATATAGAGAGAGAGAGAGAGAGAGAGAGAGAGAGAGAGAGTCAGTGAAAAAGAGATAGGAATCAACGTATATTAAATAAATTAACACAATGCATACACATTAAACTATACGCTACATTAGTACGTAATAATATATAGGATTAAAATTTGGTACACCGATAGATTTTAGTCGAAATATTTCTGTTAAAATAATATTCGTAAATGGCTGCTAATTTTTGTGCGTGCGAAAATGTTACCGTATTTGTTATTTGAACCGAGATTGGTGTACTTTCTTCATAAAAGTCGACGTATGACATCCCAGTGACAAATTACTGAGTACTAGACGAAAACAGAATATATTTTTTATTTCTTTCATAGTGTGAGTAATGGCCACTAGCCGCTTTGCACCTGTCAACGGATGTTTTTGATACTTTTGCTCAGAATAGTTAAACTCTACTCATTTGCTGAAAAAGATATTTTCTGTTTTGAATTTAGAGTCGATTTTGTGAAAATATTCTACGAATATTGAAGTCAATCTGTATTTGTGATTGCATAGATATATATCTTTATACACACATACATATACAGGATGATTCATAAGTCACTTAGCTATTTATTTTTCAAATTCTAAAGTTAAAAAATACGGTAATACAAAAACAGAAAGTTTATTCAACAAATTCGTTTATTAGAGTTTAAAATTACAGCAAATTTTCCAAATTTCTACCTTCTCTCTCTTTCTCTCTCTCTCTCTCTCTCTCTCTCTATATATATATATATATATTTATATATATATATATATATATATATATATATATATAAATTAGGAAAGTTCATTTTATAAAGCATCTTTTGTAAGTTAATATAAATATAGAGGCAAACAAGCCTTCAAAAACCATGTATTAGATGCGAGTAATTAAATCAAAATAAAAATAAAAATATTTCGAAACATTTAATAAAATATTTCAAAATACCTTCCGTTTTTTTTTTTCTTCATATTGATTTTTTTTTTTAGCTAATATTTCGCTTGACAAAAACAAGCTTCATCAGAGCCAAGACAAATAAAGGTATAACCTTTTTTTTTTGAAGGCTTGTTTGCCTCTATATTTATATTAACTTACAAAAGATGCTTTATAAAATGAACTTTCCTAATTTATAACTCGCAGCAACCATGCGCATTCAAGTTCTATTCTATTTAAAACAGACATTTTCAACAATAGTCCACAACACCGGACGTGACACTTCACCAACACCAGGAAGTAAATTATGGAAAAATAAAGGTTATACCTTTATTTGTCTTGGCTCTGATGAAGCTTGTTTTTGTCAAGCGAAATATTAGCTAAAAAAAAAAAAAAATCAATATGAAGAAAAAAAAAACGGAAGGTATTTTGAAATATTTTATTAAATGTTTCGAAATATTTTTATTTTCTTTTGATTTAATTACTCGCATCTAATACATGGTTTTTGAAGGCTTGTTTGCCTCTATATTTATATTATATATATATATATATATATATATATATATATATATATATATATATATATATATATATATATATATATATATATATATACAGGGTGATTCATAAGTCACTTAGCTATTTATTTTTGAAATTCTAAAGTTATAAAATACGGTAATACAAAACAGAAAGTTTATCCAACAAACTCATTTATGGTGGGAGTTTAAAATTACAGCAAATTCTCGAAATTTCCACCTTCGTTCTGCATGCATAGCTCCATTCTTTTTTGAAGGGAATTTACGACTCTTCGTAGCATATTTGATTGCTTGGGTGTTGTGCGAAGGAGGCTTTCTGTTCACATCACATTTCCATTGCCTAACAAATAGCAGTAATTAGAGAGTAAGATAACAATCATCAAAAGTTCATAGTATATGTGTGCTTCATATGGTACTCATTTTAAATAGCTAAGTGAAGTGACTTATGAATCAGCCTGTATATTAGTAGTATGTTTTGAAAAGGCTGTGGGCAATGCAAAGTTCCGAGTAGGATGTAAGCTGGAAGGAACAAAAATAATAAATCGACATGGGACTTACTATTTATTTTTCTTAAAATTTTACATAACAGCAAGTGTGATGTTAGCTGTTTGTGTGTTGTTCGGATGATTATTAAAAATCATTTATTTAATATCTCTCTGGTGTTTATTATTTTTGACAAAGGGAAGTTGTGTTTCCCGAAATATTAAATGAATGATTTTTAATAATCATCCGGACAACACACAAACATCTAACACCACACTCGCTGTTATGTAAATTTTGAAGAAAATAAATAGTAAGTCCAATTTCCATTTCGATTCATCATTGTTGTTCCTTCCAGCTTACATTCTACTCGGGACTTTCCATTGCCCACAGCCTTTTAAAAACATACTACTAATCCCAGCAATGCTTCAAGCAAACTAACATTTCTCTCTCTCTCTCTCTATATATATATATATATATATCTATATATATATATATATATATATATATATATATATATATAATGTATAGGTGTAGAGTTATAACGATAATTAAATTATCGTTTAATAATAATAAAAATTTATCGTGACAGTGTAAAACTCAATATATTAAATAGAGCAATTTATTTTAGAGGTGAAAGATAAGAATAAAACATTGTAAATATACAATATTTATTAAAAACATCAAATGTTCAGAGCAAGGAGCCTCATATCATTAATCCATGGTTTTTCAAAAATATATATTCGTGTGAATGAATATGGTACAACTTTGTTGACCGACTTGATTATGATGTTGGTATTCTTGCAGAAGGGACTACTTAACTGTTGCAAACCTATGTGAAAGTGATATTATGGAACCGACTGAAATCGAACTTGGAACAACTAGATCGTCAGTCCGTGTCACTATCCACTTGACCACCGTCACTTTCCTACGTATGTAAACACACATATATTGTAACATGTTTTCTTAAAGTAAATTGACAATTTTAGCATGTTGATATTTTAATTAAATCTTTGAATTCTTCGGATATGTCTTCGAATATAACCGTCAAACTTTCAACGAAAGAAGAAATTATTTTCACCCTTTTTCGACATTTTTCCGTATTATATTTTCGGTAAGCAAAGGAAGGAAAGGAAAAAAATGTCAAAGTATTCCACGTAAAATGAGAAAAAATAGATTTTCACAATATTTGACATTTATATTTCAGAATCATGCAGTAAACTTCCGATTTTTTCCCCATAACAAATTTTGTAATCTCGCTCTTTCGTTTGTTGACGTTTTTTTTATTTCAGGGAATACCTTTAAATAAACGGCTACATTCGACAAAAGGAAAAATAAAACTTGTACAGGAATCTGTAGTTTCTGATGTGAATTTTCGAATAATGTACGAGTGATTGTATGGAATTGTCTACTTAAAACATCATCCCTCCTCTCTAAACACTGACTTTGGTAATTTTAGATTAAGAGTGATTCGTTATTATTGCTTTTGAAAACACCCATTTGCTCCACATATTTCGTAAGTTAAGAGGGGGTAACGTAAACCCTTGTTTTTACTCGACGTTGTCAGGGAGCAATACAATTGTCATAATTAACATACCTGTATTATATTGTGTAATTGAATGAGGAATACAGTGTTCTTTGTTCAATCCTCAACCGTACATTTTCTAAAGAAGAGTGTGTAGTGAAGCAAGCGTTGCAGAATCACAACCGCACATTTTCTAAAGAAGAGTGTGTAGTGAAGCAGGGCTTGCTCAATCATTAGTCGAACCTTTTCGAAACAAGCGTGTGTAGTGAAGCAAGGGTTGCACAATTAACAACCGCACATTTTCTAAACAAGCGTGTGTACTGAAGCAAGGGTTGCACACTCATCAATCGCACATTTTCTAAACAAGAGTGTGTAATGAAGCAACGGTTGCACAATCACCAACCACATATTTTCTAAACTAGAGTATTTAGTAAAGCAAGTGTTGCTGAATCACAACCGAACATTTTCTGAACAGCAGGGCGTAGCAGAAACTTTTGTTCTACTCGAGTAGTTTGGGAGCAATGAAATTGTCACTATTAACATTACTGTATTATTTGGTAAGTTAGTGGGTGTAACAGAATCTTTCGTTTTACTCGACGTTGTCCGGGTGAAATAAATGTAAATTACAGTATTACGTTTAGATCTCTTTGGATTATTTTTATTATCAATATTATTTCTCTTCATATTATCGTGAAAGTGAGTGGGGGAACGGAATTACCCGGCATCAAAAATGTCACTGTGTTTTGTTATACGCGGTGTTGCCCAGAAGGAATAAATGTAAGATTACAGTATTACATTTAAAAGGTAGATCTGATAAGTGAATTACATTATTTTTTTTTTTTTCAACACATTCAAAACAGAAGAGAGAAGTTGGCTGGACTGAAAAAAAGAGAAGATAATGGAGAAGGACCGAAAAATGGTAAATCGGCAAAAGGAAAAGGATAAAGAGACGGCTGGAGAGAGAGAGAGAGAGAGAGAGAGAGAGAGAGAGAGAGAGAAGGGGTAATATAGAGATCATTTAATTTCACAGTAATTAATTTCTGTTTAGTTTTTTTATAGTCACGAACAATGGTTGTAACTATATATTTTTTGTGTCATTGGCAGAATAAATACAACATTATTATAATTAAATAATAAGCGCGTAATATTTATTTATATTATTACAGAAGTCTAAATGAACATGGTAGTTAGGGGTTCAAGCTAGGAGAGGCGCACCAAGAGAAAAAAAAATAATGGTGTGTATGACTTTTTATAATTTACCTCGTGTCTTTCAATCGTAGGCGTGTCCGGTTTCTTTCTGAGATTCTCATGGATGGCTCTGCTCTTGAGGAGAAATCGACTCTGAAACTTTTTAGTCTTACTCTCTTATCAAATCTTTCTTGGCGTTCATACATTAGATTTATTGCTCTTTCTGCTTCTCGTAGAGTCCGTTCTCTCTATCGATTCAAATACTTTCTCACACCGAAGGTTATTCCCTATCGCTACAAATGTACTATCCGACGATGTATATTTAGTGTTTATTTAAGAACGTTTAAAAAAAGAACAAACGTAGAGAAATCAACAGCAATATCCATCCTAAAACGTTTTTGTTCTAAAAACTGGCTTTTCCGGTGGACGAAAAAGGAATAAGAAACACGTAAAATACCAACTTATTTTCTTACAAACAAAGAAAGATCAGTGATTTTTTTTATTACTTTTCTGGCACTGTGTTAATTTTCAACAAGAATAGTATACATGGAATTTTCGTTTATCTATAAAAGGTATGAATAATGATCACACGCAGAAAAGGAATATTATGATTTGGGTTATAGCGTTCTCATCAGTGGCCTGTCTTCCATTCATCTCGCGTCCTTTGAAGAAGACAGGCCACTGCTGACAACGCTATAACCAAAATCATTATTTTCATTTCATGCTTGTTTACGTCAACAGCCATGCCGAAGTCTGGACACTTTCTGACAAATCAACATTAATATTCTGTATGATTTTCTACATTGTTTTCTTCATCCTGAGGAAGTCTTTCAATAAAGACGAAACGTTGATGTATACATAAATCATGTTTTTTTTGTGCTTTTCTCTTTTTATTTTACATATGTGTGCGTGCGTGTGTGTGTTTGTTTGTGTGTGTTGCCGTTGATATTATAATTGAATCAATAATCCTTACAAAGGCAAACCTGTCATTTAATGACCTTCAAACTTTCAAAAGGAATGATTACACAGTGCCGACATGTCTTGTTTCATCACGATGCTTTACCGAATTTGAACAATAGGAATTGATTATATAATATCATGAATTATTGAGAGACAACCGGTGCAGATGATGGATACTTTTTTATTTTTTCCCATGTAGATTTCGGGTGGCCGCTTCTGATAGATCCCTGCGTTGCGGATACATCGTGCGCATGTATTCATGCAATGTTACGGAAGGCCATACCAACCAATAATCTTTCATGTTTCCTTAGCTTTACTGAATAAAAGCTCTTTCTAATTATGAAAAGCTTCAAATAACTATATAAGTATACTCTTTTTTATTATCGAATTTTTTCTCCGTATTTAGCTGCGTCCACGGATTTCTAAAAACAGCCCCGTCTGTTCGTCTGTCGATCTGTGAAGCTTGGCTTTGAAAGAGCATTTTCATCGTTATACGGGGAATGAAGTTGATAGCAAGGCAGACTTTCTTTTAAACGTAGTTCACCCTAAACAAGGCAGGCCGCCACTGTAGACGTAAGGGGCTACTGAGAAGAAAGAAAAGGGGAGAAGGTTGGGGGGTCAACCTGACCTGGGATCTGCGCAGAGAGATGTTTGTTTACATTAATTTTAAATTTCTACATGTCAGTACTGTCGGGAAACAGACGGCAGGGAGGGAGTTCCAGAGGCCAGCAGTACGACGAAAGAAGCTATTTGAGTAGAAAGCTCTCCGGCATCTGGGGACCTCCACAGTGAATGGATGGGATTTAGTTAATTGTCGAGTTGGTATAGTGAATTTACGTCGAGGGGGCACCAGAGTAGCCAATTCATCGGAGCATAATCCATTGAAGTATTTGTATAATCTATGTTCTCTAGTCAGTAGGGAGGGTGTTTCGAACATAGAGTCTATGTGTGCCAAGTTCGAATCTAGTCAATTCCAGACTACAACATTTTACTTACGGATACTGGCAACTTTCAAGTGATCTATCCGGTATTTCCGACTGTTGATTTAATCGTCTACCTACACGATAGTCAGAACAGTACCAAGATGGAGTACTGCTGTCACTCAGATCACTCATTCTTGCTCTTACATAGTACGAAATTAGTTCGCAATTCAGTGGACGATGATCTTTTCTCTTCTATACAACCCGTTTCTCGCAGAAGAAACATTGCTAGTCTTTCTCTACTCAATCCTTATTTCCATGGATTGTACTCGACTGATGTCCAATCTATGGTCATCCTTGCCAAAAATTCACCGCAAGAACACGTCTCGCTACCACAACGAAAACCACTTTCTCATCTTCCTCAATTGCCTTGGGCCAGGAAGAATTTCCCTGGACATAACTTCTAAGCGAGGGTTTTCCGGCTGATTCTCTCAGATTACACATAGTCGGCTTCAAATTCAATGTCAGTAAATATTTGTCACATACAAAACTAAAACATTATTCCTCTCTTATTTTATAAACCATCCATCTAACCCTAACCATAACCCTTTTATCTTCAAACCCTAACCCTAACCCAAACAATAACCCTAACCCTAACGCTAAACCCTAACCCTAACCCTAAGCCTAACCCTAACCCTAACCCTAACCCTTTATCTTGAAACCCTAACCCTAACCCAAACCATAACCATAAACCAAACCCTAACCCTAACCCTAACCAACCCTAACCCTAACCCAAACAATAACCCTAACCCTAACCCTAACCCTAACGCTAAACCCTAACCCTAACCCTTTATCTTGAAACCCTAACCCTAACCCAAACTATAACCATAAACCCAACCCTAACTTTAACCCTAACCCTAACCCTAACTCTAACCATAAGCCTTACCCTAACCATAACCCTAACCCTAACCCTTTATCTTAAAGCCTTAACCCTATATCTGTAAACCCTAACCCTAACCCTAACACTTAATCTTGAAACCCTGACTCTAACGTTAAACCCTTACCCTAACCATTTATCTTCAAACCCTAACCCTAACCCTAACCCTAAA
Source organism: Sepiola atlantica (assembly GCA_963556195.1). Lineage (NCBI taxonomy): Eukaryota > Metazoa > Mollusca > Cephalopoda > Sepiida > Sepiolidae > Sepiola > Sepiola atlantica. The sequence continues at coordinate 92,961,024 of OY744535.1, forward strand.
CGTTACCCAACCCTAACCGTAACCCTTTATGCTGAAACCCTAACCCCAACCAAAACCATAACCATAACCCTAACCCTTTATCTTGAAACCCTTACCCTAACCATAACCATAACCCTAACCCTTTGTCTTGAAACCCTAACGCTTAACCCTAACGCCAACCATAACCATAACCCTAACCCTATATCTTGATACCCTAAGCTTAACGATAACCCCAACCCTAACCATCTATCTAACCCTTTAACATCTACGGTATTTCGAACGAAAGCTTTTATTTAATCCACTATATCTGTTTCTTCTTATTCCATGAGCCATGCCAGGGTAGAAGTCTTTAGTCATTCGTAAAAGCATTCTTAGTATCGTCTGCAATGAGGATTGAACTTTCAACTTCCAGAAGACAAACACTTAAAACCGATTATCACTGAACACATTTATCCGTTACGTCACAAGTCGTTGCGGACCATTACGTAATAGAATTACGAATTATTTAAGAATTCTACCCGACCATTGCTGACAGACAAAGAGCAATTACCCCCGTTGATAAAATAAAAGGGGTCTGTTCAAAATTCCGTACGGATTCCCAAGTACGACATGAAAGTTCCTGAGTTCGACGAGTTGCACTTTAAGAAGGTCAGAGTTTACATCGGCCGAACCATTGTGAGAAAAGCATCCAAGATGAGAATAGTAGCCCGAATAATGCAAATTATAGGAATTGTCTATACTTATTTAAAAAGTGTCGAAATACAAATATCTGATTCTAGACATAAACGAAATAAACCGGTCAAAACATTCGTGACACGTTGATTCATACGTCAACTTATCGCTAAACGTATATATATATATATATATATATATATATATATATATATATATATAAATAAAATATTTGTTGTTGTTTATTATCTATGTACGTATACGTTTCGTCCCTTTTCAATCAGGACTCATCAGCATAGAGATATGACTATTCACTACAGGTCGTACGATTCGAAACCCTGGATAACAAGTATTTTTCAACTTGCATCCAACGTCGTTAACCGCGCGCCCAATATTTGAATAGCCGATAAACAATGATAAATTAACACATATAAAATCGGCTTGATGTCGAGGCATTCTACTTCTATATATATATATATATATATATATATATATATATATATATATATATATATATATATATATATATATATATATATAACCTTGGGTTAGGGTAAGGGGTTAGGGTTAAATTTATTTCTGGGTAAGGGTTAGGGTTAGGGTTAGGGTTAGGGTTAAATTCATTTCTGGGTCAGGGTTAGATTAAAATTCATTTCTGGGTCAGGGTTAGATTAAAATTCATTTATGGGTTAGGGTTAGGGTTAAATTCATTTCTGGGTTAGGGTCAGGGTCAGTGTTAGGGTTTAGGGTTAGGGTTAGGGTTAAATTCATTTCTAGGTTAGGGTTAGAGTATGAGTTACATTTATTTTCGGGTTAGGGTTAGGTTTAGTGTTGGGGTTAGGGTTAGGGTTAGGGTTTAATTTATTTATGGGTTAGGGTTAGTGTTAGGGTTAGGGTTAGGGTTAAAAAACAAGTTGTGTTCAATAAATATTTCAAAAGAATTCCTACAATTGCAACAACGATATGAATACAATAAATATGTTCGAGAAGTCGTGTGAGCATTTTAAGTCTGTATATCCGGAAAACTATTAATGAAATTGCTATAAGTGTTAACTAAATTAATAAAGTTTAATGAATCATGAACTCTTGTTAAACCTGCAATTTTGGCAAAAATATCACGTAAAGAAGCACCAGAATAGAAAATACACAGCCGAACGTTTTATATTTTTGTCGTCTGTGTATTGTAACTGTTTTTTTTTATCGATGCGCATTCTTCAGCCCTCTTTGTTTGTTTTAGATTACGGAAGACCGCTTGTTGTCGGACGATGCATCAGCATGTATTCATTGTTTTTCTATACTGTAACTTTTACTTGGTCTATCTATAGAATATGTATGAATATTAATAAATAAACACCCTCTTTCAATATTCTTTAGGCGTTGTGTAGTATCTGTTCAGGTGAAATCCTTCTGGATTAAGGCAATTTTATTTGTGTTCCTCTTTTGTTGGGGGTGGCTGTTACTTCCACATTAATAGCCGACTTTGTATCTAACTTTGCTCATGCGCAGAGGAAAGTAACTAGACACACTGTATCTGCCTTTTATATTCTTTATATGTTATTATCTCGACCCACATCACGAATAGTCAGTAATAATTCGTCATTTATTTCGGTCGACGATTCAGTAAAAAAAATTCTTCCACCGACTTACGTTGTATTCTTAGATCATGGAAAACCGTTGATTGCCAAATGATGTATAGGTACGAGTTTCTCGTTAGGAGCAAACAATGCATCAACTGCTAGCAATTACAACACAGTCATACTGTAAACGTTTATTGTTTTATGTACGGAATTTCGTACAACTTACAGTAAATTAATAAAAGAGTGAATGCACGAAAGAATAAAAATACCAAAACAGCAGTAACAATGTCAAATTTGATTACTCTCAATATGCCTATCTTAGTCTTTTTCACTCATTCCTGTTCGTAATATTTTATCTTACAATGAATGAGCGAATCAAATAAATGCGGCTACTGCATGTATGCAAGAATTATCGTAAGGCTAGCAAGCGGACGTATATGACGTAACATGTGCTGAAGTTGAGGGGATATATTAGATAGTATAGTTAAACTTGTTGAGAATTTAAATTGAGTCAGTACGTTCTAACATGAACTAATGAATTGCCACCTAAGCAATGTGCTTAAAACATAAGTAACTCTCTCTCTCCCTCTATCGACGTTTTTCGCTATCAATTACCGGACGATTATCTAGCTGAATAAATACATCATTCTTCTTTAGGTGCGTTTATGTATATCTATAAGAACCTTTATATATTGGCCTGTCTGTCATGGTTAAATTCAGGATAGTTTTTCGTTAGCTGATCACGTTTAATTTTAACATTTAATATTCTGTATAAACTATGTGTTCGTCTTTCACTCTAAAGTTAAACATCTCGTGTTTGTCAATCTATAACTCATACGTTTGACATTACATTTCTTTTAATGAATTGAACTTAAGTTTCACAAAGCATGTCGTTCTGTCACACTTACATTAAAAATAACATGTCGTTTAATTTGTGATATGTGGCACATAATAGCGTTAAGTTGTCTTCCCCGGTTCTTTTAACCTTTTAGACACTAGACGATCATATGGTTGAATAAATACTTCAATCTGCTAGGATTAAATTATTAGAACTTAATAGCTAGAAATTTATATAAAAGTACATCTCTTTTTTTTAATACGACATCGCAATACTCAGACTCGCAGAACAACGGTACTCAGTGGGGGGGGGGCACGCCTTCCAATGTACGAAAATAACGTCACATGTTCTCAGGTTTACTGGACTTTAAAAAGGGGATATTTAAACTTGTTGATAACTTCCGTTAGTCAGGACGTTCTAAAATGAGTTAATAACCCGATATTAATTAAGCAATGCGCTTAAAACTTAACCTTTTACCTTTCATAAACGTTTTGACCTTTCAGCTACGAGCTGATTATCTCGTTGAATAAATAGATTATCTTTGTAAAAAAATGTGTTGTTTTAATAAATTAAATACTTTTATTAAAAAAGAATGTCAAATAGATTTATTTGAAGCTAACGGAATTAGCCTCGCACCTGGGAAGAAGACAACACACACGAAAGCTGTATATTTAAAGTATGTATATTTGATACATACGCTTAGTGCTTAACGAAGATGACCATCATGCATTTCTTATTCGATTCCAACTCTAATCTATCTTAGTTAAACATGTTATATAATTGTCCACCCCGTTAAATAGAATTGTTTCATGGTGTTTTAAAATGGCACGCGAAATAGCAAAACTATTTAATTCTAGCCATCGACAGAAAAGTTTCAGACTTGAATTCTTAAACAATCACAGCTCAAAGACCTCCTGTCGCGTCGAATGTTCAACGCAGAGACATGTACACTCAAGCGGCGAAATCATGTCATCTCCAAGTGTTCATTTCTAAAAGTCACAAGCTCCCCCTGGCGTTGTACCACCACATCATTTTTATCGCGTTCTTTCGATTCGTGATGTCGTGTTTCCTGCTTCGATTCCCGGGAGATTTTGTTTATTTTCCGAGAATAATGAAAGAGTCGTATCTTGCATCCATTTTAGACAGACTATTATGTTCAGTCTATAATCTCGCCATGCTTATTTCATATTATTTTGTTGTCTTTTTATGGCGGTCTGGTCAGATGCACTTCACATTGTAAACAACACTGTACAAGATTAACACTCAAAATGCCATACATGGAATTGTAAATACAATTCACAATAAAAAAATCTAATTCGACCACTTTTAACGCAAACCATGCACAAAATCAAGCCTGTTCGTTCCATTTCGTTTTGCAAACTCTGCTCCAAATGTTGGGGGTTGGTAACAGGGTTCAGAAGTCGAAATGCTATGTAGCCTGACATCAAATCTGACATTTGATTCAGTTGCAGTCATTTTTCTCTAAGCCATACACTCGGCAATATATCTCCATAAGGTCGAGTAAACAAAACCAGAAACCTTACAACGATGGGTTAATTATAGCATTTTGATACGTGCACATTCAAGCTGCGAATTCATGTTGCTTGCAAATGATGATTTCACAATGTCACTTGCTCCCCCTAGCGTTGTACTGCCACACCATTTTTTAATCATTCTTTCGATTCGAGATGTCGTGCTTTCTGTTTCGATTCCCGGGAGATTGTGTTTATTTTCTGAGAATCATGATAGAGTCGTATCTCTACACTATTTGGGACAATCTATTAGATCCAGTCGGTCATATTGCAATGCTGATTTGACCTCATTATAATCTATTTGACCTTATTATAATCTATTTTTATGACAATCTGCTGGGTTGCACTCTTCACTGTTAACAATTTATATTTATCTTTCTCCCATAGCGGTAAGATGTGACACAAGGTCGGGAAAGTGGGATTTTAAAAGAGAAGATGAGCATTGTGGCCTACAACAAATGTCTGGGCAGCCCCGTCGGCATTCCCCGGTAGGGGCGCCTCATGCGATTAGCAATGAACTAACCTATTCTCTAAGGGTGAAAAAGCAAACTCTGGGAGGATGGACCTCCTAGAACTGCACAGGACAAACCCACGGACCCGCGGAATCAAGACCCGAAGGCCAAGACGATACCGGTCTATAGGGTGTAGTATCCATCAGAACAGATACTACACTTTGATCTCAGCTAAAAGGCCGAGATATTGTGTAGTTGTGTTTTCTCTCTCTAGCCATGGGCTCGTCAAACATGCCTGTTTCTCAGTAGATAGTAAATTTGCCAGACTTAAGAGCTGGCTTTGAGAGAGAGCGAGAGAGAGCGAGAGAGAGCGAGAGAGTGAGAGAGAGCGGGAAATAGAGAGAGAGAGAGAGAGAGAGAGAGGAGAGGAGAGGAGAGACCGGCACTAAATCGACAGGACATACATTTTCATAATTTGTTTCGTATAGATATTTTTATTCATGAAATTGTTTCTGCCTATTTTAGAGAAATGCGCTTTTTTTGGCTGTTTTAAATGAGAAATCACTTATGTACAAAATCAATTCCATGAAATATTAATCTGTATCACAATTATATATATATATATATATATATATATATATATATATATATATATATATATATATATATATATACTTTGTATATTTGGCTCTGTTGAGCGAGGTACGAAACCGGTCAGCTGCCCTTTCATCTTTTTAGTTCTTAATTCATCATGATTAATAAATATTGTCGCTTTCATACCATTATAAAGTTTTGTACTACAAAGAATATATATATATATATATATATATATATATATATATATATATATATATGTGTGTGTGTGTGTGTGTGTACGATATGAAAAGAAACTGGGATCTCAAGAAGGTCTCCATCATTCCAGTAATTAAAAGTGCAACCGGACTAATGAAAAATAATTTTAAAAACACTACATGGCGAATGTACCCGTGAACTAAGTGCAAAGGCATACAAACAATTGCACTTAAAAATACGGTTAGAATCTTCAAAATAACTCTCGGCTGGAGTGTCTGAAGTATTATATATATATAGATTATATATGTAATTATAAATATATATCTATAGAACATAAATACGGACATCCACCCAGTAGTGGCCATTATTTTATTTTATTTTTCCTCCCAATATGTCTACCCTACATGTATCTCTACTTGCATGACATTTTTTCTCTATATTATCATCCTGATGAAGTCTTATAAATAAAGACGAAATGTTGATGTACACATAAAAAACATCCATTTTTTTTTGGTTTTCCTTTTTCATTTTCCCATCACGTCGGATTACCTTCATCCTTCTCTTCCCATATATATATATATATATATATATATATATATATATATATATATATATATATATATATATATATAATATTCATAATATTTATAAATAAATATTAGATTATTTATACCTACATACACTAGCGTTTCAAGCGTATTGCTCTCATCAGTGCAGGAAAGTTACAAATTCATACGGTCGGTAGGCGCGAACACTGTTCACAAAGTCAGCTTACAATCTGCTAGCAGTCGCCATATCCACTCGGCCAACGGAAACTGTCAATTAATTAAGGGAAATTAAGATCTATATGTACCTAGAAGCGGGCACAGATAGAAGACTAGTGTTCGACGAACTTATTCGCAACTTTGCATTAGAGCTTTTTGACAGTCTATGTTTAACATCCCGAGAGTGCTCAACTTTAATTTCTTACATATATATATATATGTTTTATATATTATATTATATACATATATATATATATATATATATATATATATTTATATATATATATATATATATATATATATATATATATTTATATATATATATATATATATCATATATATATGTATATATATACATATATAGGTATACATTTTTATTTATAAAAACATTATTGATTACATATGTGCATACATTTTATGGTTGTACTTATCACAGAGAGCCAACCTCTTCAGACCAAAGAATACGTCTCTGTATTCATTGGTCTGAAGAAGTTGACTCTACGTGAAGAGTACAACCGAAACATGTATGCACATATGTAACCAAGTATGTTTGTATAAATAAAAAATATACTTAAGAACAGCTCTACTTGTTATTGAGCACTTTTTATAAACACTTTAGTTTAAACGGATTTACCTCTAAAGAAACTAATACAATACGTGTACTATATATATATATATATATATATATATATATATATATATATATATATATATGCGATGTATTTCTATGTAATTATTTTTATAGGTGACTGCAGCGTTAGATGTTATTTGCTTACTTATTATTTCAATTGTTTCACTTCCTAAGTGATTAAGATGCAGAAAAACTGCATTACTAGTCGCCCTCAACTTATATGACGTATTTTTTTTACGTAATATATATAATTTTATTTAATACGCACATAAAAGTAATCCATGGACACGTGTTTCTGGCTGATGACGGCTGTAAGCCAGAAACACGTGTCCATGGATTACCTTTATGTGTGTATTAAATAAAATTATATATATATATATATATATATATATATATATATATATATATATATATATATACTAGAGATGAAAGGTGAGAATACATAATTGTAAAATACAATATTTATTAGAACATCAAAAGTTCAGAGCAAAGAGTTTCATATCCTTAATCCATGGATTTTCAAAGATAAACTCTTCAGAGGATAGGGGAAAGCCGACAGTGTAATTGTAAATATTATTGGCAACATTTAACTTTTCAAATGTTATTCTCATCTTTCATCCCTAGAATTGATTGCTCTATTCAATATATTGAGCTTTATATTATCACGATAGATTATTATTAAACGATCATTCAAATATCGTTAATTTAATTCGACATTTATATTTATACCTTTACGAAACAATGGTTTATAATGTGTCTTCTCCTTTCTACTTATTCAAAATGGCGTAACCACGCTCACAGACGCGGACATTTTTCTTTCTAACCAACAAGTCGATAACACCGGACTTTTTCTTTCTTACTAAGTCAGTAACACCAGACTATGAAGAAAAAGAAAGGAAAAAAAGCACTTTGCTCGGACGAGGAATATTTTATATTCGAAAGCTTAGTTTAAAATAAATAAATATTATTTATTTTAACAAATTACATTGTTATGGGTTTTCAAAAAGAAATATTTATACCTTTACGAAACAATGGTTTATAATGTGTCTACTCCTTTCTACTTATATATATATATATATATATATATATATATATATATATATATATATATATATATATATATATATTTAAAATGCAGCAACATTTTTGTAAGTAACGGATAAATTTTATTAGACAGACGAACAGCACAGGTAAAGACAATTTTTTTTTTTGTGTCTTAAATAACTAATATAAGTTAGCAAAACATTTATATGGAACAAAACGTAGATTTAGTATAAGGAACGTTTATGTTTTTGTCTTTTAAGTGAAGTGGGGTCTGATCAACTCTGCTGGGAAGCCATGAAATTAAATACTGTCTTGTTTTTAAATTCTCGAAACAGTTTTTCATGGTAAACAACTGATGATCCCTTAAAATAGTGTTAGAAATAAACTAATATAATAACTGTAAAAAATAAATTGACTTACATGAGTGATTTTCCACTGGAAGACTTGGGACTATAATTTTTTTTTTTTTAATATAGTTTTAATCGTTGAGAAACTTCCGAGACTATATATATATCATATGTCTTTATGTGTGACATTTAATAATATGAACGTATATATTCTAGTCTGTTTTATTATGCGAAATACCCATATACTAAGCAGTAGGCGATGCTAATACATAGTGCTTACAAATGGTTCATCTTTGCTAGTACGTAATGGATCTAAAAAACGAAACGGTTATACATTAAGCGATCAGCGAAGAAAAAACGCAATTCTATCTTTTAAATGTAAACACATTTAACAATAGAGAACAAAAAAACACTTAGATCATTTTAACAATATACATAAAAGAAAACATTAGTCTGCATCAATTCGCACACAATATATTATGATTACAAATGACTTTACACACACTGGTAACATTACCATCTACAAAAATCAAGAGATTGCAAAAAAAAAGAAAGTTTAATCGTATAAATCTGCAAATACTATAGACAAAGGAATATATACTGAAGTTTATATTTTATTTAAAACGTACACAAATTTAGACAACCATCATTTATATTAGGCGTCTTTATAAAATGAAGGTAAACCAAGAAATAGATTTGTGAACGTCTTAATGGCGTTAACCTTTTCGCGTCGCGGCAATGATTTATCTGGGGAGGAGAAAAAAACGAATGACCAGTTAGACGTCTTGTTAGAAAATCTAGACGATTTCATCCGACAAAAAAACGAATGATTATTTTATTTATTTATACTCACGATTAAATAGTAATGGAGATGTTTTAAACAATTATTTATCATTTTTTTTATTTCCTTAAGAATCCTGAACTAATAAATCAAATTCAATAAAAATTAGAGTTGAGGATGTTTTTTTTTTATCTTCCTCCCACAGCGGTAAGATGTGACACAAGGTCGGAAAAGTTGGATTTGAAAAGCCAGCGCTCGAGAAGTTGAGCACTCTGGCCTACAATAAATACCTGGGCAGCCCCGTCGACACCCCCCGGTACGGGCGCCCCAGGCAGTAAGCAATAAACTTACTCCTCACCAAAGAAGGGAGGCAAAGCCTTGGAGCGTTGACCTCCTAGAACTGCACAGGACAACCCCACAAACCGGCGGAGTCAAACCCCGAAGGCCAAGACAATACGGGTCTATAGAGTGCTGTATCCATCGGAACAGATGCTACATTTTGATCTTGGCCAAAAGGCCAAGAAGTTGAGGATATTTTTATTTACCTCCTCTCCAGGAGGTTAGGCACAAGGCCAGTATTATCTTACTCCCACAAGGTAAGATGTGACCCAAGGTCGGGCTAGGAAAGTCGGACTTGAAAAGCCAGCGCCCGAGAAGATGAGCACTCTGGCCATTAAAAATTGCCTGGGCAGCCCCGTCGGCAATTCCCGGGAAGGGCGCTCCAGGCAGTAAGCAATAAACTTACTCCTCACCAAAGATGGGAGGCAAAGCCTGGGAGGGTGGACCTCCTAGAACTGAACAAGACAACCCCACAAACCGGCGGAGTCAAGCCCCGAAGGCCAAGACAATACCGGTCTATAGGGTGCAGTATCCATCGGAATAGATACTACACTTTGATCTTGGCCAAAAGGCAAAGAAGTTGAGGATATTTTTATTTATTTATCTGTCTCCCACAAGGTAAAATGTGACACAAGGTCGGGAAAGTGGGATTAGATAAGCCAGCGCCCGAGAAGATGAGCACTCTGGCCATTAAAACATTGCCTGGGCCGCCCCGTCGGCATTCCCCGGTAGGGGCGCCCCAGGCAGTAAGCAATAAACTTACTCCTCACCAAAGATGGGAGGCAAAGCCTGGGAGGGTGGACCTCCTAGAACTGAACAAGACAACCCCACAAACCGGCGGAGTCAAGCCCCGAAGGCCAAGACAATACCGGTCTATAGGGTGCAGTATCCATCGGAATAGATACTACACTTTGATCTTGGCCAAAAGGCAAAGAAGTTGAGGATATTTTTATTTATTTATCTGTCTCCCACAAGGTAAAATGTGACACAAGGTCGGGAAAGTGGGATTAGATAAGCCAGCGCCCGAGAAGATGAGCACTCTGGCCATTAAAACATTGCCTGGGCAGCCCCGTCGGCATTCCCCGGTAGGGGCGCTCCAGGCAGTAAGCAATAAACTTACTCCTCACCAAAGATGGGAGGCAAAGCCTGGGAGAGTGGACCTCCTAGAACTGAACAAGACAACCCCACAAACCGGCGGAGTCAAGCCCCGAAGGCCAAGACAATACCGGTCTATAGGGTGCAGTATCCATCGGAATAGATACTACACTTTGATCTTGGCCAAAAGGCAAAGAAGTTGAGGATATTTTTATTTATTTATCTGTCTCCCACAAGGTAAAATGTGACACAAGGTCGGGAAAGTGGGATTAGATAAGCCAGCGCCCGAGAAGATGAGCACTCTGGCCATTAAAACATTGCCTGGGCAGCCCCGTCGGCATTCCCCGGTAGGGGCGCTCCAGGCAGTAAGCAATAAACTTACTCCTCACCAAAGATGGGAGGCAAAGCCTGGGAGAGTGGACCTCCTAGAACTGAACAAGACAACCCCACAAACCGGCGGAGTCAAGCCCCGAAGGCCAAGACAATACCGGTCTATAGGGTGCAGTATCCATCGGAATAGATACTACACTTTGATCTTGGCCAAAAGGCAAAGAAGTTGAGGATATTTTTATTTATTTATCTGTCTCCCACAAGGTAAAATGTGACACAAAGTCGGGAAAGTGGGATTAGATTAGCCAGCGCCCGAGAAGGTGAGCACTCTGGCCATTAAAACATTGCCTGGGCCGCCCCGTCGGCATTCCCCGGTAGGGGTGCCCCAGGCAGTAAGCAATAAACTTACTCCTCACCAAAGATGGGAGGCAAAGCCTGGGAGGGTGGACCTCCTAGAACTGAACAAGACAACCCAACAAACCGGCGGAGTCAAGCCCCGAAGGCCAAGACAATACCGGTCTATAAGGTGCAGTATCCATTGGAATAGATACTACACTTTGATCTTGGCCAAAAGGCAAAGAAGTTGAGGATATTTTTATTTATTTATCTGTCTCCCACAAGGTAAAATGTGACACAAGGTCGGGAAAGTGGGATTAGATAAGCCAGCGCCCGAGAAGGTGAGCACTCTGGCCATTAAAACATTGCCTGGGCAGCCCCGTCGGCATTCCCCGGTAGGGGCGCCGCAGGCAGTAAGCAATAAACTTACTCCTCACCAAAGATGGGAGGCAAAGCCTGGGAGGGTGGACCTCCTAGAACTGAACAAGACAACCCCACAAACCGGCAGAGTCAAGCCCCGAAGGCCAAGACAATACCGGTCTATAGGGTGCAGTATCCATTGGAATAGATACTACACTTTGATCTTGGCCAAAAGGCAAAGAAGTTGAGGATATTTTTATTTATTTATCTGTCTCCCACAAGGTAAAATGTGACACAAGGTCGGGAAAGTGGGATTAGATAAGCCAGCGCCCGAGAAGGTGAGCACTCTGGCCATTAAAACATTGCCTGGGCAGCCCCGTCGGCATTCCCCGGTAGGGGCGCCCCAGGCAGTAAGCAATAAACTTACTCCTCACCAAAGATGGGAGGCAAAGCCTGGGAGGGTGCACCTCCTAGAACTGCACAAGACAACCATACAAACCGGCGGAGTCAAGCCTCGAAGGCCAAGATAATACGGGTCTATAGAGGTCAGAATTCTATCGGAACAGATACCACACTTTGATTTTGGCCAAAAGGCCAAGAAGTTGAGGATATCTAACCATTTTTGGTAAACCCCTGCTTATATATCTCCGAGAAGAACCCCCGTCCCAGTATTGGTAAAATTGATTCCTTGGATCTCGTATGTTATCTTTTCTCCGTTCACACATGATGTTGTGACAAAGGGTTTGAATCTTTAAGGGATTGCGTCACTGAGTTCAAAGACTCATAGAAAATCCATTAAGTGTGATATCAACCACTAAAACAGGATGAATACACCTGCAATATCGTTTATGATGTCATAAATATATAAGTAATAAAATAATGACGTTATTCCTAAAAACGGAAAATAGAGGATACTGTATATATATATATATATATATATATATATATATATATATATATATATATATATATATACTAAGCCCCTTTAAGAAATTAAAGTTGAGTACTCTCGGGAATGTTAAAAATAGACTGTCAAACAGCTCTAATGCAAAGTTCCGAATACGTTCGTCGAACACTCTCGACTAGTCTTCTATCTGTGCCCGCTTCTAGGTACATATATATCTTAATTTCCCTTAATTACGTGACAGTTTCCGTTGCCCGAGTGGCTATGGTGACTGCTTGCAGATTCTAGGCTGACTCTGTGGATCGGGTTCGCGCCTCCCGACCGTCTGAAATTGTAACTTTCTTGCACTGATAGGAGCAATAAGCTTGAAACGCTAGCGTCTGTAGGTATTAATGATTTAACATTCATCAATAAATATTATATATATATATATATATATATATATATATATATATATATATATATATATATATATAAAATAATACTAATGTTAGTATCGATTCCTCTGGATTACGTAACGATTGAAGTAAATACACATTTTGCGCATTTTCCAGCAAAGGATATGTTTGGGTCGAAATTCCTTCGCATATGCAATTCTTATTTAGAAATCATCTATTGTCTCTTGACTAGCGTTACAGAAATTACTGAAACAATTATGTTTGAATATCGTTTAGAAAAAGAATCCGCATGTTATGATATGAGTTTAGATCTTTTTTTCAGTAAATATAACGAAATCACGCTCTCTGCACTATTGTTGTGCATTAATATTTAGCTTTTTATGTATCCATTTTCCTTTTTGATAAAGTTCTTTATATATTTGTAATTTGATGTTTTTTTTTATATTCGCTAGCACCAATTGTTTTAAACTTTATAGCTTGGATGAACTGTATAAGTTTAACAAACAAGTGCGTTTTTAGCCAACATATTTGATGTTTTATATACTTGTATGTATTTTTTATATATTTTTATATATTTTCAAAGCTTAATGTTTATTACTTGCAGTAATGTCATTGCGGTAATAGTCCTCTGATGAGAAGATTTTCTTTGAAAACTCATGAGTTAAGGACGAAGTATCACCCCTTGTTTTTGAACTTTTATAAAATCTGATTAATTTCTCATTTTATTATGTCATTCAATTAATATTATTGCTCTATACACTATATTGAGCTTTGTTTTTAGCCTTATAGTCTACTGGCTAAAGATATTATTTATATCTTTAAAGTAGTTCCTTACTCATATATATATATATAAATATATATTCAGCCACGATGATGAGCAATATTTACGGTGAAACACGCGCCCATGGATTATTATATTTTAAATAAAAATATAGAGGTGTCTATATAGTATGTAGCAGATTGTGTAAGAGAGATGCATCCATCTAGCATTTAGTTTAATACTTCATTATAGATATCTGAATCCGTTTAATTTGCGTAATCGCCAAAGCAATAACAAAAACAAACTTATATAGAGAGAGATAGGGACAAACATGAAGAATAATGGAGAGAAAGATTGATATCTTGTTTGCTTTTTCCACTTCAACAACCCTATTTCAA
>OY744535.1:92980352-92992852 GCA_963556195.1 Sepiola atlantica
ACGGATGTGGTTTCTGGCAAACTTTCGCTCGTATGAAACGCTATGAAAGCAGAACAGATAATGGCCCTAATAGTCTTTGGGCTTAAACATGATTTTTAACTTCGACTAAAAAGATCAAAGCCACATCGAAGTATAAGAACACCCGGTGCCACCATAATGGCACAAATGTACTTTGAATGCGGGGACAATTAATTACGTTTTTAATCTTTGGGATTAGTGAGTAGATTTATTGTATGCAATTCGTTGAATCGCAAGTAATATCAGATTATTGCCAGGAAATCCTTTAAATCAGTCATCTCATTAATAAGTGCTTAATGAATTAGATTTTGTTGCAGGTAACGCTAACCCTAAACCCTAACCCTAACCTTAACCCTAAACCATAACCCTAAACCCTAACCCTGACCCTAACACTAACTCTAACCCTAACTCTAACTCTAACCTTAACTCTAACCTAACCCTAACCCTAACTCTAACCCTAACTCTAACCTTAACTCTAACCCTAACCCTAACCCTAACCCCTAACCCTAACCTTAATCCTAAACCATAACCCTAAACCCTAACCCTAACCCTAACACTAACTCTAACCCTAACTCTAACTCTAACCTTAACTCTAACCTAACCCTAACCCTAACTCTAACCCTAACTCTAACCTTTACTCTAACCCTAACCCTAACCCTAACCCTAACTCTAACCCTAACCCTTACCCTTACCCTTACCCTAACCCTAACCCTAACCCTAACCCTTAACCCTAAACCCTAACACTAACTCTAACTCTAACCCTAACCCTTACCCTAAATCTAACGCTAACCCTAACTCTAACCTTAACTCTAACCCTAACCCTACCCCTAACTCTAACCCTAACCCTAACCCTTACCCTTACCCTAACCCTAACACTAACTCTAACTCTAACCCTAACCCTTACCCTAAATCTAACCCTAACCCTAACTCTAACCCTAACCCTAACCCTAACTCTAACCCTAACCCTAACTCTAACCCTAACCCTAACCCTAACTCAAACTCTAACCCTAACCCTAACCCTAACTCTAACCCTAACCCTAACCCTAACCCTAACCCTAACCCTAACTCTAACTCTAACCCTAACCCTAACCCTAACCCTAACCCTAACTCTAACTCTAACCCTAACCCTAACTCTAACCCTAACCCTAACCCTAACTCTAACCCTAACCCTAACCCTAACCCTAACTCTTACCCTAAATCTAACCCTAACCCTAACTCTAACCCTAACCCTAACCCTAACTCTAACCCTAACCCTAACTCTAACCCTAACCCTAACCCTAACTCAAACTCTAACCCTAACCCTAACCCTAACCCTAACTCTAACCCTAACCCTAACCCTAACCCTAACCCTAACTCTAACTCTAACCCTAACCCTAACTCTAACCCTAACCCTAACCCTAACTCTAACCCTAACCCTAACCCTAACCCTAACTCTAACCTTAACCCTAACCCTAACCTTAACCCTAACCCTAACCCTAACCCTAACTCTAACCCTAACCCTAAACCCACTAAGATCAAATAAGATTTATTTGCTTTTAATTGTACCTTTCTCTTTAATCTCGTACTTTCGTACCATTAAACAAAATTGCGTTGTCTTTGCACTATTTGAATTATAGCGAAGCAAAGGTTGAGCAATCACAAAATCGCTTCTCCTTTTGGGTATCGAAATGGTATGCGTTTTATACTCAGTCAAGAAATAGAAATCCTCATAGACTGAGGCAATTTGTTGTAGGTAATTTCCTATCGTAATTTTATGCTTCCCTCATTAAATTTACATAAATAATGCATATCACAGTAATCTCTGTCTTCTGTATTGGATACGAAACTACTGTTTGTATTAGTCGAATTATTCTGACTATTATTCTCATCTTCGTTGTCAATCTGACAACGTTTCGGCCGATGTAACCTCCGACCTCTTTCATGGGCATCTTTTAGAATTCGTTAAGCCGTTATATAAGTATCACGAGTACATTCGATTCTTCGTTGCATCATCCGTAGGCCACAAACAACAAAAGTATAAAAAGATGAGAAAAGAAGAGAATTTCATAAAACAGTCGGGAAAACCGTATGTGAGGTAGTTAACCGTCAAAAGAACAAACCGTTTCATGCGTAATGTTATTTAGTGTAAATTGTTCGGTTTTAATAACGATCAGTATATTATTAAATTAGTTTCGGAATGTAATATGTTTACTCAAATTTGTCTGAAATCATATATATATATATATGTATATATATATATATATATATATATATATATATATATATATATATATTACTATTTCATGTATCCACATGACATTGTATAAGGAGATATACCTTTTTATGTATCAATTTTCAGTATTTACTTCAACAGTGCTCGACACGTAAGTAGAGCTAGGTAGTAAGCTATGAGAATATATTTATGGCAATAAAGCTACACAGAGGCGTCCGCGTTTCATCTCCTAAACTAAACTATAACCTAACAATAAAAAAAAACCTAAAACCTATCATAGAAATACAAGGTGCTGAAATAAGTTTATCCATTATATTGAAACAAGAAAGAAACAGGATATGGGCCACTTTATAGAAAACAGAACAATAGAACAGGATATAGGAAGTAACACTAACCGGATCTTTGTTTGCGGGAAGCCCAACGATTGGCTTACATAACAACAAAGAATCTGATTGGTTAACTAGCTAGCGGTGTATATCAACACACCCGGCAAAAATAAGTCCATGCATTTTAGCCTGAAGATAGCCCCGGGGATGAAACGCGGGAGCCTCTGTGTAGCTTAAGTCCTATAAATATAGTTTCATAGCTTACTATATATATACATATACATATATATATATATATATATATATATATATATATATATATAGATATATAGATATATAGATATATAGCTATATAGATATATACATATAGTCTGACATTGAAATACAATTAAAAATAAAACTTTAAAAAAAAATTAACAAAATTTGAAATTGGAGATTAGAAATCTGATGCTCTCAGATCTAATTAAATCTCAGTGTAAGTTATTTTCCTTGCACCTTTGTAGTTTTACGGCCTTAATTTAAATTTAATTAGCTTCATCAAAGCCTACGTAAAACTTTGATTTAGTCTATAAATACCTTTAATTGGTAATCGATTTCATTTCGATAGAGGGAGATACCTCCTTTTTGCCGCAGACTTGGCAGACTCTTCTATGTATTTATTTTAATTTTAATTCATGTTGTATGTGAATGTTAGGTCGAGACTGCACACTTCCGCTTAAAATACACAGTTCTGGCGTTCTTTGGGATTTGTCTCGTGACAGATAAAAGCCCTTCAATGCGAACAAATAAACTGTCCGTCTTCAGCCATAAATTGCAATAACATTTGCCGAGATAATATAGTTTCTACAATAATGTATCACTTGAAACACAGAATTGGAAAATAAACGAATCTGTGTGCCCAATTCCCTAGAATGAAGGAAAAGTGATTTGAGTGCAAATTATTTCATCAAAAGAAGCGATTAATTTAAACCAGATTAAACGGGTATTTAATTAAGATAAGGTTTTAGAATAATGAAAATATTCAATCAAACGCACATTCAACATACCTTCTCCTATATTCTATATATTTATATTTTATTATTTTTTTAATTTAAAATTCTGATGTCTTTATATTTTTGAACTTAAGTAATCTATATTATCCAAAATCACTACACCTCACCCTATAATGAAATAATTTTGATACTTCCTCATAGTTATCACTTGTTTATATATATATATATTGGCTTTGCTATTGGAATTACATACTCTATATTTAATTAGTTTGCTTGTCGTTATGGTACTTATCTTGTAAGTTCCTTGTATTAATACTAGAGCAGTTATAGATGTAAGCAAATTGAACTGAGATAGACAGGAGCAATAATGAATGATATAAGTACTTTAGTTTTAATTAAAGAAATATCGATGTTTGTGTACATACGTATGTGTTTGTGTGCATGCATACACATGTCTGTATACACATATGTATGTGTGTGTATCTTGTCTGCGTGCATATATAATGAGTTTATGTATATTTATATTATATGTGTATCATATGTACATGTATCTGTAATGGTGTATATGTATATACATGCATGTATGGGTTATGTATGTTATATATGTATATATAACAGTATCTATATATACATATGTAGTGGTGTATATGTATGTATATGTGTGTATGTGTTCATGTATTTGTATGTGTGTGTTTATAGGTATGTGTATATATATATATATATATATGTGTGTGTATGCGTATGCGTATGTGTATATATGTATACATGCGTGTATGTGTATAATTGGATCCAGATATTTACGCACGTATGTATATGGATAGTTGAACTAATATCGTATATGTTATGTTTATACAGGTGTAAAAGTAGTATGTGTTTATTATATTTTTATATTTATTTCGTGCGTACGTATGCGTTGGTTAATGGAATATTTATATGCCTCTTTGTCTATTTATATATGTACTGTACGAACATGTCCATGTATATGTGTGGGTAGGTATTTTATATAATCATATGTATCTGGTATATATGTGTATATATGTGTATATCCGTGTATAGATGTATGCGTGTATATATGTGTATACATATGTATGGTTATATCTTGTATATATATTGTATTTTATATTAATATCATATATTTTTGCTTGAAAATGTATATATGTGTGTGTATATATATATATATATATATATATATATATATATATATGTATATCCGTGTATGTATATTCGTATATATATATATGAGATTTTTATATTTATGTATATATATATACAAATATATATATATATATATATATATGGATTTAGATTTTTCACTTATAAAATAGATCATTCAGTGAAGACCGGGGTTGTTCCAATAAAAAAAAAGCTCGATGATACTCGATTACAGAGTACAGAGCATTTATATGTGATTTTATGAAGGCTTACCATAGCATTCCTTTCAGGACACCAATGATCACCATTAAAGATATTTTTTCTTACAAATACTATTTATTCAAATTAAATTTAATTTGAATAAATAGTATTTGTAAGAAAAAATATATTTAATGGTGATCATTGGTGTCCTGAAAGGAATACTTTGGTAAGCCTTCATAAAATCACACATATATATATATATATATATATATATATATATATATATATATATATATATATATGTGTGTGTGTTTATGTATGTACTTATGTATCTATTTATTCGTGCTCACGTGTGTATTTTATATTAAGACCAGATATTTTTGCTTGAAAATGTAGCTATGTGTATATATGTGTATATCCGTGTATGGATATTTGCGTATATATTTGTGTTTGTTATTTTTTATTATTTTTTTTTTTGTATATGTATATATATATATGTTTGTTTATATATTTACTTGGGTATCTATTAATTTGTGCACACGTGTGTATTTTATATTAAGATCAGATACTAATGCTTGGATACGTTTGAAAATAGATTAAAAGTTTGAAGTGTTAAATAGAGAAGAAAGGAATCCAGGCTAAGTAGGTTAAAACAATAGAAAAAGGAAAGAATAAGAAGGCAGGTAATAAAAATGATACAAAAGATAGAAACTAATACAAAGAGTAAACAAGTAAAGAATGTAACCCGATACTAAATTACAAAAAATATCTCATCCCCCCAAAAAGATTTATTTAAAGGGGAAGTTTTCCAAATTCATCTCACTTCCTTATCTTCTTTGGTCTGAAGAGGTTGACTCTCTGTAAAGAGTACAACCGAAACATGTATGCACATATGTAACCAATAATGTTTGTATAAATAACAATTTATACTTAAGAACAGATCTTCTTGTTATTAAGCACTTTTTATAAACACCGGAGTTTCAAAACGGATTTACATCTACAGAAACTAATAAAATACGTGTACTATATATATATATATATATATATATATATATATATATATATATATATATATATATATATAATTATTTCCACAATCAGACAACGCCGTAGCCCACAACCAATGAAAGTCACAAACCGGAAGTATTAGACTCGAGTTTCGCTCTGTTGTTGGGTCATCAGTAGAACATATCCGGACTCAGGATACGAAACCCGAGTCACTTTCATGCGAGGCGAGTACTCTGCCACTGAGTCACCATGACACAGGCAAAAACGTCTATTAACTTACACAGATTAAGCCAACTGCGGGAAAGGCCGATTGTGGAAATAATTATATATATCATCTCACATTCAAAAATCTCATTATATATATATATATATATATATATATATATATATATATATATATTTCAAAAGTTCCCACCTTTTTTTAAAGCATCCAAATTAAATTTTAAAACAAGGAGTAAGGTAAAATAAAATACCTTTAAAAGCAAGTTAAAGATGCGATAATATTTTATCAAAAAAAGGAAAAATCGATACCGATTTTTTTTTTATAAACTTTCATTTATAGTTTATAGTACAGATAAATTTCGCCAAATAGAATTGGCCTCTTCAGTGTCGTTTGTAGATCCGATCGTATTGGACTGCCGGTTTCAGTTGGTACAACCGGTTTATGAGGTGTTTTTATTCTAATTTTCGGTACGAGATTACGCTTGCACGTGGTATATATATATATATATTTTAAAAGTTCATACCTTTTTTACAGCATCCAAATTAAATTTAAAAACAAGGAGTAAGGTAAAATAAAATACCTTTTAAAGCGAGTTAAAGATGCGATAATATTTTATTAAAAAAAGAAAACATACTATCGTGATATACTAACTCAACAAAACCCATATTCGCTGTTTTAAACTGAAAAAATCTGAAAAATTCTTAAAATTCTAGACAACACATGCCATAACAGAATTTATATAAATCACTTGGAGAAAATGCACCATTCTTCGTATAAGCCAGTATGTAGCCATGCAAAAGGGATCTTATTTTGGCTTCGAATACCATATTATTTTTAATATTTGCTCCGAGAATTCTTGAAGGGGAAAGTATCTTCATGCCAGGTTTTCTTGACAAACCCCTGTACATAAATACATTACAGTCGAGAACAGTATCTAGTAGGCATTCAAGTAGGCATTTTACTTCGGTGCAAGTTATCATAAATAAATTGGTACCTTCATAGGGCTAATACATGATATCTATATGAGAGACATATTTAATTAAAGTTTCTGTTTCCCTGTACAAACATTGAGTTTGTAAAGAAGTTAAGAATATCACTTTTCCTCTCCCCAACTGACCAGCAAACAATGTTATACTATATATTTTTGTGGTCACTTTATCTTATTGATATCCAGGACAAGAATTCATCTAGTCTGGTGGAGTATCTAGCTTAGTGCTGTTCCTTGAGGTAGGTGCACCATTCCTTAGGGTGATCCATTCCTCTTATGAGCTAGTATATAGCCGTCACGAAGGGATCATATATTGGGCTTCGAATACTATGTAAGTTGGAATATTTGAGCCGGGTTTAATTGTAGAGAGAAGTATCCTCATGTTAGGTTGTCCCCTTTAAAAAAACCCTTATACAAAGAGACCGAAGCCACTCGAGGATTGGGACTAGAATGTAATTCAAACTCGCCAAGTAGGTAATTCAAACTCCCTTATATATATATAGTAATCCGGGTAGGATAACAATCCACAGGGAGAACTCCAAAGGGAATCAAACCGGGCTTATAAAAGAGTGCTCAATAAAAGTATAGAGCTTCTGCTTAGCTCTATTCTTCCTGGACTTCACCGATCGGGTTGGATCACAAAAAACCCTTCTGCCTGATGAGACCTCAGTTCTTGATAGCTGTAGATCGATAACATCGACATGCCAGTGTAGCAGACTTTGTACATGTTTGAATAAAAAACATCATTCATATATATATATATATATATATATATATATATATATATATATATATATATAATCTTTTTAATTAAATTCACTTGCGCACATTCTACAGTCGATAGACACACGCTAAGCATTATCTGTGAGGTGTGTGTGTTCTATTCATATGTGTGTGTGCGGGAAAAAAAGCGAAAGCCTTTCATTGGTCTGTGCTCACGTCTCCCAATAAATATACTGTCAATTGCATTTTGCATTTGCTCTTTTGAAAAGTTAACAAAAATCAATCAAATTCAACATCGTTGACGACATTGGAAGCCGAACAGACTCTTCGTTTTCAGACATTCACTTTTTACGTGGAACCGACGTTTATCAAGTCGCCTATGCACGCTTCTTCTTGTCGCTCTTCCAAGTCTTCGAGAATGGCATTTAAATTGTGTTAATATCACGTATTCGATTATATCTTCCTCCTTTGCCTGGAATACATGATTAGACAAATCGCTATTAAAAGCAGCGGGTGTCGTCCGTTCGGTGTTCGCGGAAATTACGAACACCTCTTACCTGCTTCGTTCACGACGATGACAGATTTCAAAATCCTGGATATACGATGTAGTTATTATTCCGGAGACACTTTCTAATTAAACAATACAGCTTCTTTTTTTTTTGCAAATTGCACGATGCAAATTAAAATGCACATGCACAAATGGACATTGCAGAAAACGTATGCGTTATCTTTATTTAAAATAGGTTAGCGTTGATGGAGTTGCACTATTTGCGACACAGAATACTACACTCCCCCCTCTCAATAGCTTTCTCTTTATCTCTTTCCTCTCCCTCTCTTTCTCAAAGAGTTTATAACTCACCACTCTCTATATTTTTGCATAATAAAACGGAGAAAATAAACGTTTGTTTCTGAAAAGAATTTTACTATATATATACACACACACACACACACACACACATATATATATATATATATATATATATATAGTTATCAATATATATATATATATAGTTATCAATATATATCTATATATATCCATATATATATATCCATATATATATATATATATATTTATATATTTATATATATATTTATATATATATATATATATTTATATATTCATATATATATATCTATATATCTATATTTATATATATATATATTTATATATTCATATACATATATTTATATATCTATCTATATATATTTATATATATATATATATATTTATATATTCATATACATATATTTATATATCTATCTATATATATTTATATATATATATATATATTTATATATTCATATATATATATCCATATATATATATATATATATATATATTTATATATCCATATATTTATATATCCATATATACATATTTATATATCAATATATATATGTATATATATATATATATATTTACATATCCATATATATAAATATATATATAAATATATATATATATATCAATATATATATATATATATTTATATATCCATATACATGTATATATATATATATTATATATTTATATATCTATATCTATATCTATATCTATATATATATATATATATATATATGTGTGTGTGTGTGTGTATAGTGGAAATAAAAAAGGAAAAAAACAAGATATATTTTGCTTTATATACTCATCAACCTTTCGCTTTTATTGTAAGACTTCCTCAGTATGATACTTTGAAGAAAAATGTCATGCAAGCACATCGAAATTTTGGGTTGACATGATACTACTTTTCTTTTATCCCGCCATCATGTTAACCCACGATTTCGAGTAGTTCCACGACATTTTTCTCCAACTTATCATCCTGATGAAGTCGTAAAATAAAGACGAAACGTTGATGAATATATAAAAAAAAATATATCAAGGTTTTTTACTTTTTTCATTTCTCATTACGTCGGATTATTCTTTATTTTTGGTGCCATCTTAATCGAATTTTACCATAATATGATGTAGAAAATGAAGATTTTATTTTATTCATTTGATGTTCATTTTTAATTCCATATACAAATCTAAACGAACCTACATCTGTAAGAGTTTATTAATGTGAGTTTTATTAGTTTGTGTTTTCTTTTAAAACTTTGTTCACCTGAAACAAAGCAGGTTACCACTGTAGACGTAAGGGGGCACTTAAAATGAGAGTGAACGTTTAAGAGGTCATCTTCAATTGGGAGCTGTGTTCAGCGAGATGCTTGTTCACTTTAGTTTTGAATTACTGCACGTTGGGGAAATAGGAAGAGTTTAAATAGTTTTTAGAGAATAATTTAGATAAAATCTTTTAATTGAAAATTCAAAGATTTCAGATTTGCATTATACAGGGTGGGCCAAAATAAGGGTCCTATCTTTAAATTTGAATAACTTGAATTTGAATAACTTCCACAAAATAAAAGTTAAAGACACCAAACTTTATGTGTGTGTAGACTGACCCTTTGAAATAAACAAAACACATTTTAGCCGAAAAACACTTCTTAAAACTTACAAAAAAAGTATTGTTTTTTACACTGTTTTGAGTTTTTTAAGCAAAAGTAATGTTTTCTAAATGAGGGTACGTTCCTTAGGGCTAATACGGAAGGGGTCCTTTACTTATTCTAAAAAAAAAAATCAATAAATAAAAAAGTTATGAATTTTTAAAAATAGGACCCTTATTTTTGCCCACCCTGTATTTGATCTATAGTTATTAGACACCAATTAAGCAAGATACTGTAAACTTTTATTTCTTCAACAGACCGCTAAACTGGAAGTTTTACATTTATAGAATCAACATTTAGATAAAGGATTCTAAATATAAATCTTAATAGCATTATATTTTGTTTTAAATCTTCGTAAGGGGGCATAAATATGGTGAAACACTGTTCCGGAACATGACCTTAGTATGACAGGAGTCCTAATACTGCAATAACATAGGGTTCATGCAACCCCCTTGCGATTACAAACTTCATTAATCGATGTAGGTGTTAGAGGTTAGGGTTAGGGTTAGGGTTAGGGTTAGGGTTAGAGGTTAGGGTTAGAGGTTAGAGTTAGGGTTAGGGTTAGAGGTTAGGGTTAGGGTTAGGGTTAGGGTTAGGGTTAGGGTTAGAGGTTAGGGTTAGGGTTAGGGTTAGAGGTTAGGGTTAGGGTTAGGGTTAGAGTTAGAGGTTAGGGTTAGGGTTAGGGTTAGAGGTTAGGGTTAGAGGTTAGGGTTAGGGTTAGGGTTAGGGTTAGAGGTTAGGGTTAGGGTTAGGTAGGTGTTAGATGAAGCTCTGCGTGTGGCGATTTACTTGATCTTTTTCTCATTTTTCCTGTCCCCTGCTGATGACCTTTGACCTTTCAAATACCATTAGTTACATTCTGCACTCTGCGATATAAACCATTCTGAAAGGTCAATATCATCTTGTTCGATATCTCATCTTGCACCTGCGTAAGAAAAGGCTGGAACAAAACCTCCTTAAGCAAGACTGTGCTACAATTCCTTGATTCCAGAATGTAAGAACATATCTCTGGTCAGAGTGTTTGTAACATACACCAGAAACTTTGTTTACTTAGGCAAGAAAATAGGGGTAGGATTAGGGTTAGGAGTTCCTTCTATAATAGGCATCCACATTTTCATCATCCGGTATCCGGATTTTGCGAATCGACTATCGACTCGCTGGAAAACCAGAGGAAACTTGCCTAACCCTAACCTTAACACCGTGGCAAATAAACCTCTATTTATATTTTTAAAAATACGTATGTGTTAATCTCTATCTACATAGAGTTCGGTAGATATATATATATATATATATATATATATATATATATATATATATATATATATATATATATATATAGGCAGCATCTTCTCTTGCAGGCAAGTATTGTTGAATATTAGAGACGACTCATGTCTAGATATCCTTTGGTAGATAATTTCAATAGTCCGAATTAGTATCTTAGGGGAGGGGAATTTGATGAATTTGCCATAGTTTGGATTTGTCTCCCAAAGGATATCTAGACCTGAGTTGTCTCTTATATTCAACAATATATATATATATATATATATATATATATATATATATATATATATATATATACTTTTTTAAATAAGATTAATTCCTTAATTAATTAACCGATTATTATGAGTTTTTGAAACAGGGCTGCTAAGCGTAAGTGGTCGTGATGTGAGCTATATTAGTTTGATTTAATTCTATGCAAGAGAGCTAGAAATGATGAATTCGATATCTGTAATTTTGTAAAATCTTGACAATAGGTATTAGACATTAATGCTCAGCCCTTTTTGTAGGTCAAAGCGACTAATGCACTGGATTTTCAATTGTCTAACTTCCTGTGGAGGTGGATAAATACAAGAGACAGTAATTGATACGTATTCCCAAAATGTCCGTTTCTTTTAAGCATTTAGGAGGAGTGATGTATAGATTCAAATTTTGATGTGACAATTCAGTTCTTTCAGATGGCAGTGAATTAAATTCACAGTCATAAGTTTATAGAGTCAATAAATAATTGTAAGGCTGTGATAGGCGAAGCAAATAGAAGGTATAACGCATACAGTCACAGAAACTAGGTACTCGTGATTTCTGGAAAATCTATCATAGTGTAGTGAATAATGGTCAATCAACGATTCCCCCACTATCAAACCACAATGATGTCGTTTACACGGCCACTGATGAGGCT
>OY744535.1:92997852-93055352 GCA_963556195.1 Sepiola atlantica
CTAGCGACATCACGTCTGTGAGAGAGAGAGGGTGCAGAGAAGAAGAAAGGGTGTGTCCAATCAAATTAGAGAGACGTTTCTGCAAATGGGACAGTGATCTACTACCTTAAATATGACGACAGTACTCCACACATTTATCTTAGCTTACCTTTGAATAGATATACAGCAACCTCTGTGTTATTACGACACACAAAAATAATTTCATTGGAGTATTTCAAAGGTGTTCAGGGGGCATAATATGAGCTCGATCTCCGAATTAAACATACAAATACAGGGTGGGCAAAAATAAGGGTCCTATTTTTTAAAAATTCATAACTTTTCTATTTATAGATTTAAAACATTTTTTTTTAAGAATAAGTAAAGGACCCCTTCCGAAGCA
Source organism: Sepiola atlantica (assembly GCA_963556195.1). NCBI lineage: Eukaryota > Metazoa > Mollusca > Cephalopoda > Sepiida > Sepiolidae > Sepiola > Sepiola atlantica. Next base: position 92,998,232 of record OY744535.1, read on the forward strand.
AGCATGCGCCGTATTAGCCCTAAGGAACGTACCCTCATTTAGAAAACATTATTTTTGCTTAAAAAACTCAAAACAGTGTAAAAAACAATACTTTAGTTTTTGTAAGTTTTAAGAAGTGTTTTTCGGCTAAAATTTGTTTTGTTTATTTCAAAAAATCTCGGAAGGGTCAGTCTACACACACATAAAGTTTGGTGAGTTTAACTTTTATTTTGTGGAAGTTATTCAAATTCAAGTTATTCAAATTCAAGTTATTCAAATTCAAGTTATTCAAATTCAAGTTATTCAAATTCAAGTTATTCAAATTTAAAGATAGGACTCTTATTTTGGCCCACCCTGTATATCAGATTTTCATTAATTGTGTCTATAATAGTTATTAAGCACTAATTAAGCCAGATTCCCTGAATTTTACTTAATTCTTAAGACTCCTTAAGCTTACGCCTCACATTTTACGAATTTTCCAGAATCAAATACATGCAATGATTTTTGATCGAAATTAAAATAAGGATTATTTACAGAAGGTTCTGTATCATTCTGTCTTTATTTAAATCTACGTAAGTGTACACAAAACTGTTTCTGTTTGGGGAATTAATTTTAGCTATTATGGAGGAGGTAATCCTCTTGTTCAGAATATATTCGAGCAAAATAAAATACAAACATTAGAACCGACTGACTCAGAGTATTAGTATTAAAAATGTGTGTAAACAAAGCAACAACCACTTTCCATGCGAATATAATTATAGAAAGTTCTAAGGGAGTCTGTAACCAATTCTCGATGTGCTTAGCGTCAGGGTTACTTTCAATGGACAGGGTTTCTTTGCAACGGCTTCCAAATTGTGGAACACATTGTCAGGTGACTGCTTCCCTTCTGCTTACCAGTTGGTCGTCTTTAAATCCAATGTCAACAAATTCTTCAAACGCAGTCCATAAAAGTGATCACTGTTTGTACTCCAATAGTACTATTCATCTTTTGGCTAGCAAACATCCCTGTGTAATTAATTGTTTTTCTCGAGTTGTTATACAGGATGGCAAATAAGTCATTGAACGATTTTATGACATGAAATAAAACAAAAATAAAATGGGTCGTTCATTTAAAGCATTGCTGGGTCAGTATTATAAAATTGAACATATAAGCCTTTATCAATGCAAGATTAATCGTTTTTATTTTTTATAATCTTATTAATTTCGGAATAAAATTCAATCATCAGAGTTAACCAGTATTGTGTCATTTTTTTTCAACAAAAAGCACAAAAACAAAAATAAACTTTTTTCTGTGTTTCTTTGATAAATGTCTTTTGTGTGATGTATCCACGCCGATGACGTTAGCGGTTATGAATTCAAATTCTGGTTGAATAACGAAGAAAGCATTGGCATGCTAGAGTTTAATATAATGGGTCGTTCATTTAAAGCATTGCTTGGTCAGTATTATAAAATTGAAAATATAAGCCTTTATCAATGCAAGATTAAGCATTTTTATTTATTTTTTTACTTTAATCTTATTAATTTCGGAATAAAATTCCATCATCAGAGTTGACCAGTATTGTGTCATTTTTTTAATCCAAAAATACAAAAAGAAAAATAAACAAACGTTCTTTTTTGTTTCTTTGATAAATGCCCTTAAAAAGTTGGCAATGTCAACTGGCCTTCATATTCCCCAAACTAGTCTTTACTTTTGTTTGTGATGATATCTCAAAGAAAAAGTTTACATCAACAAACTTAAAATGTACAAAAACTAGAGGAGAACATCGGCAAGATTGTCGAGGAATGAAATCGTAATCGTCATGGATAATGCTTTGGAAAATGGCAAGAATTGGGTAAAGTGAAAATGGAAACGATTTAAAGAATGTTATTTTTTATAAAAAAATATTTTTAATTTTTAAAATTTTAGCAATCTTTTAATTTAATTTTAAATTTGTGGTTTTTTATTAAAAAAAAAAAAAATTTTCAATTTAAAAAAAAAAAATTATTTAATTAATTTTTTTTATATATTTTTTTAAATTTTATTTTATTTCGTTTTTTTGTTTTTTGCATTTTTATTTTAATTAATTTTATTTTTTATTTTTTGTTCATTTATTTTTTTAAATTTTATTTTATTTCGTTATTTTGTCTTTTTATTTTTTTTATTTTAACTCATTTTATTTTTTATTTTTGTTCATTTATTTTTTTAAATTTTATTTTAGTCTATTTAATAAGGTTGTCAAGTTTAAGTCATAATTGTAATTTTATAAGTTTGTCACGTTTAAGTTATAACTGCCATTATATTGGTTTGTCACGCTTAAGTTATAATTTAAATTCATGGGTTTGTCACGCTGAATATATTATTGCAATTTTATTTGTTTGTCACACTAAAGTTATAATTTAAATTTATTGGTTTGTTACGCTGAATATATAATTGCAATTTTATTTGTTTGTTACACTAAAGTTATAATTTAAATTTATGGGTTTGTCACGCTGAATATATAATTGCAATTTTATTTGTTTGTCACGCTTAAGTTATAATTTAAATTTATTGGTTTGTCACGCTGAATATATTATTGCAATTTTATTTGTTTGTCACGCTTAAGTTATAATTTAAATTCATGGGTTTGTCACGCTGAATATATTATTGCAATTTTATTCGTTTGTCACACTTAAGTTATAATTTCAATTCATGGGTTTGTTAGCTGAATATATAATTGCAATTTTATTTGTTTGTCACACTAAAGTTATAATTTAAATTCATGGGTTTGTCACGCTGAATATATTATTGCAATTTTATTTGTTTGTCACGCTTAAGTTATAATTTAAATTCATGGGTTTGTCACGCTGAATATATTATGGCAATTTAATTTGTTTGTCACGCTTAAGTTATAAGTTAAATTCATGGGGTTGTCACGCTGAATATATTATTGCAATTTTATTTGTTTGTCACGCTTAAGTTATAATTTAAATTCATGGGTTTGTCACGCTGAATATATTATTGCAATTTTATTCGTTTGTCACACTTAAGTTATAATTTAAATTCATGGGTTTGTTACGCTGAATATATTATGCCAATTTAATTTGTTTGTCACGCTTAAGTTATAATTTAAATTCATAGGTTTGTCACGCTGAATATATTATTGCAATTTTATTCGTTTGTCACACTTAAGTTATAATTTAAATTCATGGGTTTGTTACGCTGAATATATTATGGCAATTTAATTTGTTTGTCACACTTAAGTTATAATTTAAATTTATGGGTTTGTCACGCTGAATATATTATGGCAATTTAATTTGTTTGTCACGCTTAAGTTATAATTTAAATTCATGGGTTTGTCACGCTGAATATATTATGGCAATTTTATTTGTTTGTCACGCTTAAGTTATAATTTAAATTCATGGGGTTGTCACGCTGAATATATTATTGCAATTTTATTTGTTTGTCACGCTTAAGTTATAATTTAAATTCATGGGTTTGTCACGCTGAATATATTATTGCAATTTTATTCGTTTGTCACACTTAAGTTATAATTTAAATTCATGGGTTTGTTAGCTGAATATATAATTGCAATTTTATTTGTTTGTCACACTAAAGTTATAATTTAAATTCATGGGTTTGTCACGCTGAATATATTATGGCAATTTAATTTGTTTGTCACGCTTAAGTTATAAGTTAAATTCATGGGGTTGTCACGCTGAATATATTATTGCAATTTTATTTGTTTGTCACGCTTAAGTTATAATTTAAATTCATGGGTTTGTCACGCTGAATATATTATTGCAATTTTATTCGTTTGTCACACTTAAGTTATAATTTAAATTCATGGGTTTGTTACGCTGAATATATTATGCCAATTTAATTTGTTTGTCACGCTTAAGTTATAATTTAAATTCATGGGTTTGTCACGCTGAATATATTATTGCAATTTTATTCGTTTGTCACACTTAAGTTATAATTTAAATTCATGGGTTTGTTACGCTGAATATATTATGGCAATTTAATTTGTTTGTCACACTTAAGTTATAATTTAAATTCATGGGTTTGTCACGCTGAATATATTATGGCAATTTTATTTGTTTGTCACGCTTAAGTTATAATTTAAATTCATGGGTTTGTCACGCTGAATATATTATGGCAATTTAATTTGTTTGTCACGCTTAAGTTATAATTTAAATTTATGGGTTTGTCACGCTGAATATATAATTGCAATTTTATTTGTTTGTCACGCTTAAGTTATAATTTAAATTTATTGGTTTGTCACGCTGAATATATTATTGCAATTTTATTTGTTTGTCACGCTTAAGTTATTATTTAAATTCATGGGTTTGTCACGCTGAATATATTATTGCCATTTTATTTGTTTGTCACGCTTAAGTTATAATTTAAATTCATGGGGTTGTCACGCTGAATATATAATTGCAATTTTATTTGTTTGTCACACTAAAGTTAAAATTTAAATTCATGGGTTTGTCACGCTGAATATATTATTGCAATTTTATTTGTTTGTCACGCTTAAGTTATAATTTAAATTCATGGGTTTGTCACGCTGAATATATTATGGCAATTTAATTTGTTTGTCACGCTTAAGTTATAAGTTAAATTCATGGGGTTGTCACGCTGAATATATTATTGCAATTTTATTTGTTTGTCACGCTTAAGTTATAATTTAAATTCATGGGTTTGTCACGCTGAATATATTATTGCAATTTTATTCGTTTGTCACACTTAAGTTATAATTTAAATTCATGGGTTTGTTACGCTGAATATATTATGCCAATTTAATTTGTTTGTCACGCTTAAGTTATAATTTAAATTCATGGGTTTGTCACGCTGAATATATTATTGGAATTTTATTCGTTTGTCACACTTAAGTTATAATTTAAATTCATGGGTTTGTTACGCTGAATATATTATGGCAATTTAATTTGTTTGTCACACTTAAGTTATAATTTAAATTCATGGGTTTGTCACGCTGAATATATTATGGCAATTTAATTTGTTTGTCACGCTTAAGTTATAATTTAAATTCATGGGTTTTTCACGCTGAATATATTATGGCAATTTAATTTGTTTGTCACGCTTAAGTTATAATTTAAATTCATGGGGTTGTCACGCTGAATATATTATTGCAATTTTATTTGTTTGTCACGCTTAAGTTATAATTTAAATTCATGGGTTTGTCACGCTGAATATATTATTGCAATTTTATTCGTTTGTCACACTTAAGTTATAATTTAAATTCATGGGTTTGTTACGCTGAATATATTATGGCAATTTAATTTGTTTGTCACGCTATAGTTATAATTTAAATTCATGGGTTTGTCACGCTAAATATATTATTGCAATTTTATTCGTTTGTCACACTTAAGTTATAATTTAAATTCATGGGTGTGTTAGCTGAATATATAATTGCAATTTTATTTGTTTGTCACACTAAAGTTATAATTTAAATTCATGGGTTTGTCACGCTGAATATATTATTGCAATTTTATTTGTTTGTCACGCTTAAGTTATAATTTAAATTCATGGGTTTGTCACGCTGAATATATTATGGCAATTTAATTTGTTTGTCACGCTTAAGTTATAAGTTAAATTCATGGGGTTGTCACGCTGAATATATTATTGCAATTTTATTTGTTTGTCACGCTTAAGTTATAATTTAAATTCATGGGTTTGTCACGCTGAATATATTATTGCAATTTTATTCGTTTGTCACACTTAAGTTATAATTTAAATTCATGGGTTTGTTACGCTGAATATATTATGGCAATTTAATTTGTTTGTCACACTAAAGTTATAATTTAAATTCATGGGTTGTCACGCTGAATATATTATTGCAATTTTATTTGTTTGTCACACTTAAGTTATAATTTAAATTTATTGGTTTGTCACGCTGAATATATTATGGCAATTTTATTTGTTTGTCACACTTAAGTTATAATTTAAATTCATGGGTTTGTCACGCTGAATATATTATGGCAATTTAATTTGTTTGTCACGCTTAAGTTATAATTTAAATTCATGGGGTTGTCACGCTGAATATATTATTGCAATTTTATTTGTTTGTCACGCTTAAGTTATAATTTAAATTCATGGGTTTGTTACGCTGAATATATTATTGCAATTTTATTTGTTTGTCACACTAAAGTTATAATTTAAATTCATGGGTTTGTCACGCTGAATATATAATTGCAATTTTATTTGTTTGTCACGCTTAAGTTATAATTTAAATTCATGGGTTTGTCACGCTGAATATATTATGGCAATTTAATTTGTTTGTCACGCTTAAGTTATAATTTAAATTCATGGGGTTGTCACGCTGAATATATTATGGCAATTTTATTTGTTTGTCACGCTTAAGTTATAATTTAAATTCATGGGTTTGTCACGATGAATATATTATTGCAATTTTATTCGTTTGTCACACTTAAGTTAAAATTTAACTTCATGGGTTTGTTACGCTGAATATATTATGGCAATTTAATTTGTTTGCTACGCTTAAGTTATAATTTAAATTCATGGGTTTGTCACGCTGAATATATTATTGCAATTTTATTCGTTTGTCACACTTAAGTTATAATTTAAATTCATGGGTTTGTTACGCTGAATATATTATGGCAATTTAATTTGTTTGTCACACTTAAGTTATAATTAAAATTCATGGGTTTGTCACGCTGAATATATTATGGCAATTTAATTTGTTTGTCACGCTTAAGTTATAATTTAAATTCATGGGTTTGTCACGCTGAATATATTATTGCAATTTTATTCGTTTGTCACGCTTAAGTTATAATTTAAATTCATGGGTTTGTCACGCTGAATATATTATGGCAATTTAATTTGTTTGTCACGCTTAAGTTATAATTTAAATTCATGGGTTTGTCACGCTGAATATATTATGGCAATTTAATTCGTTTGTCACACTTAAGTTATAATTTAAATTCATGGGTTTGTCACGCTGAATATATTATTGCAATTTTATTTGTTTGTCACGCTTAAGTTATAATATAAATTCATGGGTTTGTCACGCTGAATATATTATTGCAATTTTATTCGTTTGTCACACTTAAGTTATAATTTAAATTCATGGGTTTGTCACGCTGAATATATTATTGCAATTTTATTTGTTTGTCACACTTAAGTTACAATTTCAATTCATGGGTTTGTCACGCTGAATATATTATTGCAATTTTATTTGTTTGTCACGCTTAAGTTATAATTTAAATTCATGGGTTTGTCACGCTGAATATATTATGGCAATTTAATTTGTTTGTCACACTTAAGTTATAATTTAAATTCATGGGTTTGTCACGCTGAATATATTATGGCAATTTAATTTGTTTGTCACGCTTAAGTTATAATTTAAATTCATGGGTTTTTCACGCTGAATATATTATGGCAATTTAATTTGTTTGTCACGCTTAAGTTATAATTTAAATTCATGGGTTTGTCACGCTGAATATATTATTGCAATTTTATTCGTTTGTCACACTTAAGTTATAATTTAAATTCATGGGTTTGTTACGCTGAATATATTATGGCAATTTAATTTGTTTGTCACGCTATAGTTATAATTTAAATTCATGGGTTTGTCACGCTAAATATATTATTGCAATTTTATTCGTTTGTCACACTTAAGTTATAATTTAAATTCATGGGTTTGTTAGCTGAATATATAATTGCAATTTTATTTGTTTGTCACACTAAAGTTATAATTTAAATTCATGGGTTTGTCACGCTGAATATATTATTGCAATTTTATTTGTTTGTCACGCTTAAGTTATAATTTAAATTCATGGGTTTGTCACGCTGAATATATTATGGCAATTTAATTTGTTTGTCACGCTTAAGTTATAAGTTAAATTCATTGGGTTGTCACGCTGAATATATTATTGCAATTTTATTTGTTTGTCACGCTTAAGTTATAATTTAAATTCATGGGTTTGTCACGCTGAATATATTATTGCAATTTTATTCGTTTGTCACACTTAAGTTATAATTTAAATTCATGGGTTTGTTACGCTGAATATATTATGGCAATTTAATTTGTTTGTCACACTAAAGTTATAATTTAAATTCATGGGTTGTCACGCTGAATATATTATTGCAATTTTATTTGTTTGTCACACTTAAGTTATAATTTAAATTTATTGGTTTGTCACGCTGAATATATTATGGCAATTTTATTTGTTTGTCACACTTAAGTTATAATTTAAATTCATGGGTTTGTCACGCTGAATATATTATGGCAATTTAATTTGTTTGTCACGCTTAAGTTATAATTTAAATTCATGGGGTTGTCACGCTGAATATATTATTGCAATTTTATTTGTTTGTCACGCTTAAGTTATAATTTAAATTCATGGGTTTGTTACGCTGAATATATTATTGCAATTTTATTTGTTTGTAACACTAAAGATATAATTTAAATTCATGGGTTTGTCACGCTGAATATATAATTGCAATTTTATTTGTTTGTCACGCTTAAGTTATAATTTAAATTCATGGGTTTGTCACGCTGAATATATTATGGCAATTGAATTTGTTTGTCACGCTTAAGTTATAATTTAAATTCATGGGGTTGTCACGCTGAATATATTATGGCAATTTTATTTGTTTGTCACGCTTAAGTTATAATTTAAATTCATGGGTTTGTCACGATGAATATATTATTGCAATTTTATTCGTTTGTCACACTTAAGTTAAAATTTAACTTCATGGGTTTGTTACGCTGAATATATTATGGCAATTTAATTTGTTTGCTACGCTTAAGTTATAATTTAAATTCATGGGTTTGTCACGCTGAATATATTATTGCAATTTTATTCGTTTGTCACACTTAAGTTATGATTTAAATTCATGGGTTTGTTACGCTGAATATATTATGGCAATTTAATTTGTTTGTCACACTTAAGTTATAATTAAAATTCATGGGTTTGTCACGCTGAATATATTATGGCAATTTAATTTGTTTGTCACGCTTAAGTTATAATTTAAATTCATGGGTTTGTCACGCTGAATATATTATTGCAATTTTATTCGTTTGTCACACTTAAGTTATAATTTAAATTCATGGGTTTGTTACGCTGAATATATTATGGCAATTTAATTTGTTTGTCACACTTAAGTTATAATTTAAATTCATGGGTTTGTCACGCTGAATATATTATGGCAATTTAATTTGTTTGTCACGCTTAAGTTATAATTTAAATTCATGGGTTTGTCACGCTGAATATATTATGGCAATTTAATTTGTTTGTCACGCTTAAGTTATAATTTAAATTTATGGGTTTGTCACGCTGAATATATAATTGCAATTTTATTTGTTTGTCACGCTTAAGTTATAATTTAAATTTATTGGTTTGTCACGCTGAATATATTATTGCAATTTTATTTGTTTGTCACGCTTAAGTTATTATTTAAATTCATGGGTTTGTCACGCTAGATATATTATTGCCATTTTATTTGTTTGTCACGCTTAAGTTATAATTTAAATTCATGGGGTTGTCACGCTGAATATATAATTGCAATTTTATTTGTTTGTCACACTAAAGTTAAAATTTAAATTCATGGGTTTGTCACGCTGAATATATTATTGCAATTTTATTTGTTTGTCACGCTTAAGTTATAATTTAAATTCATGGGTTTGTCACGCTGAATATATTATGGCAATTTAATTTGTTTGTCACGCTTAAGTTATAAGTTAAATTCATGGGGTTGTCACGCTGAATATATTATTGCAATTTTATTTGTTTGTCACGCTTAAGTTATAATTTAAATTCATGGGTTTGTCACGCTGAATATATTATTGCAATTTTATTCGTTTGTCACACTTAAGTTATAATTTAAATTCATGGGTTTGTTACGCTGAATATATTATGCCAATTTAATTTGTTTGTCACGCTCAAGTTATAATTTAAATTCATGGGTTTGTCACGCTGAATATATTATTGGAATTTTATTCGTTTGTCACACTTAAGTTATAATTTAAATTCATGGGTTTGTTACGCTGAATATATTATGGCAATTTAATTTGTTTGTCACACTTAAGTTATAATTTAAATTCATGGGTTTGTCACGCTGAATATATTATGGCAATTTAATTTGTTTGTCACGCTTAAGTTATAATTTAAATTCATGGGTTTTTCACGCTGAATATATTATGGCAATTTAATTTGTTTGTCACGCTTAAGTTATAATTTAAATTCATGGGGTTGTCACGCTGAATATATTATTGCAATTTTATTTGTTTGTCACGCTTAAGTTATAATTTAAATTCATGGGTTTGTCACGCTGAATATATTATTGCAATTTTATTCGTTTGTCACACTTAAGTTATAATTTAAATTCATGGGTTTGTTACGCTGAATATATTATGGCAATTTAATTTGTTTGTCACGCTATAGTTATAATTTAAATTCATGGGTTTGTCACGCTAAATATATTATTGCAATTTTATTCGTTTGTCACACTTAAGTTATAATTTAAATTCATGGGTTTGTTAGCTGAATATATAATTGCAATTTTATTTGTTTGTCACACTAAAGTTATAATTTAAATTCATGGGTTTGTCACGCTGAATATATTATTGCAATTTTATTTGTTTGTCACGCTTAAGTTATAATTTAAATTCATGGGTTTGTCACGCTGAATATATTATGGCAATTTAATTTGTTTGTCACGCTTAAGTTATAAGTTAAATTCATGGGGTTGTCACGCTGAATATATTATTGCAATTTTATTTGTTTGTCACGCTTAAGTTATAATTTAAATTCATGGGTTTGTCACGCTGAATATATTATTGCAATTTTATTCGTTTGTCACACTTAAGTTATAATTTAAATTCATGGGTTTGTTACGCTGAATATATTATGGCAATTTAATTTGTTTGTCACACTAAAGTTATAATTTAAATTCATGGGTTGTCACGCTGAATATATTATTGCAATTTTATTTGTTTGTCACACTTAAGTTATAATTTAAATTTATTGGTTTGTCACGCTGAATATATTATGGCAATTTTATTTGTTTGTCACACTTAAGTTATAATTTAAATTCATGGGTTTGTCACGCTGAATATATTATGGCAATTTAATTTGTTTGTCACGCTTAAGTTATAATTTAAATTCATGGGGTTGTCACGCTGAATATATTATTGCAATTTTATTTGTTTGTCACGCTTAAGTTATAATTTAAATTCATGGGTTTGTTACGCTGAATATATTATTGCAATTTTATTTGTTTGTCACACTAAAGTTATAATTTAAATTCATGGGTTTGTCACGCTGAATATATAATTGCAATTTTATTTGTTTGTCACGCTTAAGTTATAATTTAAATTCATGGGGTTGTCACGCTGAATATATTATTGCAATTTTATTTGTTTGTCACGCTTAAGTTATAATTTAAATTCATGGGTTTGTTACGCTGAATATATTATTGCAATTTAATTTGTTTGTCACACTAAAGTTATAATTTAAATTCATGGGTTTGTCACGCTGAATATATAATTGCAATTTTATTTGTTTGTCACGCTTAAGTTATAATTTAAATTCATGGGTTTGTCACGCTGAATATATTATGGCAATTGAATTTGTTTGTCACGCTTAAGTTATAATTTAAATTCATGGGGTTGTCACGCTGAATATATTATGGCAATTTTATTTGTTTGTCACGCTTAAGTTATAATTTAAATTCATGGGTTTGTCACGATGAATATATTATTGCAATTTTATTCGTTTGTCACACTTAAGTTAAAATTTAACTTCATGGGTTTGTTACGCTGAATATATTATGGCAATTTAATTTGTTTGCTACGCTTAAGTTATAATTTAAATTCATGGGTTTGTCACGCTGAATATATTATTGCAATTTTATTCGTTTGTCACACTTAAGTTATAATTTAAATTCATGGGTTTGTTACGCTGAATATATTATGGCAATTTAATTTGTTTGTCACACTTAAGTTATAATTAAAATTCATGGGTTTGTCACGCTGAATATATTATGGCAATTTAATTTGTTTGTCACGCTTAAGTTATAATTTAAATTCATGGGTTTGTCACGCTGAATATATTATTGCAATTTTATTTGTTTGTCACGCTTAAGTTATAATTTAAATTCATGGGTTTGTCACGCTGAATATATTATGGCAATTTAATTTGTTTGTCACGCTTAAGTTATAATTTAAATTCATGGGTTTTTCACGCTGAATATATTATGGCAATTTAATTTGTTTGTCACGCTTAAGTTATAATTTAAATTCATGGGGTTGTCACGCTGAATATATTATTGCAATTTTATTTGTTTGTCACGCTTAAGTTATAATTTAAATTCATGGGTTTGTCACGCTGAATATATTATTGCAATTTTATTCGTTTGTCACACTTAAGTTATAATTTAAATTCATAGGTTTGTTACGCTGAATATATTATGGCAATTTAATTTGTTTGTCACGCTATAGTTATAATTTAAATTCATGGGTTTGTCACGCTAAATATATTATTGCAATTTTATTCGTTTGTCACACTTAAGTTATAATTTAAATTCATGGGTTTGTTAGCTGAATATATAATTGCAATTTTATTTGTTTGTCACACTAAAGTTATAATTTAAATTCATGGGTTTGTCACGCTGAATATATTATTGCAATTTTATTTGTTTGTCACGCTTAAGTTATAATTTAAATTCATGGGTTTGTCACGCTGAATATATTATGGCAATTTAATTTGTTTGTCACGCTTAAGTTATAAGTTAAATTCATGGGGTTGTCACGCTGAATATATTATTGCAATTTTATTTGTTTGTCACGCTTAAGTTATAATTTAAATTCATGGGTTTGTCACGCTGAATATATTATTGCAATTTTATTCGTTTGTCACACTTAAGTTATAATTTAAATTCATGGGTTTGTTACGCTGAATATATTATGGCAATTTAATTTGTTTGTCACACTAAAGTTATAATTTAAATTCATGGGTTGTCACGCTGAATATATTATTGCAATTTTATTTGTTTGTCACACTTAAGTTATAATTTAAATTTATTGGTTTGTCACGCTGAATATATTATGGCAATTTTATTTGTTTGTCACACTTAAGTTATAATTTAAATTCATGGGTTTGTCACGCTGAATATATTATGGCAATTTAATTTGTTTGTCACGCTTAAGTTATAATTTAAATTCATGGGGTTGTCACGCTGAATATATTATTGCAATTTTATTTGTTTGTCACGCTTAAGTTATAATTTAAATTCATGGGTTTGTTACGCTGAATATATTATTGCAATTTTATTTGTTTGTCACACTAAAGTTATAATTTAAATTCATGGGTTTGTCACGCTGAATATATAATTGCAATTTTATTTGTTTGTCACGCTTAAGTTATAATTTAAATTCATGGGTTTGTCACGCTGAATATATTATGGCAATTTAATTTGTTTGTCACACTTAAGTTATAATTTAAATTCATGGGTTTGTTACGCTGAATATATTATGGCAATTTAATTTGTTTGTCACACTAAAGTTATAATTTAAATTCATGGGTTGTCACGCTGAATATATTATTGCAATTTTATTTGTTTGTCACACTTAAGTTATAATTTAAATTTATTGGTTTGTCACGCTGAATATATTATGGCAATTTTATTTGTTTGTCACACTTAAGTTATAATTTAAATTCATGGGTTTGTCACGCTGAATATATTATGGCAATTTAATTTGTTTGTCACGCTTAAGTTATAATTTAAATTCATGGGGTTGTCACGCTGAATATATTATTGCAATTTTATTTGTTTGTCACGCTTAAGTTATAATTTAAATTCATGGGTTTGTTACGCTGAATATATTATTGCAATTTTATTTGTTTGTAACACTAAAGTTATAATTTAAATTCATGGGTTTGTCACGCTGAATATATAATTGCAATTTTATTTGTTTGTCACGCTTAAGTTATAATTTAAATTCATGGGTTTGTCACGCTGAATATATTATGGCAATTGAATTTGTTTGTCACGCTTAAGTTATAATTTAAATTCATGGGGTTGTCACGCTGAATATATTATGGCAATTTTATTTGTTTGTCACGCTTAAGTTATAATTTAAATTCATGGGTTTGTCACGATGAATATATTATTGCAATTTTATTCGTTTGTCACACTTAAGTTAAAATTTAACTTCATGGGTTTGTTACGCTGAATATATTATGGCAATTTAATTTGTTTGCTACGCTTAAGTTATAATTTAAATTCATGGGTTTGTCACGCTGAATATATTATTGCAATTTTATTCGTTTGTCACACTTAAGTTATAATTTAAATTCATGGGTTTGTTACGCTGAATATATTATGGCAATTTAATTTGTTTGTCACACTTAAGTTATAATTAAAATTCATGGGTTTGTCACGCTGAATATATTATGGCAATTTAATTTGTTTGTCACGCTTAAGTTATAATTTAAATTCATGGGTTTGTCACGCTGAATATATTATTGCAATTTTATTTGTTTGTCACGCTTAAGTTATAATTTAAATTCATGGGTTTGTCACGCTGAATATATTATGGCAATTTAATTTGTTTGTCACGCTTAAGTTATAATTTAAATTCATGGGTTTGTCACGCTGAATATATTATGGCAATTTAATTCGTTTGTCACCATTAAGTTATAATTTAAATTCATGGGTTTGTCACGCTGAATATATTATTGCAATTTTATTTGTTTGTCACGCTTAAGTTATAATATAAATTCATGGGTTTGTCACGCTGAATATATTATTGCAATTTTATTCGTTTGTCACACTTAAGTTATAATTTAAATTCATGGGTTTGTCACGCTGAATATATTATTGCAATTTTATTCGTTTGTCACACTTAAGTTATAATTTAAATTCATGGGTTTGTTACGCTGAATATATTATGGCAATTTAATTTGTTGGTCACACTTAAGTTATAATTTAAATTCATGGGTTTGTCACGCTGAATATATTATGGCAATTTAATTTGTTTGTCACGCTTAAGTTATAATTTAAATTCATGGGTTTGTCACGCTGAATATATTATGGCAATTTAATTTGTTTGTCACGCTTAAGTTATAATTTAAATTCATGGGTTTGTCACGCTGAATATATTATGGCAATTTTATTTGTTTGTCACGCTTAAGTTATAATTTAAATTCATGGGTTTGTCACGCTGAATATATTATGGCAATTTAATTTGTTTGTCACGCTTAAGTTATAATTTAAATTCATGGGGTTGTCACGCTGAATATATTATGGCAATTTTATTTGTTTGTCACGCTTAAGTTATAATTTAAATTCATGGGTTTGTCACGATGAATATATTATTGCAATTTTATTCGTTTGTCACACTTAAGTTAAAATTTAACTTCATGGGTTTGTTACGCTGAATATATTATGGCAATTTAATTTGTTTGCTACGCTTAAGTTATAATTTAAATTCATGGGTTTGTCACGCTGAATATATTATTGCAATTTCATTCGTTTGTCACACTTAAGTTATAATTTAAATTCATGGGTTTGTTACGCTGAATATATTATGGCAATTTAATTTTTTTGTCACACTTAAGTTATAATTAAAATTCATGGGTTTGTCACGCTGAATATATTATGGCAATTTAATTTGTTTGTCACGCTTAAGTTATAATTTAAATTCATGGGTTTGTCACGCTGAATATATTATTGCAATTTTATTCGTTTGTCACGCTTAAGTTATAATTTAAATTCATGGGTTTGTCACGCTGAATATATTATGGCAATTTAATTTGTTTGTCACGCTTAAGTTATAATTTAAATTCATGGGTTTGTCACGCTGAATATATTATGGCAATTTAATTCGTTTGTCACACTTAAGTTATAATTTAAATTCATGGGTTTGTCACGCTGAATATATTATTGCAATTTTATTTGTTTGTCACGCTTAAGTTATAATATAAATTCATGGGTTTGTCACGCTGAATATATTATTGCAATTTTATTCGTTTGTCACACTTAAGTTATAATTTAAATTCATGGGTTTGTCACGCTGAATATATTATTGCAATTTTATTTGTTTGTCACACTTAAATTACAATTTCAATTCATGGGTTTGTCACGCTGAATATATTATTGCAATTTTATTTGTTTGTCACGCTTAAGTTATAATTTAAATTCATGGGTTTGTCACGCTGAATATATTATGGCAATTTAATTTGTTTGTCGCACTTAAATTATAATTTAAATTCATGGGTTTGTCACGCTGAATATATTATGGCAATTTTATTTGTTTGTCACACTTAAGTTATAATTTAAATTCATGGGTTTGTCACGCTGAATATATTATGGCAATTTAATTTGTTTGTCACACTTAAGTTATAATTTAAATTCATGGGTTTGTCACGCTGAATATATTATTGCCATTTTATTCGTTTGTCACACTTAAGTTATAATTTAAATTCATGGGTTTGTCACGCTGAATATATTATTGCAATTTTATTCGTTTGTCACACTTAAGTTATAATTTAAATTCATGGGTTTGTTACGCTGAATATATTATGGCAATTTAATTTGTTGGTCACACTTAAGTTATAATTTAAATTCATGGGTTTGTCACGCTGAATATATTATGGCAATTTAATTTGTTTGTCACGCTTAAGTTATAATTTAAATTCATGGGTTTGTCACGCTGAATATATTATGGCAATTTAATTTGTTTGTCACGCTTAAGTTATAATTTAAATTCATGGGTTTGTCACGCTGAATATATTATGGCAATTTAATTTGTTTGTCACGCTTAAGTTATAATTTAAATTCATGGGTTTGTCACTCTGAATATATTATTGCAATTTTATTCGTTTGTCACACTTAAGTTATAATTTAAATTCATGGGTTTGTCACGCTGAATATATTATTGCAATTTTATTTGTTTGTCACGCTTAAGTTATAATTAAAATTCATGGGTTTGTCACGCTGAATATATTATTGCAATTTTATTCGTTTGTCACACTTAAGTTATAATTTAAATTCATGGGTTTGTCACGCTGAATATATTATGGCAATTTAATTCGTTTGTCACACTTAAGTTATAATTTAAATTCATGGGTTTGTCACGCTGAATATATTATTGCAATTTTTTTCGTTTGTCACACTTAAGTTATAATTTAAATTCATGGGTTTGTCACGCTGAATATATTATTGCAATTTTATTCGTTTGTCACACTTAAGTTATAATTTAAATTCATGGGTTTGTCACGCTGAATATATTATTGCAATTTAATTTGTTTGTCACGCTTAAGTTATAATTTAAATTCATGGGTTTGTCACGCTGAATATATTATGGCAATTTAATTTGTTTGTCACGCTTAAGTTATAATTTAAATTCATGGGTTTGTCACGCTGAATATATTATGGCAATTTAATTTGTTTGTCACGCTTAAGTTATAATTTAAATTCATGGGTTTGTCACTCTGAATATATTATTGCAATTTTATTCGTTTGTCACACTTAAGTTATAATTTAAATTCATGGGTTTGTCACGCTGAATATATTATTGCAATTTTATTTGTTTGTCACGCTTAAGTTATAATTAAAATTCATGGGTTTGTCACGCTGAATATATTATTGCAATTTTATTCGTTTGTCACACTTAAGTTATAATTTAAATTCATGGGTTTGTCACGCTGAATATATTATGGCAATTTAATTCGTTTGTCACACTTAAGTTATAATTTAAATTCATGGGTTTGTCACGCTGAATATATTATTGCAATTTTATTCGTTTGTCACACTTAAGTTATAATTTAAATTCATGGGTTTGTCACGCTGAATATATTATTGCAATTTTATTCGTTTGTCACACTTAAGTTATAATTTAAATTCATGGGTTTGTCACGCTGAATATATTATTGCAATTTAATTTGTTTGTCACGCTTAAGTTATAATTTCAATTTATTGGTTTGTTACCTTTTAATTTAAATTTCATTTTTTGGTCTGTCATGTTTGAGTTTTAATTGCAATTTTATTCGTTTATCACACTTAAGTTATAATTGCAATTTATATGTTATTCATGCTTAAGTGAGTTTTCATTGTTTCGTCTGTCACGTTCCAGTTGTAATTGCAATTTTATTGGTCTGTAATGCTCATGATTTATTTGATTTTTTTAATTTGTCAAGTACAAATTTTAATTGCATTTTTAGTGTTTTGACACGCTTAAGTTTCAAATAGATCTCTTAATTTAAAAAATATACATACGTCACGCTTAAGTTTTAAATGGTCATTTGTGAATCTGTAGACATATGTCTGTAAGAAAATATGTCTGTCCGTGGGTTTGTCACGGTTAAGTTTTAATTAGCATCTTCATCGTTTTTTTTTGTAAATCACATTTTAGAAACCGTCTATGCGCTCCACGATTTTGTCACGCTTCCGTTCAAAAAGTGTTCCCATCGCTAAACGCGCAGAATGAATGGACGCACATTTGGCGCGGACCGTGGTTCGGCTTCGTAGTTGCTATATCTCGAATCTTGTAATTAAATGCAAATCTGATTTTGTCGAGAAGATAATTATATTTTTCCTCGGTGGAATTTTAATGTAAAAAAGAGATTCGAGTAATAATGGAAAGTGGTGTTGAATCGAATTATTGACTGGATGCTGAAGCTTAGCGAACAGTTCAAGGTGATCGGCGATCGAATAGAAAGAATGGACGGCAAAGATGAAATACGAACGAGAAGAAATGCGAACGTTGGAGGTGCTTCAGTCTTAGTAAGTAAACATATGAGATCTGGTCGGTGCGCCTTGGTAATTAAGTATATAACACGTAAACAAGAGGGAAATCTATTTTGACCTTAGGAAAAATATATGAAAATAATGAGGCAATCTATTTATGAATGTAAACCATTTTAGGCTTCTTTACACCCCCCACACACACACACATAAGAACAGGTGCATTGATGAGTGGTCAGGACAGAAACGTGCCACATACTTCCTCGATGAACTATCCAAGGACTATATTGATAAAGAAGGGTCCTTGGACTGGCTAAGAAGGGGAGCCCTCCACTACGACCAGGAGAGGCTTATAATGGCCGCACAAGACCAGGGCCTGATGACAAATGCGTTTAAAAAGATAGGTGGTCTCAGTCAGGACAACAAGTGCAGGTTTTGCCACACTGAAGTGGAGAGTGTGAGCCACCTGATATCGAGTTGCAAAATCATGTTGGCAGATGGCTCCTATACAGCACGACATAATGGAGTGTGCAGGTACATCCACTGGAGCATCTGTAAGAAACTGAATATCAGATGTAGCAGCAGACACTGGGAACATCTACCTGAGAGAACTGTGGGGAATGAGACATACACCATCCATTATGACCATGAAATCCCCACAGCTACCTATCTGGAAAACGCAGCTGTCAAACCTGACATTGTAATATGGAACAAGAGAGAGAGAGTGGCAACTTTGGTTGAGGTCAGTGTCCCTAATGATGGGGGTCTAAATAGAGCTGAAAGGGAGAAAATAACAAAATATCAGGGTCTAATGTATGATATGAAAAGAAACTGGAACCTCAAAGAGATCTCCATCATTCCAGTTATCATAGGAGCCACTTGCCTCATGAAGAAGAACTTGAAAAAGTATTTAGCAAGTATACCTGGTGAACCAAGTGCAAGAGAAATCCAAACAACTGCACTCAAGGGAACAACCAGAATCCTGAAAAGAACTCTCGGTTGGAGTCTGTAAATAGCGGGTGATCGTATGGCATTTGGAAGAATGCCCCGTCCCCAGCAAATGAATGAAAATAAAAATTTAAAAAAACATATATATATATATATATATATATATATATATATAAACATAAAGATAGAGGCAAAATGCCTTCATGAGGAACCATTTGTTAGATGCAGATGTTTCTTTTATTAAAATCAAAATAAAAAATCCAACCATTTTTTTGCTTCTTCATCTTGACTTTTTAAAATTTAATATTTCGCTTGATATAACGAGCCTCGACAGAGCGTTAGACAAATAACAGATATTAACCTAATTTTTTTCGTAATAATCCTTCCTGGTCTTGTAGAAGAGGTGTCCGATGTTGTAGACTAACGGTGCAAATGTCTCTTTTAAATTGAACTTAAATTGCGCATAGTCGCTGGTAGTTATAAATTTGGGAAAGTTCATTTTTTAAGCATCTTTTGAATTTTAAACATAAAGATAGAGGCAAAATACCTTCATACGAAACCATGTGTTAGATGCAGATATTTTTGTATTACAATCAAAATAAAAAATTAAAAAAATTTTATTTCTCTTTTTTTTTCCTGAAAATAAAAAGTTTTTATTTTTTATTTTTTATTTTGACTTTAATACAAAAAAATATCTGCATCTAACACATGGTTTCTTATGAAGGCATTTTGACTCTATCTTTATGTTTAAAATTCAAAAGATGCTTAAAAATGAACTTTCCCGAATTTAATATATATATATATATATATATATTTATATTAAATTTGGGAAAGTTCATTATATATATATATATATATATATATATATATATATATATATATATATATATATATATATATATATGTATATATATAATTTGATAGAAAATAGGGCAACGTCAGCCAGTGAGCGGTTTATAATTATGATTAAAATTACAGAAAATATGGTATTTGTTCGCCTATGTT
The DNA here is from genome assembly GCA_963556195.1 of Sepiola atlantica. NCBI lineage: Eukaryota > Metazoa > Mollusca > Cephalopoda > Sepiida > Sepiolidae > Sepiola > Sepiola atlantica. Next base: position 93,018,855 of record OY744535.1, read on the forward strand.
GGCTTTCTCAGATTGAAATCTAAGGTACCATATTGGTCTGTACTTCTGTAACATTACAAATAAGTATTACCTTATTGCATTAAACAATCGAGCACTCTGTTTGTTATTTTCTACCAAATAAAACAAAAAATACATGTATATATATATATATATATATATATATATATAATTCAGCATGGCTGAACATAGCGAGATTCGAAACCGGGAAGCTGTGGACAAAAGACCCACTGTTAACCCCTGAGCCGTACATCTTCTAGTCGACGGAATATGTCGCTTTTTTATAGATGGCATTCATGTGTTAATTTTTGTTTACGATACGAAATTCAACTGTTTATACGGAAAAAAAATTCACTTAATCACTAGGTTCCATCTACTAGTGTGATTCTCTAATATTCAGAGCGATATATATATATATATATATATATATATATATATCTATATATATATATATATATATATATATATATATATATATATATATATATGATAATTTACTGAGATCTCATCAGGCAGAGTTAGAATCCGATCTTAACCTCAGATCATATTTGGAGAGAACCCATCTCTCTCCAAATATGATCTGAGGTTAAGATCGGATTCTAACTCTGCCTGATGAGATCTCAGTTTATAGTAAATGTTGATCGATAACATCGACATGCCAGTGTCACATATTTTGTACATGTCTGTGTAAATAAAATTATCATATATAAAGCTCTATTTTGATATTGTGCACTTTTTATAAACCCGGTTAAAATTCTCTGGATTACCACCCTGTGGATATTTTTTACCTGGATTATTACCATTATTATTATTATATATATAAATATATATATATATATATATATATATATATATATATATATATATATATATATATATATATACATATATATATATATATACATATATATATATATACATATATATATATATATACATATATATATATATATATATATATATATATATATATATATATATATAATTCAGTTCCGAAATGTGGCTGTGTACGCGTCTTATGAGACCAATACAGGTCAAAATAATTCATAATTCGGACAACCCTAATGTGTGTTTAGTTTATTTCTTTAAAATGTATTCCTGCTGTGTTAACAAGTACATTGTGCTCTTTTACTCGGATTGCCCTCGAAACCATTCAACTTTGCACACTATATATATATATATATATATATATATATATATATATATATATATATATATATATATATATATACTGTTATTATCATTATTATTATTATTATTATTATCATTATTATCATTATTATTATTATTTACTCACTAGGAGTTCTCACACAGGTCATAAGTTATTGCTCACAGACAAAACCAGTGGTATTCCCTAGGGTCTGAGTGACAACAAGTCTCGCAGATTTCCAGTATTCTCCACCTTTTTTCGATAGCCACCGCAAATAAACTTGCAGTATCACAACAGCCGTTTACTATTGATTTCTCGCTGGTAAGGACCACTGGTCTTATGTGGGATTTGGGTGTCAATAAGCCTCCCCAAGGTCCCAGCAATCTCTGCACTTCCAGTGGAGGTCTGGTTTGTGCTGTCCCTCCTCGGTCTTCTCATCCTCCTTAACCCTCCTAAACCCTATGCAAATATTATGTGTGGTATCAGCCAAGGCTAGTTCCATTTCTTTTTGTAACTTTATAAATTAAAAAAAAAATATTTTTATTTTTTAAATAGTTTTTGGGGGGAGCGGTGAGCTGATGGTTTTTCTTGCTATTTCTGTTCATTAGTTCATTTTTGTGTCGTGTCAGTTGAGGCCGGTGTAATTTACTGGGGGTGGGGGTGGGGGAGCTTATAAAGCGATGTTTCTTGCATTTTCTGTTTCTTTGTTTGTGATGTGTTCTTCTGTGGTTTTGTTTTCTTCCTGTACTAGATTCCGTGTGACCCTTCAAAGCTTATGCATTACCGTAAAAACCCATGCAATATATGCATATATTTTCACAAACGTAAAAATACATGTGTGTAAATGGGGGGGGGGGTCGTGATCTATGGATTTAATTTTAGTAATCAATAAATATTCATCATTTTATTATTAGTACCAAAAATGGAGAATTTATTTTAAATAAAAACAACAAGATACAAATTCAAATAATCTTTTTTTGGCATCGGAAAATTAGCACAATTTTTTCACCGATTCCGATACACCAACAAGTTCCGAGTTTTCTGATTCTCGATACCGATTTCTGTTAACCATCCTATCACTTATAGAAATATAGGATTATCGCTGGTTTAAGAATTTGTTTAGCCCGTAGAAAGGGTTAACTTTCTTTGCGACAGATTTGGAAGCATATTAAATGTGCGTGTTCTACTTCATGTCGACGGAGTGTCCGGTCAGGGAGTAATAACGTTGGGTCATCGGAAAGGCTACTATTGCTGGTTGGAAACCGACCCTTTTAGTTTTGAAAAGAAAAGAGCTTTACCTTTCTAGCATTCTGGACAACAGCATATTCACCAAATGTTAAAACCGACCCGAATAAACACAGTAGACATTTGTTCATCTAAAATGCAGTTTCATTTCAGGCAATAAGTAAACAAATTACTGCAGTCAATTATTGAATATATTTAAATTAACAGATTATTTTATTTGGTATTTTGATATATTGAATGCCCTTAATGGCATTCAAAGACAATCCGAAGAATACATGGCCATGGGAGGTTAGAGGTCACGGAAGGTCGATACGCAGTTTAAATGGGTGTTAAATGACAAATTGTTGTTGTTGTTTTCTCATAACGTCCGGGAACTTCTCCGGGGAGTCAGACAGATACTCTATCTGTCTTAACGTTTCTGTGCGCATGATAGAATCTAGTAGTTCACATATGATCCCCAGGCCACATACAGCATCTGGTGTTTCTAAATGGTCACCAATTTTGTACTGGTAATGGTGAATGTTGCTTAACCGGTGATCTAATGGGAACCGGTGTATCAACATGAAAGTTGATAACAGTGAAGATAGACTAATCGGTGATCAGAGCACTGTTGTAAGAGACAGACTTACCACAACTGTTCCATACTTATACAAGTCAAAAAACATAGCTTATCAGCTCTCACTAGTTAATACTTTGCATGTGTGTGTGAGAGAGAGGGAGAGTGGCCTAATGTTTGAGATCATTTCCGTATTCCGGTTTGCTCACAACTTTCTGATCTGGATATAGTCGGAGTGTGACTTGTCACCTAGCGGTTGGAGTCAAAGTGGCTGGAATTACTTAAAACAACAATGATTTACTGAAAGACGTTTTCTGGAGAGGTCAAATAAACTCAAGAATCTTATTATTATTTTATACTGTGGTAGAGAGAGAGAGAGAGAGAGAGAGAGAGAGAGAGAGAGAGAGAGAGAGAGAGAGAAAGAGAGAGAGGGTGGGATTATGTTTAAGATGACTTCCGTTTTCCGGTTTTCTCACCACTTTCTGATCTGGACATAGTCGGAGTTAGACTTGCCAGCTAACGGTTGGAGTAAAAGTCGCTGGAATTACTTAAAACAACGATGATTTACTGAGAGACGTTTTCTGGAGAGTTCAAATAAACTCAAGCATCTTGTTATAATTTAATAATGTGAGAGAGCAAGAGATAGAGGGTGACCTAAGCTTTTTAATGACTTCCGTTTACCGGTTTGGAATTTGAATCTGACTTGTGAGTTATCAGTTGGTGTCTATGTTGATGAGGTACTAACAACAGAAATGAGGTACTAACAATAAAATGAGGTACTAAAAACAAAAATGAGGTACTAAAATCAAAAAGGAGGTACTAACAACAAAATGAGGTACTAAAAACAAAAATGAGGTACTAACAACAAAGATGAGGTACTAACAACAAAAATGAGGTACTAACAACAAAGATGAGGTACTAACAACAAAATGAGGTACTAACAACAAAATGAGGTACTAACAACAAAATGAGGTACTAACAACAAAATAAGGTACTAACAACAAAATGAGGTACTAACAACAAAATGAGGTACTAACAACAAAAATGAGGTACTAACAACAAAGATGAGGTACTAACAACAAAAATGAGGTACTAACAACAAAATGAGGTACTAACAACAAAATGAGGTACTAATACAAAAATGAGGTACTAACAACAAAAATGAGGTACTAACAACAAAGATGATTCACTGAAAGACGTTTTCCGGAGAGCTTGAAACACTTGTGAATTTTATCTGCGTTGTCTCGTGTTTTACTTTTATGCAAATTACTTTTAGTATGATCAACGCTCTTCCAAATAAAGATTACAGACAGGAAGAGCATCATCACCGTCGCCATTATCAGAGAAATACGGATTTCAGTTGAGACATAGAGCCAAATAAATTGGCGACCAGTCCCTATACAGAATCGCTGCCATCATTTCCTAGTAAATATTTACTAGCCTCAAATCACACCACGCACTCTCCCAGCACGCGCATCAGCTTCTGGAAACCGTCCCAGACACCACCTAAAAGCAGATTTGGACCAAGAACCGCTGGAGGGAAGATTGGCAGCAGGCTGACCAACACCGACTGCACAGGTTCATCACCGACCCAGACGACATACCAGGGGCTGAGCTGCCACGAAGGCAATGGACTAATCTGAATCGCCTGAGAACTGGTGTGGGCCGTTTTTCTGCCACAATGAGAGACTGGGGCCTGAGCGAGGGTGCTGTCTCTGAATGTGGTCACCCAGAACAGACAGTTACGCACGTCATAGAGGAATGCCCGCTGTTCAAACCACCCAATGGCAAGCAGGACATAGTGGACCTTGATGACGAGACGAGAACCTGGCTTGCCAAGACCGAACTGCAGCTTTGAGGGAGCTGGCACAAGACAGAAGAAGAAACCAAATGATAAAAAGATCATAAACTGAGTAAACAATGCTTTTTGTCGGGACTTATCAAACAACGAATATAGAAATTTTATTTCTGTTGTAAAGCTGTCTTTAATGTACCTTTCTTTCTGATAATCTGCCGATGTTACCATTGTTGTTGTTGTGGGGTACAACTCACCCCTATTGAAGAACTAATGGAAGCAACCATCTATAATAAATACCATGGTTGCAAAGACTCAAACAGAGCACACTCCTATCATGTGAGTGTCCACGTGTGGTATCTGTTCCGATGGATACTACACCCTATAGACCGGTGTTGTCTTGGCCTTCGGGGCATGATTCCGCCGGTCTATGGGTCTGTCCTGTGCAGTTCTAGGAGGTCCACCCTCCCAGGCTTTGCCTCTCCTCTTTGGGGAGGAGTAAGTTGATAGCTTACTGCCTGAGGCGCCCCTACCGGGGAATGCCGACGGGGCTGTCCAGGCAATTTTTAATGGCTAAAGCGCTCACGTTCTCGGGCGCTGGCTTTTCAAATCCCACTTTCCGACCTTGTGTCACATACTCCTATAGTGGGTAGGTGTTAAATATCGAGGACACTCCTATTTTGTGAGTGTCCACGTGTGGTATCTGTTCCGATGGATACTACACCCTATAGACCGGTGTTGTCTTGGCCTTCGGGGCATGATTCCGCCGGTCTATGGGTCTGTCCTGTGCAGTTCTAGGAGGTCCACCCTCCCAGGCTTTGCCTCTCCTCTTTGGGGAGGAGTAAGTTGATAGCTTACTGCCTGAGGCGCCCCTACCGGGGAATGCCGACGAGGCTGTCCAGGCAATTTTTAATGGCTAAAGCGCTCACGTTCTCGGGCGCTGGCTTTTCAAATCCCACTTTCCGACCTTGTGTCACATACTCCTATCGTGGGTAGGTGTTAAATATCGAGGACACTCCTATCATGTGAGTGTCCACGTGTGGTATCTGTTCCGATGGATACTAAACCCTATAGACCGGTGTTGTCTTGGCCTTCGGGGCATGATTCTGCCGGTCTATGGGTCTGTCCTGTGCAGTTCTAGGAGGTCCACCCTCCCAGGCTTTGCCTCTCCTCTTTGGGGAGGAGTAAGTTGATAGCTTACTGCCTGAGGCGCCCCTACCGGGGAATGCCGACGGGGCTGTCCAGGCAATTTTTAATGGCTAAAGCGCTCACGTTCTCGGGCGCTGGCTTTTCAAATCCCACTTTCCGACCTTGTGTCACATACTCCTATAGTGGGTAGGTGTTAAATATCGAGGACACTCCTATTTTGTGAGTGTCCACGTGTGGTATCTGTTCCGATGGATACTACACCCTATAGACCGGTGTTGTCTTGGCCTTCGGGGCATGATTCCGCCGGTCTATGGGTCTGTCCTGTGCAGTTCTAGGAGGTCCACCCTCCCAGGCTTTGCCTCTCCTCTTTGGGGAGGAGTAAGTTGATAGCTTACTGCCTGAGGCGCCCCTACCGGGGAATGCCGACGGGGCTGTCCAGGCAATTTTTAATGGCTAAAGCGCTCACGTTCTTGGGCGCTGGCTTTTCAAATCCCACTTTCCGACCTTGTGTCACATACTCCTTTCGTGGGTAGGTGTTAAATATCGAGGACACTCCTATCATGTGAGTGTCCACGTGTGGTATCTGTTCCGATGGATACTACACCCTATAGACCGGTGTTGTCTTGGCCTTCGGGGCATGATTCTGCCGGTCTATGGGTCTGTCCTGTGCAGTTCTAGGAGGTCCACCCTCCCAGGCTTTGCCTCTCCTCTTTGGGGAGGAGTAAGTTGATAGCTTACTGCCTGAGGCGCCCCTACCGGGGAATGCCGACGGGGCTGTCCAGGCAATTTTTAATGGCTAAAGCGCTCACGTTCTCGGGCGCTGGCTTTTCAAATCCCACTTTCCGACCTTGTGTCACATACTCCTATAGTGGGTAGGTGTTAAATATCGAGGACATTCCTATTCATGTTTTACCGCATGGTAGGAATCCGGTCATCTCCTACCACATTTAGTGGCGTTACTGTATTGCTATGAATAAATACATTGTATATTTTAACCTGTCACAATTTGTGGTTATCTTTGTGACCCCTAGCATGGGTCTACAACAGTTGTCCAATCAATAAGAATAATTTTTCACGTACAACTTACGCCGAATTATAGATATCGGACTGGGCGACCATCATCACCGTCTTCATTATAAGAAACGATCTAGTCATATTGATGTATAAGCCCAAATTAGATAGCGACCAACCCTTTATACAAACTCTATGCCTTCTTTGATATTACGTCCTGAGCAACCTTTCATGCCAAATTAAAACAAAGATCATCACATTGAATAAAAATATTGTGATATCTGCTATAAATCTCTTAGATATTTTCTTTTATTGTCGGCAATCGTTTTCCAATCAATGAGCAGTACATTTGATTGAGGTATTCAAATTAACGGAATTAATTTTTAATCGCAAATTACGTGATGTGAATTACTGGTTCGCTTTTAATGTACATCAATATTCATAGTATCGATTTTGTGATTATGTAATTATATTTTGATTAAAAACGGTCACGTTGAACAACGCAATCTGAAAGATTGATGTATATTCATTCGCTAATTTAAGAGATATTTAAATCTATTCATGAGTTGAACGCAATATACAGTTTCAGATAATAGCGCTTTTTTGTTAATATTGAATATTATTGGCAGGGGGTCAGCGCATCTGTGCGACCCATTATACCCTATTGGCGGTCTCGGTCTTGGTGGCTCATGACTTTGCAATAAATTTATGATACAAGTTTGTTTTTTTACTATTGAACAGTCTTAACGGAAATCAAGCGTTCCCAACCTTATTTTGGTTGTGGACCCCACAAAAACCATTTAATTATCGGTGGACACCATATAAAATATTACTTTCTAGTGTGTATTATTTATATTATTCGGACTATTGTTTTCATCTTGAGTTTTATTTTCACAACGAATCGGCCGATGTAACCTCCGATCTTCTTCGAGTGTATCTTGCCGAACTCGGGAATCAATACTGAATTTCGAACGGAACGCTCTATTTAATCCTTTCGGATTTGTGGCGCAACGGATAAAGTACTCAGTAAAATTCAGTTCTGAAGGATGAAGGTTCATACCTCAGTGCGGGCAATACTAAGAATACAATTGCGAATTACTTAAGACATCAAACCGGCCATGTTTGGCGAAACCAGAACATTCTACCCCCGTGGATTAAATAAAGGGTTCCGTTCGAAATTCCGTACATTTTCTTGGGTTCGATAGAAATATTCCTGAGTTAGACAAGCAGGTCGGAGGTTACGTCGGCCGAAACGTAGTAATAATAACACTCAATATGAGAGCTGTCGTCCGAATAATCAAATTAATTAAAATGAGAAACCCTCATCTAAAATGTTCAGAAACATTTCTTTTTGTCGGTTAGTAAAAACTAACGGTGAATAAAAATGGTTATATTAATCATATCAAATAAAAAATCAATTTAAAATAAGTAATTTTAATTAAATAGAGGAACATTAAGTAAATAAAACAAAATAGATACACACTTTTTTTATCCTGGCCGCCCTTAAAGCTTATGTGAACCCTGAAGTTACATGCTGACCCCGGTTGGGAAGCTATGTTGTAAATGTTGTAACGAAATTACAGGTTAAACAGAAACTAATAGTGAAGAAATTTAACACGTTTTGAAGAAAAACGGCTTCACGAGAGAAGCAGAGCCACTTAAAACTTCAAGCATATAGCAAAAGGAACGAGACAAAATAATCAATGTAGGAAAATGTGCGAAACAAAAAGATCAATATAGAAAAAGGTACTAAGCTAAAAGATCAATATAGAAAATGGTACTAAGCTAAAGGATCAATATAGGAAAAGGTACTAAGCTAAAAGATCAATATAGAAAAAGGTACTAAACTAAATGATCTATATAGAAACAGGAATAAAGCTAAAAGACTATTACAGAAAAAGGTACTAAGCTATAAGATCAATATAGAAAAAGGTACTAAGCTAAATGATCAATATAGAAAAAGGTACTAAGCTAAAAGATCAACATAGAAAAATATACTAAGCTAAAGGATCAATATAGAAAAAGGTACTAAGCTAAATGATCAATATAGAATAAGGTACTAAGCTAAAAGATCAACATAGAAAAAGGTATGAAGCTAAAGGACTAATATAGAAAAAGGTACTAAGCTAAAAATCAATATAGAAAAAGGTACTAAGCTAAAAGATCAACATAGAAAAAGGTACTAAGCTAAAGGATCAATATAGAAAAAGGTACTAAGCTAAAAGATCAATATAGAAAACGGTACTAAGCTAAATGATCAATATAGAAAAAGGTACTAAGCTAAAAGATCAATATAGAAAAAGGTACTAAGCTAAAAGATCAACATAGAAAAAGGTACTAAGCTATAAAATCAATATAGAAAAAGGTACTAAGCTAAAAGATCAACATAGAAAAAGGTACTAAGCTAAAAGATCAATATAGAAAAAGGTACTAAGCTAAAAGATCAATATAGAAAACGGTACTAAGCTAAATGATCAATATAGAAAAAGGTACTAAGCTAAAAGATCAATATAGAAAAAGGTACTAAGTTAAAAGATCAATATAGAAAACGGTACTAAGCTAAATGATCAATATAGAAAAAGGTACTAAGCTAAAAGATCAATATAGAATAAGGTACTAAGCTAAAAGATCAACATAGAAAAAGGTACTAAGCTAAAGGATCAATATAGAAAAAGGTACTAAGCTAAAAGATCAATATAGAAAAAGGTATGAAGCTAAAGGACTAATATAGAAAAAGGTACTAAGCTAAAAATCAATATAGAAAAAGGTACTAAGCTAAAAGATCAACATAGAAAAAGGTACTAAGCTAAAGGATCAATATAGAAAAAGGTACTAAGCTAAAAGATCAATATAGAAAACGGTACTAAGCTAAATGATCAATATAGAAAAAGGTACTAAGCTAAAAGATCAATATAGAAAAAGGTACTAAGCTAAAAGATCAACATAGAAAAAGGTACTAAGCTATAAGATCAATATAGAAAAATGGTACTAAGCTAAAAGATCAACATAGAAAAAGGTACTAAGCTAAAAGATCAATATAGAAAAAGGTACTAAGCTAAAAGATCAATATAGAAAACGGTACTAAGCTAAATGATCAATATAGAAAAAGGTACTAAGCTAAAAGATCAATATAGAAAAAGGTACTAAGTTAAAAGATCAATATAGAAAACGGTACTAAGCTAAATGATCAATATAGAAAAAGGTACTAAGCTAAAAGATCAATATAGAATAAGGTACTAAGCTAAAAGATCAACATAGAAAAAGGTACTAAGCTAAAGGATCAATATAGAAAAAGGTACTAAGCTAAAAGATCAATATAGAAAAAGGTACTAAGTTAAAAGATCAATATAGAAAACGGTACTAAGCTAAATGATCAATATAGAAAAAGGTACTAAGCTAAAAGATCAATATAGAATAAGGTACTAAGCTAAAAGATCAACATAGAAAAAGGTACTAAGCTAAAGGATCAATATAGAAAAAGGTACTAAGCTAAAAGATAAATATAAAAAACGGTACTAAGCTAAAAGATCAACATAGAAAAAGGTACTAAGCTAAAAGATTAATATAAGAAAAAGGTACTAAGATAAATGATCAGTATAGAAAAAGGTACTAAGCTAAATGATCAATATAGAAAAAGGTACTAAGCTAAAAGATTAATATAGAAAAAGGTACTAAGCTAAATGATCAATATAGAAAAAGGTACTAAGCTTAATGATCAATATAGAAAAAGGTACTAAGCTAAAATATTAATATAGTAAAAGGTACTAAGCTAAAAGATCAGTATAGAAAAAGGTACTAAGCTAAATGATCAATATAGAAAAAGGTACTAAGCTAAAAGATTAATATAGAAAAAGGTACTAAGCTAAATGATCAGTATAGAAAAAGGTACTAAGCTAAATGATCAATATAGTAAAAGGTACTAAGCTAAAAGATCAATATAGAAAAAGGTACTAAGCTAAAAGATCAATACAGAAAAAGGTTCTAGACAGAAAGATCATTGTCGAAAAAGGTACTAAGCTAAAGGATCAATATAGAAAACGGTGGTATACAGAAAGATCAATGCAGAAAAAGGTACTAAGCTAAAAGATCAATACAGAAAAAAAGGTTCTAGACAGAAAGATGATTGTCGAAAAAGGTACCAAGCTAAAAGATCAATACAGAAAAAGGTTCTAGACAGAAAGATCATTGTCGAAAAAGTACTAAGCTAAAAGATCAATATAAAAAAGGTACTAGACAGAAAGATCAATACAGAAAAAGGTTCTAGACCGAAAGATCAATGCAGAAAAAGGTACTAAGCTAAAAGATCAATATAAAAAAGGTACTAGACAGAAAGATCAATACAGAAAAAGGTTCTAGACAGAAAGATCAATACAGAAAAAGGTTCTAGACAGAAAGATCAATATAGAAAAAGGTACTAAGCTAAAATATCAATATAAAAAGGTACTAGACAGAAAGATCAATACAGAAAAAGGTACTAAACAAAGTCAAAACTATTCTGAAAACCTCTTTACAAACTTCAGCGATCAATAAAATTGACCAGAGGGAAGATTTATCAATATAAACTTGCAATACCTTGCTATACACTTGGAATACTTAGATCATCTAAAATTAGGCTTCGATTGACAGTCTTTTATAAAGTAGGCAACACCATGAAGAATAGGCAGCTAATTATGAAGATTACACAGTAAATGTTTACTGAATACATCATGTCTGTTATGATATATGATAGCAACACATGGACACTTAATAATGCAGCGATAGAGAAGCTAAAACTGTCCCAATAAAAAATAGTACGCATCAGTCTTCGAGAAAGAAAAAAAAGTATTATGAACAAACAGTAAACTTGCGTAAACGAAATCATCGCCACCATACGAACGGCTAAACATAGATCGACATGTCATCTCTCGGGATATGCAGACAACAGATAGACACTTAGAGCGACAGAATGGGCCCCGAGGCAATGGAAGGACCAAGAGGAAGACCAAAAACCCGTTAGAGAGACGACCTCGACAGTATACTGGGTCTAACATGGCCACGTCAACATAGGGACAAAATAAGATTGAAGGACACCAAGATGAGGTTCCTCCTCCAAGAGTGATCAAAAATCCTTTTTATCTTCTTCTCCTCCTCCTCATTCTTCTTCTTCTTCTTCTTCTTCTTCTTCTTCTTTTCGTCTTCTTTTTTCTTCTTTTTCTTCTTCTTCTTCTTCTATTTTTCTTCTGCTTTCTTTTTTCTTTTTCTTCTTTTTCTTTTTCTTCTTCTTCTTCTTCTTCTTCTTCTGCTTTTTCTTCTGCTTTTTCATTCTTCTTCTAATTCTTCTTTTTATTCTTTTTTCTTTTCCTTCTTCTTCTTTTTCTTCTTCTTTTTATTTTTCTTCCTCTTCTTCTTCTTCTTCTTCTTCTTCTTCTTTTTCATTCTTCTTCTTTATTTCTTCTGCTTTCTTTTTTCTTTTTCTTCTTCCTCTTCTTCTTCTTTTTCTTTTTCTTCTTCTTTTTCTTTTTCTTCCTCTTCTTCTTTTTCATTCTTCTTCTTCTTTTTTTCTTCTGCTTTCTTTTTTTCTTTTTCTTCTTTTTCTTTTTTTTCTTCTTCTTCTTCTTCTTTTTCATTCTTATTCTTCTAATTCTTCTTTTTCTTTTTCTCTTTTTCTTTTTTTTCTTCTTCTTTTTCTTCTTTTTCTTTTGATTCTTCTTCTTTTTTCTTCTGCTTTCTTTTTTCTTTTTCTTCTTTTTTCTTTTTCTTCTTTTTTTTCTTCTTTTTCTTCTTCTTCTTCTTCATTTTTCTTCTTTTTCTTTTTTTTCTTCTTCTTCTTCTTCTTCTTCTTCTTCTTTTATCTTGATCTCCCCTTTTCATGAATCATGGTGAAACATATTTAGCAAACAAAAGGTGAACAGAGTAATTAAGCAATCCCAGCATTGAGCTCGAAAGTTCTTGTTAGTTCTTGTTAGTTCTCGTTCTTTTGTTAGGATATTGAACGTTGTTGTATAAAATAAATATTATAAACGGAAATTTCAGCATAAGTAAATAAAAAAATCAGAAATGTCCTTAGAAGTTAAACGATTATAACGACGTCTCATGATTTTAGATCATACATAGCAAGTCCAAAGTGCGAGATTTTTTTTTTACTAATGAGTCGTCAATTCTCACGATGTAGAAATTATTTTCATGGTTGGTGCCCGAATGAGCTCGAATCTATGGTCCCACCTGTAAAACATTAAAAGTAAAAACTCGTCTCCCTACAACCACTGAAAATAATTTTCATTTATTTCACTGGATACGTTAAACTGAACGGAACTTGTATAGTTTCTTTCAAAGAACAAACAATCTGTGAAACGCAATGCCGGAAGATACTGGACTTTGAATAAAGTCGCAACTGAAACATGTATGCAAATGTGTAGGCAATACAATTTGTATGAATACGTTTCTTTACTATAATTCAGCTCTACATATAATTGAGCACTATATATGCCAACTTGAGTTGCATTGTGCTAACATATAGAAAAAAGCAACTATACAAGCGATAAATATATATATATATATATATATATATATATATATATATATATATATATATATATATATATATATATATATACAGTACCGTCCAAAATTAAGGGACAAAAATTAAATCTTCTGAATCTAAACACAATTATAAATTATATATTAATTTTTGTAAAAATTTCACTGAACTTACACATTATGGAGTTGGATTTTTATCGAGATTTTCAGATGAATTAAAAAAAATATTTTTAAAGTTATCCACCATTTTACAGATTTCAAGTGTCCAAAATTTAGGAACAAAATATCATTTTTAACTAAATCACATTAAAAAGGCAAAATAGATTTAATATTTGGTACTTCCAACTTTGTTTTCAATAACTGCTGCGCATCTACAACTGCAGGATTTCACTAAATCTTGACATTGGGCCACAGTTATCTTGGCTCATTCATCTTTCAGTTTCAGCCACAAGTTTTCGATGTTTTCCGGATTTTTTGCCATAACATTCTGTCCTAGAGTCTTTCATAAGTTTTCTATAGGGTTCATGTCAGGGCTCTGAGCAGGTCATTACCTCTACTTCTTGATCAGCCAGATAATTCATGACCAGCTTTGTCTTATGCTAGGGAGCATTATCCTGCATAAAAACAGGCTTTTCGATACCAGAACTGTGCAACACTGGCAAAACATACTGTTCGAAAACATTCTTATATACAATGGCATTTTCTCTTGTATTCAAGCTTTAAGTGGTGATGTACCCTGCCGTGATATTATGCCGAAAACCATCACGCTACCATCACAAAATTTAACAGTTTTTTGATGCAGCTAGGATCCAAACTTTCGCCTTTTCCTTTTCTTACAAATTGTTTTCCATCACTGCCAAATACATTAAATTTCCATTCGTCACTGAAATAAACTTTTTTCCAATTTTCTTCTGACTATATAACATGCTTTTTTGCGAACGCCAATCTAGCTGCTGTGTTTTTTATTTACTTATTAGCGGCTTTTTTTAGGAGATCTTGCAAAAAGACCTATTTCGTGCAACATTCTGGACACAGTTTGTCGTGAAACATTCGTGACACCTTCCATTTGTTTAGAAATTTTGCCAGCTGTAAGGAAACGGTATTTTAACACTAAGCGTTGTATAACTCTGTCTTCTTTTGCCGTTGTCTTTCTTGGTCTCCCAGGTTTATTTGTGTTACTTAATCTTCCAGTTTCTTCATAGAGTTTGAGAACTCGGCTTACAACACTTTTTAAACGTTTCACACGTTTTCCGATTTCTTCTATTGTCAACTTTTCTTTTCATATTTGGACAACTTTTGCTTTGTTCGCTTAAATCAGTTTTATTTCTTTTTGACATGATTGATATTGCGTGACTTGCAGCAGTGATGATACTTAAAGTTTAGAATATTGATTTTCATCCTTTTATACAAAAAAACTACTGTTTTAAACTTTAAACAATTAGTTTTCCTTAATGTTCCTAAATTTTGGACACTTGAAATCTGTAAATGGCGAATAACTTTTAAAATATTATTTTAATCCATCTGAAAATCTCAGTAAACGTTTAACTATATAATTAAACTTGCATTAATATATATTTATCGGGTTATTGAAAACAGCGGTGTCGAATACGATGTTAGAATTTGAGTTTTAAATATAACTCGTGTGAATAATTCTTCTCTAAACTGACGATTCCCGTTAGGATGAAACGTACACGTATGTTGATAAAACAAATAGTGATATAATAATGTGTCGCCCCTCATAATCTGGGCTCTGTATATAAACACAGCTGTTATCTTGGCTTCAATACAATGTTCTTTTCTATAGTAGAACACTGGACGACGGCTGCCTTTGCATAAGATTATTTTCTGTCTGATTTACCTGGCTATCGAAAACGGTCGTTGGAATTTTTATATATATATGATAATTTTATTTACACAGACATGTACAAAATCTGCGACACTGGCATGTCGATGTTATCGATCAACAGTTACTATAAACTGAGATCTCATCAGGCAGAGTTTGAATCCGATCTTAACCTCAGATCATATTTGGAGAGAATTCTCCAAATATGATCTGAGGTTAAGATCGGATTCTAACTCTTCCTGATGAGATCTCAGTTTATAGTAACATCGACATGCCAGTGTCTCAGATTTTGTACATGTCTGTGTAAATAAAATTATCATATATAAAGCTCTATTTTGATATTGAGCACTTTTTATAAATCCGGTTACAATTCTGTGAATTACCACCCTGTGGATATTTTTTACCTGGATTATTACCATTATTATATATATATATATATATATATATATATATATATATATATATATATATATATATATATATATTAATAGAGAGAGAGAGAGACAGAGAGAGAGAGAGACAGAGAGAGAGAGAGAGAGAGTCACAGAGAGACCTTTCTGTAAAATTGTACGAAAAAATACCAGCAATTAACTGAGGAAATCTTAATAAACAGCGAAATATGTATTTATTATTCAGTTAAGAAAATCAGTACAATTACAGTACAATTGATTTCAAACTCAGAAGGTTTTAACATCCCGGATATCTTCAGCTTTGGTTGTAAAACACCCATTTTCTCTACCAAGTGCCAATGTTACTGATGTTGTACTGATTTTCTGTAATAATAATAATAATAATAATAATAATAATAATAATAATAATAATATATATATATATATATATATATATATATATATATATATATATATTTATGCAAACATTGTTTTAAATATTAAAATTCGTCTGTTTAATTATACCTTTTTTATTTTTAAAATTTTTCTGATAGTCTTTCAGCTAAAACATTCTCTACGCGTTTCGCCGCTGTTTTTTTTTTTTAAATCTCTTCTCTCTTCAGCTTTTTTGTTCATTTGCTTTTGACACCTGAGGATGATTCGACGAAGAATCGAAAACGCTCATGAAACCTACGAAACATATGGAACATTTATTAATTTTTTGGATTTTAATCCAAAAAAGATCATCCGAAAAATAGAAAAAAATAAAAAAAGGTATAATTAACAGACGAATTCTGTTATTTTTAACAATGTGTGTATAAATGAGAAAATGCTGCGTTAATACACACACAACATATATATATATATATATATATATATATATAATTTATTAATTAATTAAGTTCAAATATTAACTAAATGAACAAAAACATTATTTTTCAATATATATTAGAGCTTTTTATATTAAAATAAACATAGTTGGAGTATCCGACAATTGTTTCAGAACCTGCTGCTCCTCTTCAGGGAAGTAACTTCTCTGAAGAGGACCCAGTAGGTTCTGAAACAATTGTCGGATACTGACACTATGTTTATTTTAATATAAATTATATATATATATATATATATATATATATATATATATATATATATATATATATATATATATATATATTCTGCTCGCCGAAACAAGGAAGCGCGAACATATAGCTCGCTCACTGACCGTTTCGTCTTCCAACCAATTTCAGTGGAAACGTCGGGTGTGCTTGGCCCCGAGATTCTTAAATTGTTTCACGACATTGGACGGAGGATTTCAACGTCTAGGCACGAGCCCCGTGAGTCAGCCTGGTTGTTCCAACGCATCTCCCTGGCTAACATTCGTGGCAACGCTATGTCAGTAACGGCGGCGCTACTTCCGTTCTAATCGTCATCTGTTGACTCTCTCTTTCTTTCTCTCCCCCTCTCTATCTACCTATGTCTGTATTTGTCTATTTGGTAAATCTAAGCTTCACAGCGTTTAGTAAATGTGGCTACACGACAAAAAAATCAAATAACTTATTTTTCAAATAATCTTCCTACTGTAACACAAGAGAGTTTTCGTCGATCTCAGACTGCAACAAACATCTGATTTTTTTTGATTTTTTCGAACAGGTTAAAATACATATATAATAAGCACACCTATCTTTGAGATTAACCGGGGTTTATTTGGGGGGGGGGGGGTAGGGAGCTTGCGTTCGGTGTATCAATTTTATATCTGCTCTTATGTGTGATAGGTTGGCTTGTGTTCAATTATACATAATTGTATACATGCATATATATATATATATATATATATATAAATATATATATTATAATATAAAATGAAGTAATAAAAGAAGGTGTCAATCAAATTTTATTAGAATTCAAGGTTCAAGCAAAGTATCTTAAAGTCCTTATAAAGTATCTTAAAGGAATTTAAGATACTTTGTTTGAACTTTGAATTTTAATAAAATTTGATTGCCACCTTATTTTATTACTTCATTTTATATTATAATATTAATGCTCTATCCAGTATATTGAGCTTCAGTTTTTATCCGAATGTTTTAACTAATTATAAGATATTAGTTGACGCTTATATCTTTTGTTGAATTGCTTCATATATATATATATATATAATTCAATCAGCAGGCGATATCTAAGCACTGATTTTTCTCTCTCTCTTTTTCTTTTTTTTTTTAATTTTTTATTCTTTAATAGGTTTCGACAAAAACATGTCGATTTACCCTTTCTCACGTTTGCTCTCGCTTTCTCTTCTTCTTCGTTTCGTCTTCTTCAACTGACGTTCCCAACATTCTAGTTGATAGGTATCTCTTTCTTCTTCTTCTTCTTCTTCTTCATCTTCTTTTTCTTTCTCTTTTTATAACATTCCTCGCATTCCTTTTTCTCCCCGTTTTGTTGTTCTCTGCACGTGACATTTTCTTCCAATCGCATTCTCTGTATGAATTTGAAAACTTTTCCGTTTTGAAATAAAGTTTATTAACTGATCGAAAATGGTCGTATCCACGACCGAAATATCTCGGTGGAACTTTACAAGATGAGTTTTTGAGTTTATTTTTGTTAGTTGTTGAATTGCTTATTCTTTATTCCATTTTTATTTTTACACACATATATATATATATATATATATATATATATATATATATATATATATATATATATATATATATATATATATATATATATATATATATATATATATATATATATGAAGCAATCCAACAAAAGATATAAGCGTCAACTAATATCTTATAATTAGTGAAACATCCGGATAAAAAACTGAAGCTCAATATACTGGATAGAGCATTAATATTATAATATAAAATGAAGTAATAAAATAAGGTGTTAATCAAATTTTATTAGAATTCAAAGTTCATGCAAAGGATGCTTTGCATGAACTTTGAATTCTAATAAAATTTGATTGACACCTTATTTTATTACTTCATTTTATATTATAATATATATATATATATATATATATATATATATATATATATTGCTTCATGTGTGCTTATCCTTGCTAGTTTCTCTGTCTTTTTCCTTCTTATAGCCTTCACCCGCTCCGCCTACCGCCTCATCTATGCTAGCTCGGTTGGTGCGAAAAGGAAAAATAAAAAAAAAAATAAAAATGTAAAAAAAAAAGGAAAACAGAAATAAAGAGGAATATGTCACTTAGATGTCAAATCATATTTCAATGTCGTTAAATGTATTCTCATATGGACCAAGAAAATTATCTTTTACTTCTCCCATGTGTTTCCTTCAAAATAAAATTATTTTCAAATCTTCACTTTTCTTGAAGACGTCCGTTAATACGAACGAAACCGGTCAACTCTCTTGCTTTTGTTTTTCTTTTGCATTTTAACATGTTTTCCGTTTGTCTTTTTTCACACACACCGAACGAAATATATATATATATATATATATATATATATATATATATATATATATATATATATATATATATATATATATATATATATATATATGTATATATATATATATATATATATATATATATATATATATATATATATATATATATAGTAAGTAATCTATGCAATTATATTCATGGTAATTAAGCTGTGTAACTCAATTGCCATAAATATATTATCATAGCTTACTACCTAGCTCTAATTACGTATCGAGCACTGTTGAAGTAAATACTGAACATTGATACATAAAAAAATATATATCCTTATAAAATTTTATGTGGATACATGAATACTGATATATATATATATATATATATATATATATAATATATATATATATATATATATAAAATTAAAAACGATAACATTTTCTCTTGTCATTATATATTTCTTTATATGTTTATATATATATATATATATATATATACTAAAAAACTGGAAAAGCAAGCTTAATGTATGCTATTCGCCTATGTATTTTGTACTTTGCAATAATGCAGTAAGTTTTACTTTGGACGAATGCAGTTATTTTTACTTCGGACAAATGCATTCCTAGCAAAACTGAAGAAAAGCAAATATATTTTTTCAAAAGTGGATCACAATGTTTTTGTATAATTCTTCTTTTGATGCACGTCCTTTCTTTGGAGTTATTTTGTGCGAACCTATTTATTTCCTCACAGACTTTGTGGCAGCTTTGTAAAACTGGAAGCCTTTCTGACGACTTATATAGGGAAAAAGGAAGCAATAGAACGTATTACGCATGAAAACCTTCACACGAACCCCCAGGAAATGCAGCGATGCGTGAAATACGCTGATATCATCCATGAAAAGAAACGCTGATAAACAGAATATCAAACATTTGCAGAAAGTCGCCCGATCCGAAAAATATCCGAAATGAATACAGCCCACTTGATCCGTACATGTCAACATTTATTGTGAATTTTTAGGTTCAAAGGGGGTTACATGAAATAAATATTTAATGAATTGAGCTATCTAGGCAGTCGGTAATAAGTTGAAGGGAAAAAGGAAAACTTTAGCGACATAAGGTATATGTTAATTTAATATTCAACAACAAAAATTAATACTTTATTTGTAAAATGTGCAAATATAAAGAAGATTAATACGATGTCCTGATGGCTTGACAGGCCGAGAGCAGCCTCGAAGTGTATTTTCGAATAGTGGTGATTGAGTGGCGCTCGTAAAGCCAAGTAAATTAATGAGGGTTCATCGTGTGACGGATCATTAATAGACGAAGGTAACATTCTTGGATGGCGGTTCCAATCGCTCAACTCATCTCCACGGCAGGAATCCAAATCTGTCGCGAACACCGGCGTATTTTAGTTACTATTTTTACTGATGGAAGTGCAAATGTGTTCGCACAAGTTACAATCTATTTGACCTTGCCGTTTGCGAAAGAGAAACACTGTCAGGCAATCGGTCGTCTGCAATCCTCTCTGTTGAGGCCCGCTGGTTCGAGGATCGACGGTGATATCTAAAGCCCGTCGAAAGATAATTTTGAGGGCAATGTGTCTAGGAATCGTTCCTGCGCACTTTTATACATGAAAGAGATTCTATTGCATTGAACAATTGAAGTTTGAAATAAATCTGGACATTCGTACACGTTTATCCCTCTTATTTCTTCTATCTTTATAATTGCTCTATCTCGTATATTGAGCTTAAACCATTTCACTATAGATCCTATCTACTAAAAGTTTACTTTTAGTTTCATTTTTGATTCTCTATATATAGATTATATATATATATATATATATATATATATATATATATATATATAATATATATATATATATATATATTATATATATATATATATAAAGAAAGATTTATGTTCTTATTGACTTTTTATCTTTTAATTATTTCAATTTGTATTAATTTAAATTATACTCTATATTTTAAAGGAAATTCTTACTTTTCTTTATTTCGCTTTTTCAACTAAACTTTTGTTTATTTTTTTAATAGTTTTCTTACCTATCTATATCATTCCTATTTATTCTTATTGATTTTTATTTTTATTCATCGGCCATTGATATTGTTGTGACCGGGCCGAAATGAAGACACTGAACACTGGGGAAGGGGAACAAGATATATTGAAGAAAAGATACGTACACATGACAAGAGAAGTGGTATATCAGTCCTGACTGCCAGGGTAGACTGAAGTTGATTCCTATTACGAAAAGCCTAAATGCTTTTTTCTAACGTAGTTCACCCCAAACAAGGCAGGCCGCCACTGTAGACGTAAGGGGCTACGAAGAAAGAAAAGGGGAGAAGGTTGGAGGAGTCAACCTAAACTGGGATCTGCGCAACGAGATGTCCGTTAACATTAATTTTAAATTTCTGCATGCCAGTACTGTCGGGGAAACAGGGGGAAGGGGGAGTTCCAGAGGCCAGCAGCACGAGGAAAGAAGCTATTTGAGTAGAAAGCCCTCCGGCATCTGGGGACCGCCACAGTGAATGGATGGGATTTAGTTGATTGTCGAGTTGGTCTAGTGAATTTACGTCGAGGGGGCACCAGAGTAGCCAATTCATCGGAGCATAACCCATTATTTTATTAAGAATAGACGAGTCCAACTGTATGTCATATAAGTACGGCACCATCACAAATATTTGTTTAATTCTATTTCCCAATTTTACTTTCACATTATCTAATTTCACTTTACTTTATTTCAATGTAATCTTTTCTGTTGTTATAACAAGCAAATTCTGGTCACTGCTTATATTGTTTGATGCTTCCATTGTTTTTATTTCTCTTTTCATTTGTTTTATTAATTCATTTGATGTGAACCACAGAGCACCATTATACCCTCTCTACCTCACACTATTACCAACTAAACACTCCAATGTCCGACTCTTCAATATCTATTATCTGGTGATACCAGATCAGGCTGCCCTGTGGCTCCCTGAGACGAAATTCACCTACATTGACGGTTTTTTTTTTTTTTTTTTTTTTTGTAAAACTTAATTATGTTCTACAACACCAAAAACAAAAACAACAGCCCCTCTCCCTTTCTCCCTCCCCTTTTTTATTTTTATTTTTCCTACCCTACTCCCGGTCCTGGATATGACCTTAAACTACATCCGATGGTGAGAACCGGCTTACGGACTTTGGGGAATGTGGAGCCTCCTCTTAATTACCATTGCTCCCAGGTCCACCCTGACCCGGAGTGGTAGTACCTGTTAGGGTCCCAACTATGGGTTAAATAGAAACAGATATTAAAAGGGGAAAGAAACAAAAAAGAGAAGAAAACAAGACCAGATTCGGCATTAAATAACCCGAAAAGGGTTGATATGCCGTAAAACAAAACTACCAAACCAAAAACCCTGATTAAACATTTGAAGATATAAAGAACTTGAAGCATAAAAACTTTCACTATAATGACCAGATTCGGCATTAAATAACCCAAAAAGGGTTGATATGCCGTAAAACAAAACTACCAAACCAAAAACCCTGATTAAACATTTGAAGATATAAAGAACTTGAAGCATAAAAACTTTCACTATAATGACCAGATTCGGCATTAAATAACCCAAAAAGGGTTGATATGCCGTAAAACAAAACTACCAAACCAAAAACCCTGATTAAACATTTGAAGATATAAAGAACTTGAAGCATAAAAACTTTCACTATAATGACCAGATTCGGCATTAAATAACCCAAAAAGGGTTGATATGCCGTAAAACAAAACTACCAAACCTACCAATATCTATTATATCTTCTTGTTAAACACTTACAAATCTCTGGCTGTCTAAATTCCCCATCAACGTAAATAAGTGAAGTATTAATAGCATATAACATATTTAAAATAATAAACTGCAAAATATAAGAGTATATATAGAAGAAGGGGCAGCGGTATAGGTTAGATTAACCCTATGTATCAGCAATAGATGGTGAGGTAGATCATATGTAAGATAGGAGGGTGTCCCCCCCGGGGTTGGTCTCTAGCAAAAGTAAAATAAGGTATAGTCGGCAATTACGATTACTAACAGATAGTTCTGAAGAATAAAAAAACAGCTAGCTTTTAATATTAACGTCACTTTAATGTTAAATGTAGATAGGGTGGTATAATAAGGCTATACATTGAATACCCTCTAATATAGATATATTCATGCACTTCCCGTCTTTATATTATTAAGATAGGGGTAATAATATATATAATATAAGCCCAACGCATTTCATTTTATGTACATTTTTTATTATGTAATTTTTCCTCCTCGACTCAACCTGTATGTTAAATGCTCTGAATGTTTTAAATGTTTTAATCAATAATTCAATTCGATGTTTTTCTTCCGCTTCGAAAGTACTTTTATTGGATAATGGCCCTGTGAGGCCGGACGCATGTTGAGTGGACGTATGTGTGGGTAATCGTTTGGTGTAGCTTACGGGATTTAGTGAGGGTGAACCCGTACAACCGAGTGTAAGATAGGGATGTTCTCACAGTCGGTGCTCACAAGTGTTGTCAGGGCCACCACGTTGACGAGACTTCAGGTCGAGGGTCAAAATGCAGCTGCGCATAACGGTTCTGTGATATCACGGGTTATTGTGTGGGAACCTGAGTTTTGCCAGTCTTGTTTTTGGAAGCAAGCTGGAAATACGTATTTACTCCATGTAGTCCGCAAATGATTAGGGAAATGTATTTCCCTAAAAGAATACAGGCGTGATGAAATTCTTTCTTCCCCTCTCCTCGAATGGCTAAGAACTTAATGGACCATAGATAGCTAGGAATAAACTACGGTACAGTAGTAAATTAATCTCTCCATCAACGTTAGTAAAACATCTCCAAGAGAGACAGAAAACTGACGCCTGAATAAAACTAATCAAAATTTAAAAGATTGTTCGCCTCCTGAATCGTGTTATGAAGGTTTTTGTTGTAGACACAGCGGACGGCGATGTTCACGGCAGTACGGAAACGAAGAAAGAACTCAACCACTAGACGACATCGAGACGATCCCCCCACGACGAAGAAGAAAAGGTACGAGTAATTAAAGGACTACGTAACAGTTTCACTTGTGTTGAATTTTTGGTACTGAAATCTGACGTTTTTCTCAAGAGATTTTTGTAGGTGATGTTATAAAAGGCGATGACGAAATGATGTTTGAGTATCATAAAAGATGGTGAAGACTAAAATACTTCGAAAAAGTCTTAGAAACGATTGTACGTCGAAGAGTAGTTGTTTCTTTCAATTCTTGAAACTATGTTCAAATTGTATTCATCCCAAGAAACATTATATATATATATATATATATATATATATATATATATATATATATATATATATATATATATATATATATATATATATATATATATATATAAGAAGGAATAGGTAAAATAAATACCTTTTGAAGCATTAAGATGCGATATCAATTTTTTTTTATAAAAAAGAAAAATAATAAATCGAAACCGATTTAAAAAAAATTTTTTTGTTATGAACTAGCTTTTTTTTTGTTAGTTTAAAGTGATACAGATATTTCACCAAAACCTGGCATCATCGGTGTGTAATATATCCTGATTTCATCGGATTTGTATTTTTTATCTCCTTACCGGCTTGTTGTTATTACAGCCGGGCCAAATGGGTAAGCTGTTGTTTCCCACTATCAAATATGAAGAACGTGAATGCAGCACGTGATTTGTATAAGTGTTTTAAGGTTCATATTTTTTTTTAAAAAAGCATCTATTGTTAAATTTAAGAAGGAATAGGTAAAATAAATACCTTTTGAAGCATTAAGATACGATATCCATTTTTTTTTATATAAAAGAGAAAAATAATAAATCGAAACCGATTTTTTTTTCTTTTTTTTAATGCTTCAAAAGGTATTTATTTGACCTATTCCTTCTTAAATTTAACAATAGATGCTTTTTAAAAAAAAAATATGGGTAAATCTAGCCGCCGATTCGCTATTTACATTTAAATTCCTCTCTATTTACCAACTAATTGGCTATGACCGATGGGATAAGACCCTCGACTACGAATCAGTGGCGATTTGTGATCGGGGTTCGCGCCCACCGACCGTTGAGAATTAGTTCCTACACTGAAGATTGCGTCAGCATGAACCATCAATGTCTGTTGGTATTAAAGTATTTAATAAATATTTATTTATAAATATTATATATATATATATATTATATATATATATATATATATAGTGTGTATTTAGGCACAATTTTATCATTTATGCAAACGTTGTTAAAAGTAACAGAATTTGTCTGTTAATTATAACTTTTTTTATTTTTTCAACTTTTCTGATGGTCTTTTTTGTATTTAAATCCCAAAGAAAGTTTTACAAGTTTCACAATTTTTTTTTCGGATTAAACACAAATTCTAGTTAACACTAAAATTATACATTCCGAAACTTATTTTAAAACATTAAAAAATATTGGAAGCAATGTACATCAAAACACAACTAAATATAAAACTTTTTAAAACTTGGCGATTGTAGCCCGAATTACAGTCAATATTCATTATCAATGTTTTTATACACACACACACACACACACACACACACACACACACACACACACACACACACATATATATATATATATATATATATATATATAATATGTGTTATTGTTTATTATCTATGTACGTGTACGTTTCGTCCTTTTTTAATCGGGACTCATCAGCATAGAACTATGACTTTTCACTACCTGTCATGCGATTCGAAACCCCGGATCACAAGTATTTTGTAACTCAAATCCGACGCCTTAACCACACGAATGAAACAGTGATACTTTTAACACGTTATCGGCGGGCATAACGTCTTGAGCGTTCTACATTTTTGAGGAAGAAACGATGCATTTAAAGCTAATGACATCAAGCTGTGTTAATGCTATACTTACAGTGCTCTACTTTTTCCAGGAGCGACAAATAGTAATAAATATTTGTTATTGTTTTTATCTATGTACGTATACGTTTCGTCCTTTTTAAATCGGGACTCATCAGCATAGAGATATGACTATTCACTACCGGTCATGCGATACACCCACACACACACACACATATATATATATATATATATATATATATATATATATATATATATATATATATATATATATATATATATATATATATAAAATGTTGGAGAATAGTATTTATTAAGAAGTCATTTCTAGACTGCTCAATAATATATGTATTGATAAGTTTGCAGCGTTTAGGCAAACTTGTTTTCTTTTAGATCCAGTTTTTAGATTCGATTCACACTTCTTTTCCATTAAATCCGATTTCTATTTTGGAGTTTTGCGTTATTCAATGTTTCGCAAAGATTCTGCCGTGGAAAATGGCAACTTAGTGGCACGTGGACGTGGCCACGGGCAATCGCGTGCTCACACACAAAAATGATCCTTCTCTTCTCCCGATGCGATTACTTGGAATCAGGAGCCAGTTAATAATATTTCACAAAAAACAACAACAAAGAAACACAAATGTACAAAGAATATCGTTAGAATTTTACACCTAAAATAATACAAAAAATATAGTATTTTTCGAAAACCGAATATATTCACCTATTCAAATCGATCACGAAAAAGAGAAAAGTTTAGATGTTCTTTATAAAATTGCAAAAAAGAGAGATCTCCTCGAGGCGAGCTTGGATTAGATTAACTTATAAAAAATGCCAAATTCGCTTTTGAGAATTGTGCGGCATTTACTTATGAATATATACCATTCGACAGATTAGGTAGGTTAAGGTAAGGTTAGGGTTCAGGGATAGTGCTAAAGTTAGGGTTGGTTGGGGTTAAGGTAAGGGGTAGGGGTTAGGGTTTTGGTTAGGGTTAGGGTTAGGGTTTAGAGTTAGGGTTTAGTTTTAGGATTCAGGGTTAGAGTTTAAGGTTAGGTTTAAGGGTTGGGCTTAGGGTTAGGGTTTACGGTTAGGGTTTAGGGTAAGGGTTTAGTGTTAGGGGTTAAGGTTAAGGTTTAAGGTTAGTATTTAGGGTTAGAGTTTAGTGTTAGAGTTAACAGTTAAGGGTTTAGGGTTAGGGTTGGTTGGGGTTAGAGTTAGGGTTATGGTTATGGTTTAGGGTTAGGGTTTAGAGTTAGGGTTAAGGTATAAAGTTAGAGTTAGTGTTTAAGGTTAGTGTTCAGGGTTATAGTTAAGGGTTAACGGTTTAGGATTAGGGTTAGGGGATACGGTTTTTGTAAGGGGTTAGGGGTTGGGTTTAGGGTTAGGGTTATGGTTATGGTTAGGGGTAAATTTACAATCTTACTGAGATGTTTTATTTTATAATGGCGGAGGTACCATATATTTGTAGTACATTTTGTTTTTTTTTTCTTTTCTCGTGTCGGTTGGGCAATGGTTTCCTAAATTTTATCCAAAAACATATAAAACTTTTGGTTTATTAATACTGCGATTCAATTCGATAAAAACACACTTTTTGTATCCTTTAACACTACAGGAAAAATTGAACAAGTATGTATATATATATATATATATATATATATATATATATATATATATATATATATATATATATATATATATATATATACAGGCTGTTTCAAAAGTCGTGGGAACATAACGATTTTTAATAACTCAAAAACTATTAGGAGTTGAAAATGAAATTGGTACCGTTGGAAAGGTTAAAGTTTCAAGTTTTGTGGGGAATCTTCAAAGTTGCTCAATATGAGCACCATTAGTCACACGGCAGACATCTAGTCGATAGTCCATTTCCTGCCAAACGCGTTCCAGCATCTTGACGTCAATGGTTCCCACAACTGCCGTTACTCGAGCCTTTAGTTCGTCAATATCTCTTGGAAGGGGCGTCACATAGACTTGTTGCTTGACAAAGCTTTAAAGGAAAAAGTCACACGGGGTAAGATCTGGAGACCTAGGAGGCCAGGGCATGAGAACGTCATCACCTCGCCCAGATCTCCCAATCCATCTACCAGGCAGCCTTGTGTTAAGAAACTGCCTTACTCTAAGACTCCAGTGTGGTGGTGCACCATCTTGTTGAAAAATGAAGTCATCAGATTCTGCTTGTTCCAACTGAGCCATTAACCAGTCTTCCAGCATGTTGAGATAGGATTCACCAGTGATAGTTGCCTCTTCAAAGAAGAACGGTCCATAGACACCTTTCTTGGAAATTGCACAAAACACGTTCACTTTTGGTGAATCTCGCTCGTGCTCAAGAAGTTCATGAGGATTCTCAGTACCCCATATGCGAGTGTTATGCTTGTTAACTTTGCCATTCAGATGGAAGGTCGCCTCATCGCTAAAAACAAGCCGGTCATCAAAGCCGTTATCTTCCAACTTCTCTTGCATTGCAATGCAAAAGTCACGGCGAAGTGGCTTATCAGTGTCCTTCAACTTTTGGACCAACTTGAGCTTGTAAGGTACCATTTGCAGCCGTTTCCTTAAGACACGCCAGACAGTTGCTGGAGCAAGCTGAAGTTCCCTGCTGGCTCTTCTCACTGATTTACGGGGGCTCCGCTGAAAGGCTGTCTGAACTTGCTCAACTGCATCTTCTGAAGTTGAAGGGCGACCTGTTCGCTTACTTGGGCACAAACACCCATCTTTCACAAATTTAGCATGCCATCTGACAATGGATTTCCTTTCACGGGCTTCTTTTTTAAATTTCCTGCGAAATGCACGCTGAACACATGTCCACGATTCAGTCTTTGCAAATTGGAGGACGCAAAATGCCTTGTCTTGTTTAGAGAACGCCATTACTGCACCTGGAAAGATAACACGAAAATCATTAGTATGACCAAAAACTTGATTAAGCAAGCTTTAAAATGGCACCAGTTTCATTTTTCTACCTGGAATAGTTCATGAGATATACGCATTTGTAATGTTCCCAAGACTTTTGAAACACCCTGTATATATATATATATATATAGTTCGGCAACAAGTCATCTTTTATGCAAGCGTCATTAAATACCACGGGGGTCCTTACTCTTCACAATCTTTCTTGTCAATATATATTCATTTATGTTTGGGCACAGAAAAATCAGTACAAAATTAGTACTGTCGGTTTCAAGCTGACCTGAACCTTCCGGCTTTCTTCAGCTTATGCTATCACCTGTTTTAACAATGTGAACCTACGTATCTATCTCTATCTCTCGAAAGTTTTACGCATATCCTCTCTTAGCACTTTCTAGACGATACCAAGTTAGCTCTTCTATACATTCACGAACTAATATACGCTCCCAATAAACAGTTAATCACGGGACTTGGTTTGAGTTAATTAAATTTTTTCCAATTTAAAATCTACACTGGAACAGTCTACCCCTACTTTTTTCGAACTTTATTAAACTGTATCGTCCCACTCCCCCAAACACAAATTTTAAACAAATATGCATGACACCTTAAAGCGAACAACGTATCCAAACGAGTGATACGTGGGTTCACATTTCAAAAAACAAGTAACAACATAATCTGAAGAGAACCGGAGGGTGAAGTCTTTCTGAGCTTGAAACCGACGGTACTAATGTTGTACTAATTTTTATGTACAAAAAAAAACATATTACGCTCTTAATTTTGTGCCTCGAGAACTTAGCTAGGAATTTTTTCCCACCATATTACATAACAAGTTATATATATATATATATATATATATATATATATATATATATATATATATATATATATATACACACATGTATATATATATACATATATATGTACATGTATATATATATATATATATATATATATATATATATATATATATATATATATATATATATATAGTAAGCAGTGAAAATATATGGCAATCAAGTTACACAGAGGCTCCCGTGTTTCATCCCCGAGGGGAATCGTCAGGCTAAATGCATTTAGCCTGACGATTCCCCCCAAGGTTATTTCCGTGGCTATCGAAAAGAGGTGCGGAATACTGAAAATCTGGGGAGACTTGTTGTCATTCAGACTCTAGAGACCTGTGTGAGAACTCATAATAGGTACAAATAATAATAAAATGCCATGTTGGCCTTTTTTCTTTCATATTCGTTTTAATTTGTGTGACTGAAATTGGAAAAAGAGTGATAATACTCTTATTATTTGGGGTGTATTACTATTTCAGTCACGTAAATTATTTAAAGTTAAATACGTGGCGAATTTTTACTTAAACTTTATTTTAATAAAAAAAAACAACTTACGGTTTTTAATGTTTGTTTTTATTAATGCCAAGGTTCAGTGTACACGTGAAGCGCCAACATAAAAGTTAGGGCGGAAAATATAGTCGGACACTAAGCAAGAGCGTGCTATCCCCGTGGATTCAATAAAGGGTTCCGTTCGACATTCCGTCCAGATTCCACAGTCCGACAGAAAGATTCCCGAGTTCGAAGAGATACACCTGAAGAAGGCCGAAGGTGATGATAACACTCAAGATGAGAATACTGAGTTCGGATATGTTCTACTGATGAGCCCATAGGAGGGCGAAACTCGACTGTGAAGTTTTTCCGATTCATGGCTTTCATGGGTTGTGGGCTGTGGCGTTGTCCGATTGTAGAAATAATTATATATATATATATATATATATATATATATATATATATATATATATATATATATATATATATGATTTTTTGAAGTGTTGTCAAACAATTTTTTTCAGGAGATCATTCATCACCACAACATACTTTTTCTTTCAAAGCTCATTTATTTATCATATATATCCAAATTAAAGAGTTTTTTTCCTACACGTGTTTCACTACCAACCACACATATAAATGCTCTGTATCCTGTAATCGAGTAGCATCGAGCTTATTTTTATTGGCCTTATCCCGGTCTTAACTGAATAAACAATCTTCTAAGTGAAAAATCTAAATCTCCTTCTCTCTCTCTCTCTCTCTCTCTCTCTCTATATATATATATATATATATATATATATATATATATATATATATATATATATATATATATTAACTATTAATTATGATATGTATATATATATATATAATTACAGTTTCACGGATATCCTGAGTGCTAGTATCCAAATATATTATAGAAATTCATAAAATGTTAGTGGATGCTCAAGATAGAGCATTATTACATTTTGGCAATATATTCAAAAATATATTCAAAAATAAAAAAGAATATTCAAAATGAATTGTTTATTTTCTCTAATATGTCAAGCTGAAAGAGTTTTAGCCCCTTCCATCCCTACATTTCAGAGAGCATATTTTCTGAAGCGAGAGAAAGAGAAAGACATGTTGTGAAAAAAAATCTATTTGTCAGCACCCGGTAGCCTGTGGCGACGTAAGCATGAAGCTTAAAATTAATAGTTTTTAGACTGAGAAAGAATGATAAGGATGGGAGAGAAAGAGGGGATTCCAATGCAAAGATTATTGAATATAAGCGAATTGAAACCAAAATAAAATGCCTGCAAATGTGAAAATTAAGTGACTTTATCGTTTTTTTTTTCTTTTTATTATTTTGCTACTATTTGAAAATGGTTTACACGTATATTTAATACTTCAGGATTGTGTTATTTTGATGGCTTAAGGAGTGATAAACGTAAAAGAGATTTGATTTTAAGGTCTTGACAAAACAATTGATATTCGTAAAAATATCGAATGGAAATTTAATTAAACTAATGCGAATCATTTTGGCCGTAATTGTGACGCAACTAACACGTTTAAACTATAGAGACATACAGAAAAGAGCAGAATAGAAGTTGAGAGTAAACAATGTGAAACGAGAGAATAGTAGAGAAAACACCGAACGAATTTAGGCAAAAAAAGTCTATAGTGTAAGGTAAATAATATAGAACAAAATATGAAAAACCGTGAAACAATGACGGAAATATGAGCGCATGATTTGACGACACAAAATTAAGATGCGCAACGCAAATCTTCAGACCGACACGTTAACCATTGGACAAGCTACGTGGAACTCACCTACAATTTCTATTTACATGTATTATTTAAAAGTAATCAAGGTAGAATTATCACCTATTTTGTCACACAAAAAAGTGTGACTGTTTTTATTTCGATTCTTTCTTCGATTATCTCATTCATCGCAATTTGATAATTGATAATGAGGAAAATAATTACTTCGTATTACGGTTATATTGGCTTATATTTACATCGTGTAATTAGATAACGTTAATAACATATTTCATTTGTTGACAAAAGTTGGTACACTAATCATATCAAGTAATTTCTTTTGGAATTAATTAAACTAAAAGTACTTATTAAACAATATATATATATATATATATATATATAGTAGGATCAAATATGAACCAAAAGTAAACTTTTAGTACATGGAACCTATAGTGAAAAGGTTAAGCTCAATATACGAGATAGAGCAATTGTAAAGACAGAAGAAATAAGAGTGATACACATGTACGAATGTCCAAATTTATTTCAAATTTCGATTGTTCAATGCAAGGTGTATTCTGTAATAAAATTATGTTTATTGTTCTTTCCTTAAGCCAAGGCTTTTCAAAGATCGAGATCTTATCATCAGAGTAATTATTCTGTAATAAACTAGTCTTTGTTATTTTTTCCTGGACAAACCAGAGATTTTTTTACTGAACTTTTATTTCAACACATTTTTAATAATATTTTTAAAATATTTGAACTTTGGCTTTTCTACAGCCAAATTATCTATCTGTATTTCTCCTCTGATGATAAGATTTCGATCTTTGAAAAACGTTGGCTTAAAGAAAAAAATAATAAACACTAGTTTATTACAGAATACACCTTGCATTGAACAATCGAAATTTGAAATAAATTAGGACATTCGTACATGTTTATCACTCTTATTTCTTCTATCTTTATCTTTATATATATATATATATATATATATATATATATATATATATATATATATATATGTGTATCGAGGCAGCATTTTTTCTTTAAGACACGTATTATTAAAAATAACCGACAATTTTTGTCTGGCTATTTTAGTGTTGATCCCTTCAATTTTCCGGATTAAAATCTTAATCTCGGAAGGAAATTGGCTGATGATGTACACTATGGCAGTTTCATCAGCCAATTTCCTTCCGAGATTAAGATTTTAATCCGGAAAATTGAAGGGATCAACCCTAAAATAGCCAGACAAAAATTGTCGGTTATTTTTAATATATATATATATATATATATATATATATATATATATATATATATATATATATATATATATATATATATATATATATATATATAAAGTAACACATAATCACATAATCACTGGTGCGATAATTGATTTCGACCCTCCGGCCTTTTCAAGCACCCAAAACGAGATTTCATGTTTAAAAAAAAAAAGAGAAATTCACACTCACTATTAAAAACACATATAGAGAGGGCTATATTAGGCGATCTACAACGGAATTCATATAGTGAGGATGGAAGAGTGTGACAACATAAGTAATACATATATGAAGAGAGGGAGAAATTGAACGATTTTTAACGGAAGGCGTATATTTAGGGAAGAGAGTAATACTATATATATATATATATATATATATATATATATATATATATATATATATATATATATATATAAATATATATATATATATATATCCAGAGATGGGGATTTGTATATATATATATATATATATATATATATATATATATATATATATATATATATATATATCCAGAGAGGGGGATGTGTACGGTATATAACAGAAGTCATATAGTGAGCGGGAAAGAGAGCACTACATAATTTCATTCTTGCTCTGTCTATTACATTGAGCTCTCATACTATGATTTCCTTCTGGAATTAATTTCACTCTAACACTATATATATATATAGATATATATATATATATATATATATATATATATATATATATATATATATATATATATATATAAATGAATAAATGCGATTTTTTTTTCATTCATCAAACCTATGAAATAATCAGAACAGAATATTTATTTACTCCTCCCGGAGTTAGGCACAAGGCCAGTTTTATCTTACTCCCACAAGTAAGATGTGACCACAGCTTGGGTCGAGAAAGTGGGGTTAAAAGCCAGCGCTCGAGAGGTGAGCACTCTGGCCATTTAAAAATTGCCTGGGCAGCCCCGTCGGCATTCCCCGGTAGGGGCGCCTCAGACAGTAAGCAATAAACTTACTCCTCCCCAAAGAGGGGAGGCGAAGCCTGGGAGGGTGGACCTACTAGAACTGCACAGGACAGGCGTGCAGTATCCATCGGAACAGATACTACACTTTGATCTTAGCCAAAAGAATACTGTTAGTTAAATCAAACATACAACATAGAATCTTGGAGATAAAAGATTTAGAGTTGACTGCCTAACTAGCATAACTATGTTTTAAACCATTCAATAATTAATTAATGTTTAGTATTATTAATTTGGAATTGCATTGGCTTATGTTGGCTATCAATATGCTATAGTTTCGTCTATATTAATAACTAGCGGAACCCGTCGCCCGGCGTTGCACGGGAGAAAACGGCGTATAGTTCTTTCTCCAGCCCCACCCCCTATACCGTGTTGCGAATGTTGCAAATTTAAAAACAAAAAAAATGGCAGAGTCGAATATGATCGAACGCCGAAACTGTAGATCATTAAACCTCCCTTCATACCCACGACGCCACGCTTACGATTTAAAAATAAATGTGTAAATAGGCTAATAACGCTATGCGTGTTTATTGACATGCGTGTTATGTTAACATTTACATTCTGACGACCAAATGGAAACTTCAACAATAACGCGGTGTAGGTCATTTTTTGATGAAGTAAATTCATTTAGGCAATTGTTCTATAATATGCGTGTTTAAGGTGTATGTTTTTGAAAATGTAAATGTATCTGCGTCTACCAGTATCTTGGTGCTTATTGAATTAAATAGGAAGTCGATTCGATCAAGAAATGTTATCCGCCATATTGAATCATTAAATGTTGCAGGAACTGTGTTCGTTAATTTCATTCGCTTAAATCCGGAATGAATTTAAATGTAGAAGGTAGAATTAGATAGAACGTAATCTGATATTCGCGAATAATCATCGGAGTGTAAGGGAGCGGTTGTTAAGTATTTGCGTATTGCTTAATATTATGTAGTAAAATAATGCCAGACAAATACGAAATAACAATGGGTGCTTTATGAAAATTATACTGTGTTTATTAGTTCCCGGTGTCGATGAGTGTAGTCACAGTACAGAATTGTTAGGGAGAAAAGTTTTTACTACCACCTATATGGAGTTGGTATTTCGGAGAGTCGTGGCGGCCGGGCCGAATGTAATATTCAGTGTAAGTTTGGAAAGAAGAATAACAGATATACTAAAACACGCTCGAGTGAATAAGTGCAATGTAATTGTGAGTTCAGTAGCCCGTGATGCATGTGGTTATTTTCCTATTCTCCGAGAAGGTACAGGGGAAAAAACGTCTCTACTTTATATATTAGATAAATTAAATTTATTTAATAAGTAAAGTGTAAAAATTTGAGAAGTTCCTTGCTTTTTTACATTTAGTGCATATGAAAGTTCATCTTAACCCGATTAAGGTAATCTGATTTCAGTACACTGGCATTTTTCATGGAATATATATATATATATATATATATATATATATATATATATATATATATATATATATATATACATATATATACATATATATATATATATATATATATATATATATATATATATACTGTGTATTTAGGCAGCATTTTCTCATTTATACAAACATTGTTAACATTTTCAGAATTCGT
Organism: Sepiola atlantica; assembly: GCA_963556195.1. Classification (NCBI taxonomy): domain Eukaryota; kingdom Metazoa; phylum Mollusca; class Cephalopoda; order Sepiida; family Sepiolidae; genus Sepiola; species Sepiola atlantica. Next base: position 93,054,615 of record OY744535.1, read on the forward strand.
CTGCTTTATTATAGCTTTTTCATTTTTCAATCAACAAAATTAATAAATATTCCATAGGTTTCACGAACGTTTGCGATTCTTCGTCGAATTATCCTCAGGTGCCAAAAGAAAATAGACAAACAAGCTGGTGAAAGGAGCGAATTTATACGAACATATAAAAAAAACTTCAAAATCTTTTACCAAACTGGATTCAACATTACGTAGCATGAGAAAAGGGGTTGATAGTCCGTGAAACAAAACAAGAAAGACATAAACGAACTCGGAGTAAGGATTAACGGTAAGTGTATGAGATATTTTCAATTCTATTATGGATGCGTGAGAAATTGCTAGAAGAGGACTTCAAAAAGAGGAAAAGATCAAAGATGTTGTATGCTGTTTTGGGGTACCACGTAACCCAACGAAACGGAGTTGCTGTCACCTGAAACCGAGTAAAAAACGAATCCACTAAAGTAAATCTCGTTGCAATGGAAAAGAATCAACAAATTCAATTATTCGACACACTCGAGATATCATGTGTCAATATATATATATATATATATATATATATATATATATATATATATATATATATATATATATGTATGTATTTGTATATATACACATATATATACACATGTATATATATATGTATATATATATACAAATATGTTTATGTATATATATATATATGTATATATATGTGTGTATGTATATATATATATGTACATATATACATGTATGTATATATATGTATATATA
>OY744535.1:93062852-93105352 GCA_963556195.1 Sepiola atlantica
AAACTTTTTAACCGTAACCTTAAACCAGTCAAATACACAAACTCCTATACTAATTAACCGATTATAATAAATTTTGGAACACATTACTAACGCGTCAGGTGTTCAAATGTTTGCTATATTAAGCTTAATTTAGTTATAGACAACGTTAATTGGGGGGGGGGCGGGTAGACGCTTATTTTGAAAATTTAGATACCTCCAATGTTTCTGAAATTTTAACAACAGGTATTAGGCATCAACTAATTAATTTTTTCGAATTCCAGTTTCTTTCGAATATTTAAAATCAAATTTTCAAAATTAAAATATATCAGATTTCCATTTACGGTTATTCATAGTCATTAAATTACCATTTCGGCAGATTACCGGAATTTCGATTTCTGAATTGGATCCCTTAAGTTTAAGCCTCACATTTTAGTTATTTTCTAGAATCCATATAATGTTATGGATGTTGATCAACATTTAAATAAGGTTTCTTGACATAAGTTTAAGCAGTGAGAAGGCTCGATAAAAGAACTGGATCCTGAAGGGTTCTGTAGACAGATAAGAAGTTGGTTAGTTTTAAGCCACGTAAGGAGGCATACAGTTGAAATAAAACTTGTTCTCTTCAGAGAACTAATTTGAAACTGTCATGTGACAAGTATTCTTCTAGTGACGACAACAGAAGCTGAAGAGAGCTGAATGGCTAAGTCCTTCCGTGCTTGAAACCGACGATACGAATGTTGCACTAATTTTTCTGTACCAAAATACATATATATATATATAAATATATTATATATTATATATATACATATATATTATATATATATTATATATATATATATTATATTATATATTATATATATATATATATTATATATATATATATTATATATATATATATTATATATATATATATATATTATATATAAATATATATAAATATAAATATATATATAAAGATATATTATATATATGATTTTTTTACACTGCTTTCTTCATCCTGAGAAAGTCTTTCAATAAAAACAAAACGTTGATGAATACATAAATCACATAATTTTTGGCTTTCCTGTTTTTCCCTACCTTTCTTCATTTCTCTCTCTATCACTCTCTATCACTCTCTCTCTCTCTCTCTTTCTCTCTCTCTCTCTCTCTCTCTCTCTCTCTCTCTCTCTCTATATATATATATATATATATATATATATATATATATATATATATATATATATACCATTGGAGAGCCATAAATATTATAACTATCTTGTTTTTAAATCTCCGAAACAGTTACATGGTAAACAGCTGATGATCCCCGTTTTAATATTTCACGCTTAAGTTAAGGTCCCCTGTTTTTATTTCACTGTAAGATACTTGAATAACCTTTTTTATTTTTTATTTTATTTTTTAAATTGTTATTTTATTTACTTATATTTTTTTTATCTATCTATAAATTTTCCAACGAATGTTAAGTCTGCAATATCTTGGATTTAGTTAGTTTCTCTGGGAATTTAAACTGCATTTTATTTTTTTTTATTTTTATAAATGACTTAAAGCTTCTTTAGACTATATATATATATATATATATATATATATATATATATATATATATATATATATATATATATATATATATATATATTGTGTTGTGGAACATTTTCCATATCAACAGAATTATAAAAAGTGTCCATTTGACAATAAACATAATACGAAATGCATAATGTCTGCTATTATGCAAATATCGCATTTTCCACGTGTTCAATCGGCTTCAAGTCATCACCGTTCGCACTTTGCTCTTATCATTTCATTTTCTCTTTTACATACAATGCGCACAGAAATGGATAATTTGTCCTGTTTTGGAAGAAGTATCAAAATATATCATCTAAAAGAATGTTCAATTATTTTTATCAAATTCTGTTTGACACATACTTTGCACTTCTGAAAAAAAATGTAATAACAATTGCAATAACAATGTTGACAACAACATTAATAACACTATCAAGAACAATGCATTTCTGACGTATGCATTTATGTTTGGGCTTAGTTGTGTACAGTTTGTGTGTCAGGTTGAACATGTTTGGACTTTTGAAAAAAAACCATTCAAACTCCTCGGGCTTACATTCACAGATAACATGAATTGGAACAAATACATTGAAGACATTGGCAAAGCTGCAGCAAATAAAGTGGGCTCCCTCTACCGTGCAAGTAAACTTCTCACACCTGACATTATCCTTTATCTAAACAAAGCCACCATCCGCCCATGCCTGGAGTATTGTTGCCACATCTAGGTTGGTGCATCATCCACTAGTCTCTCCCTCTTAGACAAGGTCCAAAAAAGAGTCGCCAACTTAATAGGTCCTTCACTATCCACCAAGCTCCAGCCCCTGTCCCATCGCCGCAATGTTGCACCCTTGTGCTTTTTTTTACAAATACTTCAATGGAGTGTGCTCCGATGAACTGGCTACTCTGGTGCCCGCTCGACGTAAATACACTAGACCAACTCGACAATCAGCTAAATCTTATCCGTTCACTGTGGAGGTTCCCAGATGCCGGAGAGCTTTCTGCTCCAGTAGCATCTTTTTGTGCGTGCTGCTGGCCTCTGGAACTCTCTCCCTGTTTCCTGTTTCCCCGACAGTGCCGACATGCAGAGGTTTAAAACTAATGTAAACAGACATCTCGCTGCACAGCTCCCAGCTTAGGATGACACCTTAAACCTACTCCCTTTCTCTTTCTCTCTCTCTTTTTCTATCTCCCTCTTTCTCTCTCTTTTGCTTTCTTTCTTTCCCTCTCAATCTGTCTTTCTCTTTTTCTTTTTAATATATCTCTCTATATCTCCTTCACTCACTCTATCTCACACTCTCTTTCTCACTCTCTCTTTTTCTCTCTTCATCACTCTATTTTTCTCTCTCTCTTTCTCTCTCTCTCTCTCTCTCTCTTTCTCTCTCTCTCTCTCTCTCTCTGTCTCTCTATCTATCTATGACACAACGATAGTGACCGTTTTGGTATAAGGCTAAAGTTTAATTATAAAGCTTTGTGCCTGACTTTCTTTGTACTCTAAGGGAGACTCGTAAAATCAACAACACTATACTTGAAATGTACTCCCACGTCTGATAACAATGTTGACAACAACATTAATAACACTATCAAGAACAATACATTTCTGGTGTATGCATTTATGTTTAGGCTTAGTTGTGTACGGTTTGTTTGTCAGATTGAAAATGTATTTCGTGTTAACATTTTGACTTGTATTTACTTAGTCATCTTAAATCTTATAATGCTTATTTTTACGAATGTGATTCTATCGAATATTACGTTTTATCGCTAATCTGTATAGTAATAATACGTCAACGTAATGTTAATACGTATGTTATCATAATTGGGTTTTTCGGACTACTGTTCTCAGCTTGAATGTTATTATTACGACATTTCGGCTGCTGGAACCTCTGACCTTTTTTAGGTGTATCTTTTCTAACATTTATGTCGAACTCGGGAATCTGTACGGTATTCTTAACGGAACCCTTTATTTAATCCATGCTCTCGTTCCGTCAGTAATAATTGAGATAATTCCTCAGTAAGTTGCAATTATTCGTATCGCCCGCACCGAGGATTGAACCATCAACCTTCAGATGACTTGCGCAAAGACCCGTGGCGCAATGGATATTGTACGAAGTAAAATTCAGTTCTAAGTGATAGTATTGACTTCCTTGACTCAAACAATTAGTTATATTATTTGGATTATTCGTACCAGTACGACTTTTCTCATAATGGATGTCATTTTCACAACGTTTCGGCCGATGTATGTTCCGAACTTTTCCAGTTTTTTTTTCGAGCTCTGGAATCTTTATATCAAACTCGGAAATCGATTGGCGATTTTGAATTGAACACTTTATTTAATCCAGGGATTTTATATTGCTTTTCATCCGTCGGCCATTATCGGTATGAATTCTAGTGTGATCGTCAATTTTATTCGAAGTATCGTCTGTACTGATAATTGAACCGCTCATAACCCTAACCCTAAATCCTACACCCAAACCCTAACCCTAACCCTAATTCTTACCATTAACCCCCAGATGACTGCCACCTAGAACTGATAATTGCTAGGCGTTGTATCCCTTGTGCGACAGGTCGATTGGGTAATTATATACATATTCCTCAGTTCGATATAACGATTTATGAGTTCGACAAAACGTAGCTGAAGAAGATCGGAGCATACGTCGGCCGAAACGTTGTGAAAATTACATCCAAGATGAGATAAATAGTCCGAATGATCTAAATTGCATAAACTGGTTCATTTTGTCTTTTGGTACATTTTTTCAAACTTTTATTTTTACAGATTTAAACTTTTGACTACAGGCGAAGTCTTAGACTGACATTAATTTTGGTATAGGATTGTAGTTCTTTGATTCTGTCAATATTTTAGAACTGTATTTCGGAATTACTATTTCGAGCTGACTGGTATTAGTTTTCGCTCAGAGAAATCTTCAATGATTTAATATGGCTGTTGGGTTAACTGTTCCCATTTCTTCCGATCTTTCTGCTAGTAATGAAGTTGATCACGTCTTCTCTGCTCTACCATATTAATTGGTCATCATACAATTCGCGATAACCGAACACGTATTATGCTGATGGCTATTCTTGACCCCCCAACAGATCGTTTCAATTTCCTGCCCTCTAAATTCATTTGATTGTAATACATGTTCAAATGTTTGCCTTTAGTTATTCTTTGAAACACTTACATTCAACGACTGGGATCTTTGACTCTAGGCGAGTTCTCAAAGCGCACATTATTTAATGCTGTGCCCAGTGGACCGGATGCCCGGTATCAGAATCTAAGCGATCAAAGAATTGGTCCCCCACAGCACAATCGATGATAACACTCTTATGTAACCGAGTAATGTTCGCCTGCTGTCATATGTGGGGGGGGGGAATGGTTAAATGCATAATGAAGACTTGGGTTTGCCAAGTTCGAAACCAGTCGTTTCCATTACAATACTTTGAAGTATGGATGTTGGCAACCTTTATATTGTCTCGGCTGTAAGTTTTTGATTCCAGAAGACATCGGGGAAACAATAAAACCAATAGGATCAAGTCAGTCAAAAAATGTCGTGCAGTATTCAGTCATACGAATTCATGTTTTTCTTATAGTCGATGTGTTGTTATTTTCTCTTGTGAATTTCAAAAATAGTCGATACAGAATGCAATTCATGGATCAAACACACCGAATAATCGTTGACAATCATGTTGTTATTATCGTTACCCCATGCACATTTTCCATTCATACGTGAATCTTTTAGTTGGTGGGAGGAAAAGCCGGATGACTTAGGCAAATATCAAATGTCAGGTATGGTGTACTCTCTTACCTGCTATGTAGACTATCCTTAAATATTGGGCGAGTATACTTTAGTAAGTATAGAATTACATAAATAAAGTTCAAGCGGGGTCAACTTTGTGCACGCAGGAGGTTAGCCTGACTCATTGTGAGTATCAATAAAAGTAGACGTGACCTCGCATGGCTGAAAGAGGGAGCCGCAGAGTAAGAGGGGAGTTTTTAGTGAGAAGCATGCGTTAAAGAAATGTATTTTTACCATTTAAAAATGTTATTAACCAGTAATTACGTCTTTCCATCTCCTTCTCTCTTGCTGTTGTTTTCACCCTCGCCTCATTGGTCAGTGAATAAGAACAGACGATCTAAGGCGAATAAACCTGTTCTTGTCTTCAACTCTTGTCACTTCTTCGCTCTTTTTCGGGGTATAAGTAAACACGTTTAAGGTGTTTTCTCAGTCGGGCACAATCACCGTTAAAGTAAACCACATTATCGAGTCATGCCTTAAATATCGACCACCCAATGGCGAAGCCGGCATAGCTGCGCTAGACAACAACACATTAGCATGGCTTTTCTCCACCGAGCTGGTGATCTAACAGTGAGATTCTGTGAAGCAAACGAAAGAAGATAACAAAAGGAATTCATGCGCCCTGCAAGCTGATCGGTCACTGTGTGACCAGCTCACTGAATGGAGACATTTTTCGGATTTTCGGAGGGAGAAAATAGGTCTATGTTTATGACCGCTACAAAAGCAAAAGAAATGTTTCCAACCACCAATTGACATGGCTAATATCAACTTACTCAAAAGTGCAACATTTAAACTCCTCGGCCTAACATTCACAGGTAATATGAATTGAAGATACTGCCACGGCTGCTGCAAAGAAGATGGGCTTGTAAGATAGAAAGTGATGAACTCTCATTCTAACATTTAATAACAACTTTATTGAGTCGTCCTCGTTAGTACGTGAACAAAAGGGAAATAGGTTAGTATGTCCATAAGTATGGACGAAGACAATAGTAAAGGAATTTCCCGTTATTATATTTCCCCAGTGAAGCAAACAAAAGAAGACCGTAAAAGTAACGTGCGGTAACGAACGAGCAGAAAGATATGTAATTAACGTTCATGTATTTGAATTTATTGTGACTTGTAGGACATCAGACCTCTCCTCAGAGCGGAAGTAGATTGTAACACTAGTACTTCCTGTTCTGTGGTTGGTTTTCTGCAAATAAGTTGGCACGCGTATCAAGCATGCCTTGGCTTGTCCGGTTAGGTGGATGTGTTGACAGCCATCAAAGCTAAAAGCAAGAACTGTCAAACGTCGGTTGAACTCCATAAAAGCTAACGGCAATCAATAGTGATGAAGAATAAAAAGTTGACCTGGTGTTTTAATTCTCAACCTTTAATTCTCGTTTACCGTTGACCGCATTCAATAAGCCATGTTTCTGACAAAGCGAAAATAATCGTTGTTTTCCGTTTAGTGGTATATCGAGATATTAAATCATCTTATAGTATTCATCATCATTCAAATGTTAATCTATCAATCCCCTTAAACATTATTCTATTTTTTATAGTTTACATAAGTGGTCTAACATGAAAAAATAACTTAATAAATAATAAAAAGAAAGACATGAAAGACAGTGAGAAAAAAGAGGAAATTTTTATAATAAATATATATATAATAAATATTTGATTTGTTTATTATCTATGTACGTATACGTTTTGCCCTTTTTAATCCAGACTCGTCAGCATAGAGATATAAATATTCACAACTGGTAATGCGATTCGAAACCCCGGACTCTAAGTAGTTTACTACTCAAATGCCGACATCTAGAACCAGTCGGGCATCGCTGAATAGCGAATAAAAAGTGATCATTTTAACACTTTATTCGACGGATTGACGTCATACGAACGTTCAACTTAAGAAAGGAACGATGCTAGCGACATTATGCTGTGTTAATACTACACTTACAGTGCAATGTAGAGAGTTTTCTATGAGCTACAAATAATATATATATATATATATATATATATATATATATATATATATATATATATATATGTAAAGGAGTAAGGCTACCAACATTTGTAGAATGTTTTTTTCAACATTTATTTATTATTTTGTTGTTTTACCATTTTATAATTTTATATAACGCGTTTCAAGCGGTGGTCCGCTTTCATCAGATATAAAAATGGATTTTTATATCTGATGAAAGCGGACCACCGCTTGAAACGCGTTATATAAAATGATAAAATAGTAAAACAACAAAATAATAAATAAATGTTGAAAAAAAAACATTCTACAAATGTTGGTAGCCTTACTCCTTTACATATATACTTTTCTCTCGTTGGAACTGCACTAATACTGCACTACCCTCTTTTCTCTCTCTCTCTCTCTCTCTCTCTCTCTCTCTCTCTCTCTATATATATATATATATATATATATATATATATATATATATATATAATCCGAGTATGGTATAGATTCACATGGTATACATACAGGGGAGTTGAACCGGGTTTATGAGAGTGCTCAATAAAAATATAGAGCAGAAATATAAATATAAATGATAATTTATTTCATTTTGACATTTTGTTGCACGAAAGCAGTTTGTGTGGCTCCCGTACTTCAGGTCTTAAAATAAAATTATAAAAAAGATAATTTTATTTTAAGACCTGAAGTACGGGAGCCACACAAACTGCTCTCGTGAAACAAAATCAATTTTGTAGTCAAAATGAAATAAATTATCATTTACGTATATATATATATATATATATATATATATATATATATATATATATATATATATATAGAGAGAGAGAGAGAGAGAGAGAGAGAGAGAGAGAGAGGGAGAGAGAGAGAGAGAGAGAGAGAGAGAGAAAAGTGCTTATTACTATACCAGAAACCAGAAGAGTGTTTCATAAATATATTTTTAAAACAGCAGCAACAGTAACTATTTGTTAATATAATATGAAATCTCAGTGGATGTGAACGTTTGAAAGCAGCAGCAGCCGTGACTGTTGGGTTGTGCGGATCTAAATAAAAACTTACGTTGACCCATTGCGATCTTTGACAGTCGGCAAGTTTCTAACGACAACATTAGATTGTGTATGTGGCTGCATTTGTTATCTTCTACGATCAGTTGATGTGACCGAATGATCTGAAGTCAGGGCATATGTTACATTTCGACCATCTTGAGATCGGATACTAACAGACACGCCATTTGCTGCTGCTTCCGCTTCCGCTTACTCATTTCCAGTGAACTATTTTAGAAACGGGAAGAAGTCTGAAGTCACCTTCGTTACCTATTTGGCTTCGAGGTGTCCGCTACGCCAGCTAATGGATTCTCATCTGTAAAATCTGCTTTCTTCGTTTCTATCTATTACTCGATGTATTTACATGTCTTCCAATCGACGTCCATGTTAGCCGAGTCGGGCGTAACAATGATATTCAAATTAGAATAGAGAATAAAAAGCAAAATATAACTATATACAAATATATATATATATATATATATATATATATATATATATATATATATATATATATATACAAATATATATATATATGGATCGAGTTACGTAACTCATACCTACATCGCAGAGAACACTTTCGCAATTTTCGTTGTGATTTGATACATTTTCGATTAAGAATATAATATAAGCAACCTTCACGTGGTCACTACCGTAAATAATTGATGTATTTCCAGAAAAAGTTCTGACGATAAATATATTGGAGTAACCAATGCCAATAATAGAATTATCTGATTTATTAGAAATGAATGAATCACCTGAATTCTAAAATTGTATTTATTTACCTCCTCTCCAGGAGGTTAGGCACAAGGCCAGTTTTATCGTACTCCCACAAAGTAAGATGTGACCCAAGGTCGGGTCGGGAAAGTGGGATTTGAAAGCCAGCGCCCGAGAAGGTGCGCACTCTAACCATTAAAAATTGCCTGCGCAGCCACGTCGGCATTCCCCGGTAACGGTACCTCAGGCAGTAAGCAATAAACTTACTCCTCCCCAAAGAGTGGGAGGCAAAGCCTGGGAGGGTGGACCTCCTAGAACTGCACAGGACATACCCATAGACCGACAGAATCAAGCCCCGAAGGCCAAGACGATACCGGTCTATGGGCTGCAGTATCCATCGGAACAGATACTACACTTTGATCTTGGCCAAAAGGCGTTATTTAACCCCTACCCACAATAGGAATATGTGACAGAAGGTCGGAAAGTGGGGTTTGAAAAGCCAGCGCTCGAGTAGGTGACCACTCTGGCCATTAAAAATTACCTGGGCAGCCCCGTCGGCATTCCCCGGCAGGGGCGCCTCAGAAAGTAAGCAATTAACTTACTCCTCCCCAAAGAGGGAAGGTAAAGCCTGGGAGGGTGGACCTCCTAGAACTGCACAGGACAGATCAGACTCATAGACCGGCGGAAATCAAGCCCCGAAGGCCAAGACAATACCGATCTAGGAAGTGCAGTATCCATTGGAACAGATACTACACTTTGATCCTCGCCAAAAGGCCAAGAGAAAGACATCTTAAATTGTAAACGTTCAAGTTCTGATAAAGTTTCACGTTGCTAAACGTCTCTTATCCGACTAGAGCTGTTATTTCATATTCGTCTTAATATTTTTTCGGGTTAGGGTTAGGGTTAGAATTTGGGTTAGGGTCTGGTTTATATGCAAACAAAAAGACTAAGAGTATATATTTATGCGTCCATTGTATTTACTGACTGCCGTTTCGATCGACTTCGGTCTGGCTGTGAATTTAGATGCGGATATTAACTGTCAAATGTGATAGGAAAACAACACTCACACCGACGTATTGACAAGATTGACTATTTCAAAGTTGCGTCAATTCAATCGACCTCTTTAGCGATGAAAAGGATATTTCACATTTAAGCATGACATATTAACGAAAGTGTTGTTGTTTTTTTATTAATAAAGCTTCACGAATTGTCAAGGCCCAAATTGATAATAAGAATGCATGAGTTTATCAGTGGTTTAAATTTGACAGATTTTGATTATTTAAGAGGACAGCTCAACAGGAATTTGTTTACATTAGACTTGAAAACGACTACACTGCAGTCAGCTGGGTAGTGAGTTTAATAGATGGTTAGTTCTAGGAACGAATCTCTTCTCATAGAAACTCCGTTTAGCTGTAAGTACCAAAAGAGTGATATTGAAATTATTAACAATGGTTGTAGCTAGACAAGTGTTTGTTACGAATTTTTTTTTACGATAGAGCAGAGAAAGACTAGCAATATCTCTGTTGTGATAAAGTGGCTGTAGAAAAGAGAAAAGGACATCCCCCACTAGATTTGGAAGTAAACTTGAGTGTGACCGAGATAGTATAGATAAGATTTGAGACCACCAAAATTATGCACGCACCTGTACTTATTAATCTAAACAAGGATCAGTTTTCTTAAGAGATATTCAAAACATCTGCGAAATTCACGATGTAAACTCTTTCAAGAAAAATATTTCATCAGATTCGGCAGTTTGTTAATCCAAACTGCCGAACCAAATTAAGTATATACAGGGTGGGCAAAAATAAGGGTCCTATTTTTAAAAATTCATAACTTTTTTATTTATTGATTTTTAAAAAAATTTTTTTTTAGAATAAGTAAAGGACCCCTTCCGAAGCAAGCATGAGCCGTATTAGCCTTAAGGAACGTACCCTCATTTAGAAAACATTATTTTTGCTTAAAAAACTCAAAACAGTGTAAAAAAACAATACTTTAGTTTTTGTAAGTTTTAAGAAGTGTTTTTCGGCTAAAATTTGTTTTGTTTATTTCAAAAAATCTCGGAAGGGTCAGTCTACACACACATAAAGTTTGGTGAGTTTAACTTTTATTTTGTGGAAGTTATTCAAATTCAAGTTATTCAAATTTAAAGATAGGACCCTTAGTTTGGCCCACCCTGTATATATATATATATATATATATATATATATATATATATATATATATATATAAGTTGTGTAAGAAGGCTATTATAATGCGAGAAATGGAAAAATGGCGTTGAAGAATACCAAGTATTATCTATTTATTTATTTATTTATTTTTTAATTTCATAAATAAAGCTTACTTTATCACAAGAAACTTCTACACAGTGATTGAATATGTGTGGCCGTGTTCCATAATATATTTCGAGGGAAACCCTCTTTATCAAATGGATTGTGTATCAAATCCTCAAAAGACCGTGCGTGAAAATTTCCCTCGAAATATATTATGGAACACGGGCAAACATACTAAATCACTGTGTAGAAGTTTTTTTTCTGATCAAGTAAGCTTTATTTATAAAATAAAAAAAAATTTAAAAAATCAATAAGTACATAGATTATACTTGGTTTGTCGTATTCTTCAACGCCATTTTTTCATTTCTCGCATTGTAATAACCTTCGAACACACCTTATATACATACCACAAACAATGTCTCAAGCTAACTACCTTTCTCTTATATATATATATATATATATATATATATATATATATATATATATATATATATATATATATATATATATATATATATATATATATGAGAAGGATGTTGTAGTTTGCTTGGAGCATTGTGTATAGTGTAAGAATAATATTTTGGAGGCGATAACAATGCGTTGTTGGAGTGACACATATACGACACGTGGAATCGTAAAAACAAAGTGACAATATTGAAAGCTATTAGAAAGCTATCCCCTAAATTGAACAACAGAGCCGAGCTAAACTCCAACTTCTTAATATAACCACACACGACAAGCACCATCATACACATTATACTAACAAACATCTATGACACTATGCGGACATACTATTAACGAAAACAACACTAAATGAAGTTAGTTAGGCCCATATTATTAGCCCAATTACTGACACTGGTGCACACACAGCCACTTGCACCCGCTGCTAACTCAGACACGTGGTTGCACATGTTGCCCGCCTTACATATTAACTAGAAATCCCGACCATTATATACCACGACTGCACATAACAAAATCTAATAATATAGATAAATAATAATATAGAATCGAACGAAAAAAAAAACAAAAAAAAACGAAAAAAACAAAAAAATAACATATATATAAATGAATAAATAAATTTAAAAATATGTATGCATGTATGTATTTTACATATACGTATATATATATATACATATATACATACACCAACACACACACGCACACACACACATATATATATATATATATATATATATATATATATATATATATATATATATACCAAAGGCTCTATTAACGACGCCCCACTCCCATCCCCAGGATTCCTCACCCAATCACATCTGTTACTACACACACACGGTAAATTTATAGAACGAGTCGAAATTAATTAAAACTCTAAAGGGACATAATATAAATAATAAATAAATTACTCAGTATATTTACTAACCACACAAACAACAACGGTTATAAAAAAAAAATAAAAAATAAAAAATAGTAAATAATAAATTATATAGAAAAAAAATAAATAAATAAACAAACCTCTGCGGACCTGCTACTATAAAACACACCAGCATTTCCGGCCCCGGCTTTTGGCAAAAAAACACACTCCAACGAGTGGCTGTATTTATTTTATTTCTGAGGATGAGGGCTTCCCTCGAAAATTAAAAATAATAATAAAAGGACACACTCTAACCTAACACCACGGTCAACGATACACTGGTAAATAAATAAAAAAAATTTTGAAAATTATTGACTCTTCAATATTGTCACTTTGTTTTTACGATTCCACGTGTCGTATATGTGTCACTCCAACAACGCATTGTTATCGCCTCCAAAATATCATTCTTATATATATATATATATATATATATATATATATATATATATATATATATATATTCAATAAATTGAAGCAATTATGTAATTTTTGTGCCAATAACATGGTACAACAATAACAAATAAAAATTGGCTCATCTGAATCAAAGTTTGATGTGTTAGCTTAAATGCTATCTAGGTCCGACTTTAAAATCCACTCAGCATAATTTTATATATTAGATAAAAAACAAAATGAATTTGCTTTTTTTTTTACATTTTCTGGCGATATTCACAAATCCTTCGCAAAAAATATTCTGTTCAATCTCTGGAACGAAGATAAATCTGAGACAGACAAGACTTTTTTAGATAAGGATTCATGTGAATTATTTTTAGATATTAAGACTAACATTCTCATCTTTGTTATTATGTTCAAAACCTGACGGTCGATGTAACCTCCGACCTTTTTTTAACCCAAAACTCTTTTTTTGTTTCGAATATGAAACATTCCAACAAAATACCTATTTAATATTTAACGAAAGTGTGTCAAAACTTGTTTCACATCTGTTGGCAAATGTGAGTAAGTATTATTATGATGTTGTTATCATCAGTGTGTCATCTGCCTAATTCAAGAGTCTTAACTTTTAAATCTGGTCATCATAATGATGAGCAAAATTGATTTTATGATTCTCTAGTGTATTACAATTATTTAGATGCATATATTGTAGTATTTTGTTATACATGTAAAAAAAATTATGTCATTTACAATATCGTCAATGTTTGTTCAATAAATATGTATTTTTTTTCAAAAAATCATTAATACTATTTTCATATTACTCCTAAAAAATGTAAAAATGTGAAAATGTAAACAAATTTATGTTATTTGCAACATCATCAATTTTTGTTCAATAAATATGTAATTTCTTTCCAAAAATCCTTAATACTACGTTCATACTACTCCTGTAAAAGGTTTTTCCCTTACTAATTTTGTTTTTAAATCAATATAAAAAATAAAGCATTTAGATGCATACTCGACATCCTGCAAGAATGGACAGAGTTATAAGTAAAGGAGAGATTGTAAACATAGCGTGGCACGCTTATGAAACTAATGTCTACGTGCTAAAAAATTACTGGGACAAAGCGAGCCATCAATTATTACCATCAAACGTCGCAAACTACATTGATCGGGTCATGTATTACGACGACTAACTCTAACAATACTACAAGGTTAGGTACATAGTTCTTGCAGGACCGGACGCCCGAGAAAGAAGTGGATAGACAGGATTAGCAGTAAAAGAAGTGGTGCGAATTGCTATTGATCGTCTGAGGTCGAGGGAAGTCGTACGAATATCTGCCAGAATCCGCAACATCATCAGCATCGCCATCATCATACGCATCATCATAATTATCATCATCATTAGCATCATCAACACCAGCATCAACATCATAACCATCACCATTATCATCAACAGCATCATCACCAACAGCATCATCATCATCATCACTATCATTAACAACAGTATCAACAGAAGCACCAACAGCAGCATCAACAGCATGATCAACAGCAGCATCACCAGCATCACAATCATCAACATCAACATCACCAGCATCACCATCATGAACAGCAGCATCAACAGCATCATCATTATCATCATGATGGTGATCATGACCATGATGATCATGATGATCATGATCATGATGATGATCATCATCATGAACAAAGTCATCATCATCAGCAGCAGCAGCAGCAGAACCATCATCAGCAGCAGCATCAGCATTATCAACATCAACATAATAATAATAATAATAATAATAATAATAATAATAATAATAATAATAATAATAATAATCACCATCATAATCATCATCATATGCATATATTGTCGTGTGTTATTATACATGTGAGATGTTATGTAATAGCTTTCACATGTACATTGTCTCCAGTCGTTTCGTACTTCTACTTGTCACTGAAACTAAACAGTGCCTACCCGAGAAACATATTGTTAGGATTGCGCAACCATTGCTTCACGATTACACTTGCAGTCTCATTTATAAAGGGGTATCCATTATTTCTTAAGACTGAAAAATGGCAAAGAGTATTTTCTTACTAATTTTGACCAAAATCTAACAGACTATATTTATCTAATAAAATGTCTCGAATTAAATGTATAAGTTTAAGAGGTCTTAAGACGAAATTAAAATGTAGGTAATATTGCACAATTGTTGATTTTCAAAATATTTCACTTTAATATATTCTAATCCGTGCTTCAAGGATGTTAATTTCCAAAGCGCCAATATTCGCTATACCATGTCGTGATTCGACCCCTGAGGTTCATACCATCAAAATAAAGAGAAAGAAAAAAGAAAAAAAGACTATATGACAGTCTCGCCTGAAAACGTTGTTCTACAGCGAAAACTCGTAAAAAATTAAATAAATGAATTTTTCATTTAAAATTGCACGATTGTTGATTTTCAAAATATTTCACTTTAATACATTTTAATCCGTGCTTCAAAGATATTAATTTCCTTACTTCAAAAAAAGCGCCAATCTGCGCATAACATCGCCAGGACTAAACTTATCCTAACGTCTTTAAGAACTTGACGTCTCTTTCTGCTCGTGTCGTGATTCGACCCCTCAGGGTTTATACCATCAAAATGAGGAGGAAGAAAAAAAGAAAAAAAAACTATAAGACAGTCTCGCCTGAAAACGTTGTTCTACAACGAAAGCTCGCAAAAAATTGAATAAATGAATTTTTCATTTAAAATTGCACGATTGTTAATTTTCAAAATATTTCACTTTAATATATGGAATATTGCTTTTTTAGTGTCTAATGACAACAGATCAAATTAACTAAAAAAATTGATAGATTTTAAAATGAGAACATCTGGCCAAATTATTTCGGCCTAATGTCTCTTTAAAATACTCCAAAGAGACTGAAAATTTTGGGAATGTCTATTGATTGTTGTCTAACCGCCATTGTTAAAATTTCCTTTCGTACGTATGTGAAATCTCACGAAAGATTCAACCTCCGTTTGTACCCGTTTTGCCTAAACCTTAATTAAGATAAATGTAGCACGCATTTTGATCCCTTTCGCTTTAGAGCTCTGCTCCAAAAATTATAATGATCGGTTAATTAGTTTAGGAGTGAATCTTATTATATGTATAACCATAGAAACATACCGTACTTTCTAACTTCATAAAGATTAAGATTTTAATGACAACTCGCAAAAACAGAATGGACACGCCGTGAGAATATCCGGTTTAAGTTTACAAAATGTTATTGCATTCTTTTTTTTCCAAGTTGCTTAATTAACAGACTTTTCTGTGCCTTACTCTCCAAGAAAATAATTTAAATTGACTTGAGTGCATCCTTTAAAAGGGTCCAATCTAAATCTGGATATTCTCTCTGGTATCATGACCTGTCTAAACTTGCCAAAATAAAAAAATAGCAAACACGGTTTTCAAAAATTATTTTTCTTAACCCAGAATCGTGTTGAATCGATTCTATGTTTATTCAAATGCATTTCTCTCGACTCCTTCTTCCATCTTCATTATATATATATATATATATATATATATATATATATATATATATATATAGAGAGAGAGAGAGAGAGAGAGAGAGAGATTGTCGACGCCATTCCCTGTCGGGCGTGTCTACAATCATTTCAGCTTGCCGATGATTCCACTGGGCACGGAGATTTACTAAAGATGTCTAAATCTGCCCTTTTGGATGAAACCGCAGTATATTGCTGAAATATGTAATATACATTATCTAAATAAATTATATATATATATATATATATATATATATATATATATATATATATATATATATATATATATATATATAAACTTGTTTTGTCGCAACTAATGGAATAAAATCAAAATATATATATATATATATATATATATATATATATATATATATATACACACATTTTTTTTAAGCAGTCACGTTCGTGTTAGGGGATTCCACGTCAAACTGGTTTTAGATTTATAAAAAGATAACCCATCCAGTTATTTTTTAATCGCAAAATACCAAAATGATGCATGTCGTGAGTTAAAAATAAACACACAACGATCTTCAATCGGCTACAAACTTAGTGATACGGTTTCGAATTTCAATCTTGACCCACGGAACGTCTCTCCTGCTTATTACATCTTGATCGTCTTAAAATCTGATGTCCTGGATCGCTTCATAATCAATCACACTTAGTTCATAACAGTGATCAATTTTAGTACTCCCATAATACTCATTATCTCGTCACATAAACACTTATCCTTAAGTGGCTTTTTGTCTCATGAAGTTGTGACCTAAAAGTAAGGATAGTATGTGCTTTCTGTTTTACACAAACCTTGATCAACCGATAAATACAAGTCTATGACTTCTTTTACGATTATCGTATATGCTTTTCTGATTTTTATAGACGGGGATCAATATTTTGTATCATTTGGATGATTCAGATTACTACTTGAATCCAGGTTTTTATATTTACAACGTTTCAGCTGCTGTAACTTCCGACTTCTTCTCGGTGCATTATACCGAAATTTGAAAACCTTCTAAGCGAATACAAGAAACAGTTCGATGTGAAATTTGGGGAATTTTAATTATCGTCGTATCAGTAGAAAGTGTCATCTTAATTAGCTTCACACTCAACGTACCTCATTCCCCAAGATTTTTATCTGTGCGGTTATCTTAAAAATAAAATCTACAAAAGCTATCGCCAGATTATTCGTGGACAGAAGAAGGTCGTAACAGCAATCACAGGCGTATCCAAGTGCGCCGCTTAAAATAAACAGGTGCGCAGTTATAAAATATAAATATCGATATAAAAAAACACTCTGGAAAATAATAACTTATTGTTCGATTGCAGAAAAGATGGCGGATGTTATTAACGACTAGCAGTGCTACCCGGTGTTGCCCGGGGCTAAAGTGTAACATATTTCTATTAAAACTTCAATCTCTTTATCTTCCCCAGTTCCCCTTCCTTCCCCAACCCTTATTTATTCTTCGCCCAGTCTATTCCTCTCTCTGTATATACACTTTTTTTTATAGATTATTCAAGTCGGCGTAAGGCAAATAACTTTTTGAAAAAAGAACAGAGTTGCTTCCCTTTAGTTTGTACATACAAAATTTACAAAAATCTTGGCCTTTTGGCTAAGATCAAAGTGTAGTATCTGTTCCGATGGATACTGCACCCCATAGACTGGTGTTGTCTCGGCCTTCGGGTCTTGATTTACGCCGGTCAATGGGTCTGTCCTGTGCAGTTCTGGGAGGTCCACCTTTCCAGGCTTTGCCTCCCCTCTTTGGGGAGGAGTAAGTTTATTGCTTACTGCCTGGGGCGCCCCTACCGAGGAATGCCAACGGGGCTGCCCAGGCAATTTTTAAATCCCACTTTCCCGACCCGACCTTGGGTCACATCTTACTTTTGGGAGTAAGATAAAAACTGGCCTTGTGCCTAACTCCTGGAGAGGAGTAAATCAATACACTGATTAAGGATATAGTAACTTTGTTGGTGTTACTTGTATAAACACACAGACACTTATATAGGAGAGTTTGAATTACCTACTAGACACTATCGTCGAGTGTCTTCGGTCTCTCTGTACAAGGGTTTGTCAGGATAACCTGACATGAGGATACTTACCCCAACAAGTAAACCCTGACCAAATATTCAAAATTACATAGTATCCGCAGCACAAATAAGATCCCCTCATATGAGGAATAGTGCATCTTCTCCTAGTGATGTTACCTCAAGTAACACCACGTAGCTGGAAACTCTACCAGACTAGATGAATTCTTGTCCTGGAATCCGACAAGACCAACAGACCACAAGAAATATATACTATGACATACTTGACTGGTCAGTTGGGGAGGGAAGACATTTATTATTCTTAACTTTTTTACTAACTCAAAGTTTGAGAAATAAAGGAGAATTTTAATAGAATATTCCGGTATCTATGTATCTCATATAGAGATCAAGTGTAAGCCCCAGGAAGGGGCCTCTTGATTTCTGAGAACTTCGACTGAAGTAAAATTAAACATTAAGAGAATACTAGAAGATACCATGGTTGTCATTATAATTTCGGTCATATTATGTATTATTCATTCGTGGGGGTGGTGTCGTTAAGTTCTAATATACAAATTAATGTAGATACAATTTTCCATGTAAGACATTAATAGCAATGGATCCCACGAATCGTTATTTGATTTTGACAAACGATTTTTTTTATTTAAATACTTGCAGCATCTTATGTGAACTGAAACTTGTAGTGAACCGTCAAGCAAGATTATTACAGTGGACACAATTTGACATAATTATATACAAAGCTACAATATAAAAGAGATTACTCTTATTTTAATATGAGTTATTCCCCTTTAATATTGAGCTCACCCTCGTGTAAGACCCTCGAACAATAAGTGGATCATTCTACTGATGAACAAAGTGTCTGCCACCTGATGAGATCTTCCAACCTGTATAATTCTTTGAAAGTAATTTTCTTTCTTTTGAACACATTATCACGGGAGTGCTTCACTGGTTACTACAACTTAGTCGTCTTCAAATTCTTGTAAAAACCACCCCATAAACACTACGCTCATACAATAAATAAATTAATTTCCCCCATTTGTTATTCATTTGATATGAATTTCAATCTAATAAACCCAGATATTCGAGTGGCCTTTGGCCTCGATAAGTAGTGAATCACTAATAGAAAGAAATGGTACTTCAATATATGTATATATATATATATATATATATCACGTTGACACATCGGTTCCCGTTAGATCAGCGAAGTTAAGAAACGTCGAGCCTGGCCAGTACTAAATGGGTGGCTACTTGGGAATACCAGATGCTGTGTGTGTTCTCTGCTTATCTCGGCATTGCTTCCAGTCGTCTTGAACTACTTGCCATTGGAATCAAGCAGTGTCAACTCATGAGAGGTGTTGTTGGAGATTGTGCAACCCTTGCAAGTACAATTACATGCACGGGCAGCCGCTGGCGGGACCCTCATACGTCGATATCGACGGGAGAGTCCATCATATCATACATACAGGGTGGGCAAAAATAAGGGTCCTATTTTTTAAAAATTCATAACTTTTTTATTTATTGATTTTTTTTTTTTTTAGAGTAAGTAAAGGACCCTTCCGAAGCAAGCATGAGCCGTATTAGCCCTAAGGGACGTACCCTCATTTAGAAAACATTATTTTTGCTTAAAAAGCTCAAAACAGTGTAAAAAACAATACTTTAGTTTTTGTAAGTTTTAAGAAGTGTTTTTCGGCTAAAATTTGTTTTGTTTATTTCAAAAAATCTCGGAAGGGTCAGTCTACACACACATAAAGTTTGGTGAGTTTAACTTTTATTTTGTGGAAGTTATTCAAATTCAAGTTATTCAAATTTAAAGATAGGACCCTTATTTTGGCCCACCCTGTATATATATATATATATATATATATATATATATATATATATATATATATATAGTTCTACAATCAGACAACGTCGCAGCTCACAACCTATGAAAGAAACAAACTGGAAGTCCTAGACTAGAGTTTCGCTCTCCTTTGGGCTCATCAGTAGAACACATTCGAAACCCGAG
Source organism: Sepiola atlantica (assembly GCA_963556195.1). Taxonomy (NCBI): domain Eukaryota; kingdom Metazoa; phylum Mollusca; class Cephalopoda; order Sepiida; family Sepiolidae; genus Sepiola; species Sepiola atlantica. The sequence goes on from OY744535.1 coordinate 93,083,513, forward strand.
TAACTTGCAAGCCAGTGCTCGCTTGGCACGCACGTGACTCGGGTTTCGAATCCTGAGTTCGGGTGTGTTCTACTGATTGTAGAAATAATTATATATATAATCTCACATTATATAAATATATATATATATATATATATATATATATATATATATATATATATATATATATATATATATATATATATATATATATAAAACACAATAATAATTCCAGGGTAACGTTGTAAGGAACAGTTATTAAAATATATATTGAACATACGAGAAAAAGAAATATGTAACATTTGCAGGAAAAAGTTCTTATAAATACGTCTATGATATTATGGACTATATGATTAGAAAAACTCTCCTTTTCATATCGGCATGTGTTTGAAAGCGAACAGGTTTGCGCTCCCTACGGAAAATGCTATAGCTTTGAACTGCTTCCGAAGATTTCAAAGACACAATTCAGCTTTAAAAAAACAAAAATGCAAAAACAAAAACAAAACTAGCAAAATCGATAAAAACTCTAAAAAAAAAGCCGTAGTTCAAAAGGAATTCACCGAGTGCTTAGATTTATGGCAGCTTTCAAATGGATTCCCATAAAAGCTGTAAGTATTCATTTGAAACTACAGTAAATAGTTTTAGCGAATTAAACATGTATAAATAATATGAGGAAAGTTTCGAGAAGCACTACTTCTAAACTTTGATAAAATACAACGAGATAGTAATGACGTCATCGCAATATCGATATTCATACAAACACAGACCCTATCCATCTCTCTCTTTTTCTCTCTATTTCTCTTTCACTCTCTCTCTCTATAAATATACGTTATATATATATATATATATATATATATATATATATATATATATATATGTAAATATATATGTATATATATATATGTACATATATATGTACATATATATATGTACATATATATAGATATATATATATATATTTATACATATATATATATATTTAAGTAGATAGAGAGATAGAGGAATAACCCACACCCACACGATCGCGCACATGCGCAGAAACATAAAACTGGTAAAAAATAAAAACATTTTCTTTTAAATAGAAAATATACTTAAAAAAGCCGCACGTTATAAAATTACGACTTCTAAAACTCTAAATACATAAAATAACAAATAATTGTTGGAAAAAGTTTTTTTACAAATGTTCGTAGCCTCACATCTCTCTAAATATACATGGATATATATATATATATATATATATATATATATATATATATATATATATATATATATATATATATATATATATAATTCCCGAAACAGTTTATCATGGTAAACAACTGATGATCCCTTAAATAATGTTAGAAGCAAACTTATATAATAACTGTAAAAGTTAAAATGACTTACATGAGTGATTTTCCACTGAACGACTTGGGACTTAAGGTGTTTTTTGTCGTTTTTTCTTTATATAGTTTTAATGGTTGAGAAACTTCCAAGACTATATATATATACGTATATATATATATAGATATATTGTAAATATGCATGTCTTTATATATATATATATATATATATATATATATATTTATATATATATATATATATGTATATATAATTATATATATCAATATATTTATATGTATATACTTATGTATATATATATATATATATATATATATATATATATATATATATATATATATTCATAGATATAAATACATAGGAAATGAAAAATGAAAAATCAAAAAGGATGTTTTTTTATGTGTTCATCAACGTTTCGTCTTTATTTGTAAGACTTCGTCAGGATGATAATATTAAGAAAAATGTCATGAAAGTACGTGAAAATATTGGATTGACATGATAGGTTGATGGGAAGAAGTAGTAGCCACTACTGGAAGCAGTAGGACCGACGTCCGGGCTTGGTGATGTCAGTCGCGTGGAATGAAATAAATGTTCATGGTTCTGAGTGAAAAAAGTGGAAATGTTGGGGGTGAGCAGTGATAATGTGGATGGTTGTAAGTGAAAAAGTGGGGGTGAACGGGAATAATGTGGATGGCAGTGAGTGCTTACACCCTCCCCCACACACACATCTTTATTCACCACGAACCCAAACCTTCCAACCTACTCATCCCTCACATTCTTGAAGCAGCCGCATTGTCAAACATTCCCCCTCCTTTTCCCCCGTTTCTACTTCTTTATTGGTATTATATTTACTTTCTGATACTCCATATCCCTTTCAAATATTATTATTATTATTATTATTATTATTATTATTATTATAGTTATTATTATATTTATTATTATCATAATAGTTTATTCTTCGTGTTCTTGTTTTTTTGTCATTCTTATTATTAGTTTGATAATCTCTTAGATTTAGACAATGACTAAAAACGCACAGCGATTCTGGTCAGGATTGTAATCTTCATGATAAGAAGTTAAATAATAGAAATGTTGCAGACGGACGTTTCCTTGCGTTCGGGTAGAGTTTTGCCTGGTTTTCCCCTACAATCTTTATTTTACTTTTTCAAATTTAAAATCTTGGCTGTTTTCAACTTATCTCTCACAGCTCTTTCCTCTGATTATAAGATTTTGTACTTTGAAAAGCCTGGCTGAAGGAAAAAATTAATTAAATAAATTGCCTTTTTGCGGAATATACCTTGCTTATATATATATATATATATATATATATATATATATATATATATATATATTGATAATAATTATCACAACGTCGACAATATCTCTCTCTCTCTCTCTCTCTCTCTCTCTATATATATATATATATATATATATATATATATATATATATATATAATATTGCAATTAATTATCACAACGTCGACGAGGACTTTTCCGCGTAATCTATGTACACAAGAACAAAAAAAAACTTACAATTAATAACACCACTTATGAAACCACTAGCAACATTTTAAATGCTTAACGTAATGCAATTATATATATATATATATATATATATATATATATATATATATATATATATATATATATTATATATGTATATATATAATATATATTATATATATGTATATAATATATATATGATATATTATAATATTATAATACATATTATATGTATATATTATATATATATCATAAATATATATATTATATATATATTATATATATTTTATATATATTATATATAGTACATATATACATTATATATATATATTATATATAGTATATATATTATATATCATATATATTATATATATTATATATTATATATGTCCTATATATTTGAAATATTATATATATATAATATATATATTATATATATTATATACATATATTGTGTATAGAGAGAGTAGAGAGATATTATATATATATATATATATATATCATATATATATATTATATAGTATACATATATATTATATTATATATATATTATATATATATATAGATATATACTATATATATATATAATATATAATATATATTATATATATGTATATATATAGAGAGATATTATATATATATTGTATATTTATATCATATATTATATATGTATATATATAGATATTATATATATAAATATTCTATATTTGTATTATATATATATATACATATATATATATATATATATATATATATATATATATATATATATAATAAAATATTATTGTTTACCGAAGGTATTTTTTAGAAATTGGCGTTCGAATAATTCAGAATATCATGCTCATGTGTAAATTGAATTGCGTAAAGATCAAACAGAAAATATTAAAAATACAATTAATGCTATCCGTAAATAAATAAATGAGGTAAATATAGAAGAAACGCAACATGCGATAAGGAGAGTAAAAAGAGAAAATTATGAAAAAAGGTGGAAGAGCAAAAATGTACAACGTTGACCCAAAGATTCACGGATATTCTACTTAAAAAATACATAACGCACGTGAGCATTCTGTTGTTTTCTTAGTAAAACTATGTTATTCTTTTATTCAGCTCATATTATCGTATCCCTCTTGTGAAACACCGTGTTCCAGGGATATTATTTTTAAAAATTGCTGTAGAATTTGGTTTCTATTTCCGTCATCATGGATGTCGTCTCCGTGGCTGTTTTTTTTTCATATCATTCGACTATTTTCACACTTTTGAAAAACAAACAAACATTAAAAGACAACACATTTCCCAGGCAGATCACGAATTAATTAAATAGTTATTTCATAGTTTCTCAAGGCAAAATAAAAACATTATTTTCAAAATGATATTCGCGCAATGCATAACCTTGGAACTTATTTGATTTCCAGCAATGGAACGCGGCGTCGTTCATATACTTAAAGTATACCGTGATCTATGATAATAAATAATATTAAACGATAAATATGAAAACTTTTTAATATTTATGTGTTCCAAAAATGAACAAAAGTCAGTCTTTTCAGACTACGTAACGAAACCTTACAACGTAAGTATTGTCTTGTACTGACTTCTCCATCTAGTGTTAAGTATTAACGAAGTTATACTCAAAACTTATTCATGTGATAAAACAAGAATTTGGCCATGGCTGTTACTGTTATCAAAGAGTATCAAATACGTATATTAAATTTCCAGAAATTGGAAGTTGAAATTCAGTCTAAATTTCTCGCATGAACGAACTTCTCAAGATCAAGGTTATATAGGAAGCAGGGCTTCATTGACTACGATATGGGTTGAATACCGGGTCTGTACAATGAATAAAAAAAAAAAGTTACCCCCCCCCCAAAAAAAAAAATTTTTTGTTAAACTTTACTGACTTTGAACTTGATGTTTTACCAATATACCCCACAATTGAATGGATTATAATTTAGTGCTTCTTCTTCTTCTTTCATGTGAATTAGATGATTCCGGTGTTGGTATTAGTTTCCCAGATGTTTTTCCAGATAGAAATCTTTCTGGAAGGACCACAAGAAGGTTGCCAACATCCTTAAGTGAAAGTGATACTGTGGAACCGACTGGATTCGAACTTGAACACCCATGTCTTCAGTCGCAGTCGATATTTACTTAACCACTGTCACCTCCCAATATTTACTGCTAATATTGACGCTAGGCTGTACTCAAACGTATATAGTGACAAACAAAAAAACAATCCGATGAAAGAACACCGTACAAACGATGCCCAAATAAACCCCGAATGCACTAGCTTTCCCATGCAGCAGAACTTTTGTAGAGTTAATAATTGGCGGATTCAGGATTAATTCTTAGAAACAAAACTCATTTATTCTGGATTTTTTATTCGCTACCAGGTATCAAAGCTGATTATTAAATAGGGCATATACGTTGCGCCACGGTTTCTTCAAAGAGAATTCTAGTATGAATTTCAGGAGTCTCAAATTTTTTGAACGGATAAAAGTGCTTAGTAATAATCAGTTGTAAATTACAGTCTTCTGTGGGTTGAAGATTCAATTCTCAGATGCTAAGAATAACATTGCTGACGGAAGGATGGTAAGCTACTTCCGTGAATTAAATAATGTCGAAAATACTTTGACGTCAAGGGGTAGCTTGTAGATCAGAGTAGGGTCGGTGCAAAACGTTGCGAAATGTTGTTAAATCGCAACCCCACTCTGTCAGGAGTCAAGTACCAAAAAAAAGGTTCGCAAGAACTCTTAATAGTGTAAGAAAGAAAAGGGGAACTTTCACGTCGTGTAGTTGCGCCAGAACGTACAACAACTGACAGCCACAGAAGAAAGAAAAAAGCTCTTAAATAATCAGTAATTACTGATATGCAAATTACTAACTTCCGGTTTAGCTATAAGTATAGAGTTAAACCCATTCTTCATTTTCGACTTGATCAAGCCAAAAGCACCCGCCCCTTCTCTGATCCCCGGCAACCCCAAGACACGTAAGCCAGCTAACTTATTTTTTTTCTGAATAAAGTTGAGCAAAAAGACGCATCTAAAGAAAGTCGGAGTATACATCGGCCGAAACGTTGCGATAATAACATCCAAAATGAGAACATTAGTACGAATAATACAAAATATAAACTATAAACCCTTTTCTTAAAAAATCCGATATATTGTCAGTTGTATGATGAAGAATATTATGAAAGGATACAAAAAATTGTACTCTTATTGCTGACGCCGTATTTTTCTGTGACTTCGCATCGTCAACGTTCGGGCAGGTCTCGGAAGCGTCCGACAGATGACGAAATATTAACCAATCAATAAAAAAAAATGAAGTTCTATAATCTCTGTCAGCTAGATGAACATCCCGAAGGACTAATTGAGTTTTTTGAAAAAAATGTAAAAAAAAACAAAAAACTATTGAAACAAATATTCAAAAACAAAATTATCTTTTTAAACTTTCCGGTGCACGAAACATTAAAAAAACACACATTTTATGTAAAAAAATGGATTAACAATGGTTCCTTTGACAAAAAAACAAACAAACAAAAATGGACATCTAATTAATAACAGTTGTTTGGCTATGGTTTGCTCGTTGTTTATTTTTATATATGTATTTTACTTTGATTTTCTTTGTCTGAATTTATCGGCTGCCAGTCTTTAAATTAGCGTTTGGCAGTTTTCACCTCGGCAACTCTCGAACGCTTCCGTAACCTGTCCGAACGTTGACGACGCGAAGTCACGGAAAAATGGTGCGTCAGCTATGAGAGTACCAAGCAAATAATGAATGGAAAAGACAAAGTTTGGCTACTAATAAGGAAGAGTAGTGAAACGTATTTGTTGACATTGGATTTAAAGATGACTGTGTAGTAGTTCTCAGGGAAGAAGGCTTGTTCATTAATTTCCCAAATTCTTTTTCAACAGAAAACTTCTCCAAAACGATGGACCTGCCAAGTTGTTTACATATGAAACCGCAAAGTTACTTACTTTCGTGTAGTGGTGCTCAACCCCGGATTAATTTCAAGGTTTCAGAATTAGCACCACAGATTAAAAAGGGACAAATTGCATCCAGACCCACAAAAAAACCACACACAGTGCGCTCAGCCCATCGTTACTGAAAGGTCATGTTGGATATTTCCTCCGCTAGCGTTTGTATTTAATACTATTATGCTTCTGTTAGTTATCATTGCGTGTATAAATGCCACTTTTATTGTTAGATATTTTTTGAAAAAGGTGAAATATAATTCTGAGACATGACGAAAGGGTTCACTCGTTACAAAAAGGTCAAGAACCACTGATTTAGTGATTCAGAATTTCGGTAAAACTTAATTTATATTTTAAATCCACACAATATACGAGGACTGTCTAAAAGTTATCAAACCTTAGGACAGAAAAAATATTTCAAATATGTGACGTGGTTGGGACCCTCATACCCTTCAAATAGGCCCCTTATGCTTGCACAACCATAGCCCACCGATTCACCGGTATTCACACGTAATCACCCAAAAAGGCTGAATCTCATTTTTTGGTGAGGGCGGGGATTAATGGAGGGTGTTGATCTGAAAACTAACTCATATTTCACTTTTTTAAATCTTTTTTTTTTAGATATACGTTCCTTTTTTTAATTTTAATTTAAACAAGTGATTTTAGTTGTGAACCGAAACTTGCTGAATATTCATATTTTTCATACAGATACAAAAGACGCTACACTGGTATGTCGATATTATCGATCTTTATTCATTAGAAACTAAGATCTCCTCAGGTGGAAAAATCTGATCTTTCAGTTCGGTTTTCGTATTGATCCAATTTTTCCGCCTGAGTTTCTAATAACTAAAGATCGCAAACATCGACATGCCAATATAGACGCTTTTCTTAAGTTTACTTGTAATAAATATGGTTTGATTGCGGAAAAGATTGTGAATGTTTTTTACGATTCCATGAGAAGTATTTAAGAGTTATCACCTTATATGTTACTTTAATACATTAGCTATAATGGATCTACTTTCCATAGCAAAGAGTTGTTCTAGGGCGTCTTTAACGACTTCACTTATCTATATGACGTAGACGGCTTCTTTTTGATCCGTATTTTGAACCTTGTTCGCACTTAGAAGATAACAGACAAAAGTTATTTATAAATAGCGGGAGGCGTGGAAATTCCAACATCTGTGAAAATTCATCTACAACACTCTGTATAATTCCTAACTTATGTGAAAATTCATCTACAACACTCTGTATAATTCCTAACTTCTGTGAAAATTTATCTACAACACTCTGTATAATGCCTAACTTCTGTGAAAATTCATCTACAACACTCTGTATAATTCCTAACTTCTGTGAAAATTCATCTACAACACTCTGTATAATTCCTAACTTCTGTGAACCCCACTGCCGTGCAGACTGCCGTGGCAATAAATAAAAATAGATCCAAATGTCTCTAGGCCGGGATGGCGACGATGATGATAATGACGTTGCCGATCTGGTCGTCTCGTCCAGCTACAAACACACTCCCACGTTGAAACTGTTTATACCAGTGAGAGATTACTGGGCGGACAGCAACCGATTGGTTCTGTGGGGCGAAAGATCATTCAAATCAGAACAAAAGGATAAGAACAATGTTCAACAACTCGGTGTGGGTTTTTTTTGTATAGAAGAGTAATCTAATATATAAAGTAGAGACGATTTTTCCTCTGTACCTTCTCGGAGAATAGGAAAATAACCACATGCATCACAGGCTACTAAACTCACCACTATATAACACTTATTCACTCGAGCGTGTTTTAGTACATTTATTATTCTTTTTTGCCAGCTAACACTTAATATTACATTTGATCTGCCATCCACGACTCTCCAAAAAACCAACTCCATATAGGTGGTAGCAAAAACTTTTCTCCCTAACAATTATGTACTGTCACTACACTCATCGACACCGGGAACTAATAAACACAGTTTACTTTTTACAAAACAGTCCGTCCTTATTTATTATTTGCCTGGTAATAATTTACTACATAATATAAAGCAATACGCAAAGACTTAATGACCGCTCCCGTCACTCCGATGATTTTCTGCGAATATCAGATTACGTACTTTCTCATTCTACCTATGAGTTGGCCTATTTTCACATGCATTTTAGGTCGAAACTGTGGCGCAGTGGTTAAGAAGGCAGGTTACATGATCGACTGTTTCAGCGTTCGATCCCATTTTACGCGGCCACATTTTTTTTTAATTTCAAACATTCTTTAACACGGTAACTATAGGCCGGTTTTTTTTCATTCGACGTCATGTAATAGGTAGTACTTTCTCCCGTGCAACGCCGGGCGACGGGTTCCGCTAGTTATTTAAAAAATAAAAGAATGTATTTTACATTGGTCAATGGTAGGATTAATGTCTACCGTACTCGTAAATCTATTTAGCAAAGGTTGTTCTTTTTCTCTAAGTTATTTTGCTACTTCTCTGTGTGCGCGAATTCTTTACACAGGTAGTTGTCTAAGTCACAAACTTAACGGGTGTAATAAGAGAAGGGATCAGAGTGTGTTAATAGTATTACATTTATAGAATGAATGAAGTAGCTAAGCGATTAACTATTTGTATTACTATTTTAATACGGTATTCCTTATAAAAACTCTATTCTTTCAGTGTCAGCACAGTACTGTCTCGTACCAGTGACTGAATATTCGGTTATGTCTCAACATCAGTGGTGTGTCTTAAAAAAATATATATATTTTTATACAGATTTATTTTGCCATTCTTTTTATATTGCTTTTCTATCTACAGGTCTTGACTATGGAAATTAAATACCGACACTCGGAAGATTGTTTGACGAGTCGAGAAAATAATTGTAATGTACTTATAGGTAAGTACGTACAACTGTATTTATATGTGCATTCTTATATGCATTTGAACGCAATCGAATATTAAATGCAACTAAAACCGCCATTTTGTGTTGCATAGCTTTTGGCGCGAAGCTTGTTAGTGTGGTTTTCTTCAATGAGAAGAATGGTTAGAGAGTATCAGGTTCGAATATTGAAAAGCTTGATCGATTTTTATTGTAAGTTGATCGGAATCCAAAGCCAGACTTCGATTCGATCAGACCACGAAAGATTTCCGTTACCGATTTCCCATTTTCTGTTCTAGTTTTCTTCTCTCAATGGGATGTTCTTACTATTTGCCATCTCTGAGTTTCGATGTTCAAAAGTGAATAAAAAGAAGAAAAAGAAGAAAGAGAAGGAAAAAAGGAAATTAATGAAAACTAAGAAAATAAAGAAGAGGAGGAAAAAGAAAATGAATGAGGATGGGGAAAAGATGAAAAAATGTAAAAAAGAAGTGAATGACGAAAAAAGATAAAGAAAACGAAGGTTGCGAATGATTATGCGGAAAAAGAATACTTACAAGCCTAAAAAATTGAGAAGAAGAAAAAGAAGAAAACGTAGGAATAAAGGAAGTATGAGAATAATAAGAAATAGTAGACGAAAGCTAAAACGCAGATGAAGAAAAAGAAAAAGAAAACAAGAATGAAAAAGAAAAAACAGATTTAAAAGAAGGATAAAAATAGTGGGAGAAGAATAAAGCGAAGAAGAGGAGGAGAAAGAAAAAGAAGAAGAAGAAGAAAAAGAAGAAGAAGAAGAAGAAGAAGAGAAAAAGAAGAAAAAGAAGAAGAAGAAGAAGAAAAAGAAGAATTAGAAGAAAAAAAGAAGAAGAAGAAGAAGAAGAAGAAGAAGAAGGAAACGAATAAGAAGAAAAAGAAGAAAAAAAAGAAAAAAATGAGAAGAAGAAGAAGAAGAAGAAGAAGAAGAAGACAGGAAGAAGAAAAAGAAGAAAAAAGAAGAAGAAGGAGAAAAAGAAGAAGAAGCAGAAGAAGAAAAAGAAAAAGAAGAAGAAGAAGAAGAAGAAGAAGAAGAAGAAAAAAAGAAGAAGAAGAAAAAGAAGAAAAAAGATGAAGAGGAAGAAGAAGGAAAAGAAGAAGAAGAAGAAAATAAAGAAAAAAAGAAGAAGAAGAAGAAGAAGAAAAAGAAGAAGAAGAAGAAGAAGAAAAAGAAGAAAAAAGAAGAAGAAGGAGGATACAACGAACAGATGAGAAAAAAGGCAAAAGGAAGAAGAAGAAATAAAAGTAAAATAAGAAGGTTAAAATGGACAAGAAAATTTATAATAATAATAATAATAATAAGAAGAAGAAGAAGAAGAAGAAGAAGAAGAAGAAAAATGAAAACGAAAGAAGAAAAAAAAATTACAAAAAGAAAAATATGCAAATGGAGGAAAAAAAAAGAAAATATGAAGATTACTATTAATTATTAAAATTGTAAAATAAAGAAGAAGAAATGAAGAAGAAAATAAATGTGGAGTAGACGCGAAGGAAAACATGTTCAAAATCGCAACACATCGAAATGCATTGGTGAAATCCATTTTACTCAAACTACGTCGGTGTCGTCTGCCTCCATCTCACCGCTATTTATGTATTGCACGAGTTGGCACAGGTCAAACACGCAACGATATTCGACTCCTTTAAAACATATTAGTTTTTTCAATGACTCAATATCGACTCGTTCTTTCTATAAATATGTACCCACGATGACTGCACTCAGAGTAAGCGGAATATGCTTTGGCTACAAACGTTGCAGGTATTTTTTAGGCAAGCCTCTCTTCCCTTAATAATATCCTCGTCCTTTTTTCCCAAAACAGACAAAAATGCAGGCTGTACTAACAAATCGCTGCATTACTTTCTCAAAAGGATAGAATCATTTTGTCATTAAGTATTTGCATAAACACATAGTTTTCTCTCATGCATTACAGCCTCCACATAAACGGAAATATATGGTTGTCAACTATTATGTGAGGGGTTCTATAATTGCGTTTTCCATGCATTTTATACAGTGTAACTCTCACCCTAACTTTTAGCTCTACGTTAACCTTACCTCTAGCCCTAACTCAACACATAGTAGGCCATACGTGTGGGCGTATTTCATATAACAGACAAAACCCACTTTTCCAATAGTGGAATTAAGAGTAGAATATTCCGCACTTTCAAAAAAAAAAAACGTTTTCCTGACGCTGTTCTCGCGTGGATGCAGGTGAATCGCATTTCCTCAACATCTCGTTATCAGGTTCTACTTTTAAAATATGCATTGATATCACTGTTCTAAATATAATAATGCACATTTAAGACCGTCTCTTTTTACTGATGGGGTCATCGCTTACCATGTCTCGGGAACCACTCGAAGATAAGTGTTTAAAAGGATCGTTGGTTGGACGATAATTGCCGCCACAAGAGGACAAGAAACAGCGAGTGGCATGGGCAGAAGATTACTTACGGATTTGATTTTCTCAGAGGACAACTCAATAAACATTTGTGTAGTTAGACTTTAAGACAACCGTGTAGATGTAAGGTTCAAAGAAGCCCTATGTTATTTTCAGACGGGTACGAAACTCTGTCCATGAAAGTTTCGTTTTGTTTTTGCTACAGAAAAAAGGAGAGAATCCCTATGTTATTTTGAGACGAGAAAGAAAATCTGTCCATGGAAGTTCCGTTTTGTTTTTGCTACAGAAAAAAGGAGAGAAGCCCTATGTTATTTTGAGACGGGAAAGAAAATCTGTCCATGGAAGTTTCGTTTTGTTTGTATAGGGTGGGCCAAAATAAGGGTCCTATCTTTAAATTTGAATAACTTGAATTTGAATAACTTCCACAAAATAAAAGTTAAACTCACCAAACTTTATGTGTGTGTAGACTGACCCTTCCGAGATTTTTTGAAATAAACAAAACAAATTTTAGCCGAAAAACACTTCTTAAAACTTACAAAAACTAAAGTATTGTTTTTTACACTGTTTTGAGTTTTTTAAGCAAAAATAATGTTTTCTAAATGAGGGTACGTTCCTTAGGGCTAATACGGCTCATGCTTGCTTCGGAAGGGGTCCTTTACTTATTCTAAAAAAAAAAAAAATCAATAAATAAAAAAGTTATGAATATTTAAAAATAGGACCCTTATTTTTGCCCACCCTGTACTACAGAAAAAAGGAGAGAAGCCCTATGTTATTTTGAGACGGGAAAGAAAATCTGTCCATGGAAGTTTTGTTTTGTTTTTGCTACAGGAAAAAGTAGAGAAGCCCTATGTTATTTTGAGACGGGAAAGACACTCTGCCCATGAAAGTTCCGTTTTGTTTTTTCTACAGAAAAAAGGAGAGAAGCCTATGTTATTTTCAGACGAGAAAGAAACTCTGTCCATGGAAGTTTTGTTTTGTTTTTGCTACAGAAAAAAGGAGAGAAGCCCTATGTTATTTTGAGACGGGAAATAAACTCTGTCCATGTAAGTTCCGTTTAGTTTTTTCTACAGTATAAAGGAGAGAGAAAGGAAATTAGTTTGTTATTGCTTTAGGTAGACGACTTCTTCTGTGAATGTTTTAAAATAGAGTACCAAATATTTTGGGCTCAGTGGAACATAACGGTACATTTAGAGAGAAGCCAGCAATTAATCTTCTGCGCGAAAAAGGCTGAAGTGTAAACAAAGAAAATATTCCGTATCAGGTAGCACAATCGATTTTGTTTGTGTTCAGTGCAATACGATTGCTTTGAGAGGCGCCTTCCCAAAATAGTGGTGACACTTAAAATTGTCTCTTACTAAATTAACGCTACCGGTGATTTTAATAGATCGGGTAGTATATAAACAACGAGAGGATAAAAACTGCTGCATATCTCGTTTTCTATAAAAGAATGAAATATCGACGCGGACTAAATAAGTCAAGCACCGAAATATATATAAAATAAGATTTTGTTTTTTTAAGATGACCTAAAATTGGCGGAAATACTGCACACTTTTCTGCATGAAGCAGGTGCATCGTAAGAATGGTTACTATTGTTTGCGTTTTAATGGAAAGAAACAGAACTTATTCATCGCATTTGAGCATAAAAACAAGAAACACAATCAATCTGATGCGAATGTTTCAAGAATGTAAGCAATTGCTCGATATAAAAATACGATAAGTAGAGAGGGAAAGGATTGAAGAAATACAGAGAGAGAGAGAGAGAGAGAGAGAGAGCGAGCTAGTGAGAGAGGGAAAGATATAGAGCATCTGAAAGAAAGCGAGAGTAAAAAAATAAATAAAAAGACAACATAGGAGCTAATATTCACCGTAACTTTATCTCGTACAATAATCTTTAACAAAAATATCATATAATATATAATATAATAATAACATATCATATAATAGAAAGCAATGCCTTCCTATAAATAACAAACTATATATACATCTATTTACGTGACCTACACCGTTGGGTGTAGGTTGTCAAAGACTTTTACTAGTAATGTTACTATCACACTTCTATTATTAAAGACTATTCTGGTCAAAGGTATCGGCTTTTCTTTATATATGATCCGATGAGTTGGCTCCGATGAGTTGGCTACTCTGGTGCTCCCTCGACGTAAATTCACTAGACCAACTCGACAATCAGCTAGGTCTCATTAATTCACTGTGGAGGTCCCAAGATGTCGGAGAGCCTTCTACTCAAGTAGCTTCTTTCCTCGTACTGCTGGCCTCTGGAACTCTCTCCCTTCCCCCTGTTTCCCCGACAGAACAGACATGCAGAAATTTAAAACTAATGTAAACAGACATCTCGCTGCGCAGATCCCAAGTGAGGTTGACCCCCCCTTTCCTTCTCCCCTTTTTCTTTTCTCAGTAGCCCCTTATGTCTACAGTGGCGGCCTGCCTTGTTTGGGGTAAACTATGTCAAAATATATATATATATATAATATATGTTTGTTTCGGTTTAATTGTATTTTTTAATACTGATTAGTCATTACTTACTCAGGACGAAAAGCAACTCGAGGATAAATGTTCATTTGATTATGTGCAATAATATGAAACGTTTGGAAACGATGTGTGAGAAGAGTAGGATTTTATTCTTTTAGATGACCGCTTTGTTGACATTGGACTTGAAGACGGGTATGTTGTAGTAGGCAGATAAGCATTCATGTTATTCAATATTGAAGCGTAAAAAGCAGCCACTTATTTTTCGATCGGAAGAAAGCTGCAGTTGAAACACATCTTGATGGGTAACTAAATGTTTGTATAAATATCACTTTTATTGCATATACATATATAAATAGGAAAAAAAAGAAAAAAACAATAGATAGTTGTTTATATATACATGAACGTTTCGTCTTTATTGTAAGACCTCCTCATGATGATAGTTTGAAGAAAAACTTCATGCAAGTACAGCGAACTTTAAGGCTGACATGGTGGTAGATGAAGAGACATAGTAGCCGTGGCTACTATGTCCCTTCATCTAAGAGAGTCCAGGCTGTGAGGAGTCAATGGACGAGAAAAAATCAAATGAATATGAAAAAAAATTGTAGATAAGATTGAGGCAGCTATGAAATGGGGAGGGGTGAGAATATAATTGACATAGCCTTAAGGTGGGAGAGATGAAAGGGGGGCTAACATTTTTGTTGTGGTGAGGCGATGCATGGTTTTTGAGAGGTTGGAGGAAAGAGGAAGGAAGTGGAGGAAAACTGAGTTTAGCATGTGGGTCAAACTTCGATGCATATATAAACATCTATCTCTTTGTTTTTCCTTTTTCATTTCCCATTACGTCGGATTACTCTAATCCTTCCTTTCTCATATATATATATATATATATATATATATATATATATATATATATATATATATATATATATATATATATATATATATCATTTGTGTGATAGTTTAGTTTGTGTTTGTTTATACTTATATATATTTACATACATAATTGTATGCATGCTTATATATATATATATATATATATATATATATATATATATATATATATTTATTTGAGGAAGCATTATTATAATCAATGAAACAGACGAGTCGAAAAAAAAGGAAAATAATGCTTCCTCTAAAATTAATCCTACGATTCTGTTGTACACGAAATTTACTTTATATATATATATATATATATATATATATATATATATATATATATATATATATATATCTTCCACTTTATGTGTGTTTATCCTGGCTAGTTTCTCTGTCTTCTTCCATCTTATCGTCTTTAGCCCCTCCGCCTACCGCCTCCCCTATACTAGCTTAGTAAATGTGAAAATGTAAAAGAAAATTACTAAAATATAAAAAAAAGAAATACAGAAGAATATGTCACCTACTTGTCAAATCATATTTCAATGTCGCTAAAAGTCTTCTGATATGGTCCAATCGGATCATCTTTTCCTTCTTCAATGTGTGTGCCTTTCATAATAAAATTATTTGCAAATCTTCACTTTTTCTGAAGACGTTCGTTAATATGAACGAAACCGGCCAACTCTTTTGTTTTTGTTTTTCTCCTGCATTTTAACCTGTTTTTCGTTTGTCTTTTTTCATATATATATATAGAGAGAGAGATAGATAGATAGATAGATAGATAGAGAGAGAGAGAGAGAGAGAGAGAGAGAGAGAAGAAGAAAGGCAGAGATATTATTTCGTTCAAAATGGATTTGTTTTTAACTTTCGTTCAGGGAGCACAAAGGAAGAGGGGGACATGCTTTGCAGCAGTTGTAGGTAGACAAATCATTGCTGTTAATATTTTTAGAGGGGGACCAGAGATTGCAACTCAGTCGACTACCGACCATAACAATTATGATAGAGTAAAAAAAAAAACGACCAGCAACGTCGCTTCTGTAACAAACAGACTGAAGTGGATTGGGGAATCTGCCCTCTAGATTACCACCAGGATCTCGCTGCACAGCTCCCAATTAAACATGACCCCACAAATAAACTTTCACCGTAATTCACATTAACCCCTTACGTCTACAGTTGAAGCTTATCTTGTTTCGGGTTAACTATGTTAAAAAAATTACCAAGTCGATGTTGTACACTCAAAACAAGAAGTGGCGACTTATTCTGTTTTCTTGTAATTTTATTCGGACACACATATATACAAATGTCGGTACTCTTACAGCTAACGCGCCAGATTTCCGTGACTTCGCGTCGGCAGCGATCGGGCAGGTCGCGGAAGCGCCCGAGAGCTGGCAAGACGAGCCGAAAACGCGGCTGAAACTTAATGGAAGACTTTCAAAGAAAAATACATCGATAAAAAGAAACAAAAAACGTGCAAACCGTAGCTGAAGAACTGTAAATAAATATATTTTTTTATTATTTGGTGGGTCAAATGAACCATTGTCAATCAAATGTGTAGATGTAAATGTTTTCATTTCTTTGTGAAAATAATGTTTTTTGGGGGGCGGAAGGGGTAACATTTTGTCAATGTTTTTATTTAGCATAAAACAAAGAAAGACATGAAAATGTTGTGCTTTTGAATTAGTCCTTACGGAGATTCAACGACCTGACACAGCTGATAATAATTCACTGTTGTTGCGATAAAACGCGACTATTGTTTTCTTCCAAATATTGTCGGCTGCTTGCTATAGCCTACTCGGTGAATGAATGCTGCAACCTGATTGGTTAATACTTCTTCAGCTCTCGGGCGCTTCCGGAAGTCACGGAAATTTGACGCGTCAGCTATAAAAGTACCGAAATGTTGTTTATTTATATAGAGCTTGAAGACGATTCAACACTTTTGTTCTTCCTTTGATGTTTATTTGGGTTTGTTAAAACACAAGTCACGTGAACAGGTCACAACTATATATGAAACCTACATTACGCAGATAATTCAGTGCTAATTTATTTTTGCGATATTCACACGGAATTGTAAGTTTCCTAATCATATAACTGTTTGTGTGGAATAACGAAGCCTAAATTAATTGATCGATGGAGAACACGTATCGATTATTAATCTATGTGTTTGCCGCATTGTCATTTATAAATCGACTATAATACGACTTTCAATTTGTTTTCATTATTTAGTTTTTCACGCAGTGCACCAGTATTTTGCGTAGTGGATCGACACTAGCGCACCGAAACGCATCGTTTATGACACACTGAGAAGTCTATGATGAATAGAAGAGGGACGAGAGCGCTACAGTTTGAATAATCGTATGTCTTCCATTCAATATCAAATAATAGTCGAGGCGAGGCATCTCTATGATGAAAAAGGGTAACGATTTCAGTAACCACCAATGTTACTTAATTACACCTATATATTACTTCAGACGGAATTTCGAACGAAGGCTACAGCGGCCGAAACGTTGTGATGATAACACTTGCCATATATTACTGCAGAGCTTAAATGGAACTTTTATATGAGATCTGTTGATAAGCTGGCTGGGAGAATGGTTGAATCAGTCTCCCCCCCATTTGAATGTATTTAACTCCGGACGCAATGCTCTACTTACAGAATACATAAACACCCCCTAAGATGGTGCACTGTAGCCACATGTAGAGGTTGCCGCTCCGAGCACCTTTTCTTGCCTTGAAAAATTACAAAACCGACTTCGAAATCTAGTGAGCGATGCCCTCTTCTCTTTTCTGCAGCCTCTATCTCACAGAAAATACTTTGCTAGTCTTTTTCTGCTCTAGAAATATAAAAGTACCAATTATTCCATCTATTTTATCGTTATTTTCATTGTATGTTCCCTCTGTAAAGCACTAAAAACAAAAACTCGTCTCGCTACAACCACTGTAAATAATTGTTATTTCTTCCTCTGTATATCTAAAACTGAACTGAACTTCCCTGAGTAAAGTTTATTTTCTAAGAACTACCGTATGAAAAACATAATATTACGGGGCTGCTTTCCAGCTAGCTACAGCATGTTCGTTTTCAATTCCAAGGTAACAATTCGTATTTAAACATCTTCTTAAATAATCAGATGCTTCTAAGTTTAATACATACTTACCAATCCTCAAGATATTATCTCATCGGCAAACTCACCTAATATATAAAGAACTACATACTAAATATATAATTACGAGGTTTAAGGAATAGAATGTTGACTCTCTCTTTCTTTCTCTCCCCATCTCTTTCTCCCTATGTCTGTATCTGTCTCTTTGCTTCTCTTTCTTTCTCTCCCCCTCTCTATCTACCTATGTCTGTATCTGTCTCTTTGCTTCTCTTTCTTTCTCTTTCTTTCTATCCTCCTCTCTATCTACCTATGTATGTATCTGTCTCTTTGCTTTTCTTTCTCTCCCCATCTCTATCTACCTATGTCTGTATCTGTCTCTTTGCTTTTCTTTCTTTCTCTCCCTCTCTCTATTTACCTATGTCTGTATCTCTCTCTTTACTTCTCTTTCTCTCACATTATTGTTTTATAAATAATTGGACTTGTTTTGGTTTGTCTTCACAATGGCAGCCATGATTGTTTATTTATTGTTGGTTTGAAATTGTATTTCTTGTCCTGGAATAAAATTATAAAAAAAAAATTTAAAAAAGGAATAGAATTTTATTACTTTAGATAGAAATACGGACATTTTCATACTCATAAAATCTAGATTTACACCTAAGTACCATAATAAAAAAAAAACAAATCGATAGTAACCCAACAATTAAACGTATAGCCGCCAGCACATTTGATGTAAGTAACGTTCGTAAGAAAATACTGGATTGGCCCATCTTAACTTTCCTATACCTGTTTTCTACAACCACATTATTTGGTACATCCTCTAATCTTAGTTTATCATCTGTCTAAGGAGGAAAAATTAACCAATTACTCCTTAAGTAATTGTCTCATTACAGTTCTTCCGGGCCCTACATCATATATCTACAACTACCTGTGTCCGACCTAGCTTTGCCGTTCGAGTATGCGTTCGCTTCGGTACAGCTGTGTTTGAATTTCGACGTGGTGTAGCGACTAAATTATGTACTAACACAGTTATCTTCCCTTGACTATATATGTCTCATTCCGTAATAATTACAGTTAAAATTAAGCCTTCACACGTAGTTGTCTCCCCTTAATTCGTTCTGCTGACATATGTTACAATTTGAATTCAAATTTTACTTTGGATACGATTCATGATTTGTATTTAACGACTTTAGGGTGAAAAGAAGAAATTAAAAATAAACAATAAATGTAGTAGGTAATGAAAATATATTTATGGAAATTCAGCTACACAGAGGCATCCTTGTTTCATCCCCGCGGGAATCGTCAGGCTAAAATACATAGAGTTTGTGTTGGCGGGTTCATATATATATATATATATATATATATATATATATATATATATATATATATATATATATATATATATACATGAACCCGCCAACACAAACTCTATATATATGAGAGATTTACATTTTTTCCTCTCTCAATCGTTTTCTCCAACTTAAACAATTGTTTCCACTCACATCTCATTCGATTTTCTTAGTTTTTAATTTACAATTCTGACGTTTCCTCTTAGAGGGTCAGACGATAAGGTCTTAAGGAACATTTTAGCAATTTTCTTTTTTTTCCACCTGCACGCTTCATTGATTAAAAAAAAAAGTTTCCTCTTAAATTCATCCTACGATTTCGTTGTACGCGAAATTTATTTATATATATATATATATATATATATATATATATATATATATATATATATATATATATATATGTGTGTGTGTGTGTGTGTGTGTGTGTGTGTGTGGTGTTTACTCTAGCTCATTAACCAATCAGATTCTTTGTTATTTTCCCTAGGGGTTAATGCTTCTCACAAACAAAAGGTTCGGTTGATTTTACTTCCTGTTTTTTGGTTATGTTTTGAAAAGGGGTCACTGATCTGTTTCCTAGTTGTATCGAGTTAATAGGTGACCTTATTTTAACACGTGCGTGCTTGTATATCTTTTGTGAAGTATAAGTTTAGTTTAGCTTTTTATTTATAAAGTTGTTTATCTATAATAAATGTCCTTTTTACATCGAGATTAAAACAGAATTCAATAAGTTAAGATAACTTACATACATTTAATTTATGCAATATATAATAATAAAAATAAATAAACAAAAGTTAAAAAAACAATCAAATTATTATAATAAAACAATAAATTACTGATTAGCGAGTTAATTTATTTAATATTATACTCTGATTTTTGAGCACATAATCCATGAACAGATTATAATATTAAACTTCATTTATATATATATATATATATATATATATATATATATATATATATATATATATATATATATATATATGCTGTACTCCCCTGCATCTGCGAACTTTATTTGGTTATCATTGATCCCCAAAAGGTCTATATCTGCGCTAGATTTTCGATTGTGGAACTTGCCTTTTATGTTTATTTTTGACAAGGGTAGAGGTTACTCCCGAAATATCAATTGGTATCCTATCATCCGGACATTTTGTACAGAAAATACCATACTTGCTGTTCTATTGTGACAAATTTAAAATTAAATTGATAGTTGCATTATATCTCCTTCGCCCTGTCTTCGACTTTCTATTTTTGTTTTCACAAAATCTCACCAATCCGGTTCGCTGCATTGCTTTCAGCATTTTTAATACGTATCGCCTATATATATATATATATATATATATATATATATATATATATATATATATATATATATATATATATTCCAGAGGAAATATTTTTAATCAATGAAATGGGTGGGTGGAAAAAAAAGAAAATTGCTAAAATTTTCCTTAAGGCCTTATCGTCTGACCCCCTCTCTCTCTCTCTCTCTCCTCTCTCTCTCTCTCTCTCTCTATATATATATATATATATATATATATATATATATATATATATATATATATATATATATATATTCCAGAGGAAATATTTTTAATCAATGAAATGGGCGGGTGGAAAAAAAAGAAAATTGCTAAAAAATTTCCTTAAGGCCTTATCGTCTGACCCTCTAAGAGAAAACGTCAGAATGATAAATTAAAAACTAAGAAAATCGAATGAGATATGAGGGGAAAAAATTGTTTCAGTTGGAGAAAACGATTGAGAGAGGAAAAAAAAAGTAAATCTCTCAACGTTATGGTGGCTTTGAATCATTAACGATCTGTAAATAATGCTTCAGTGCCAGGTCGAACTACCATCTCAATATTATTGAGGCGTTAGTAATTAACAATTCTCGACCTAGCCTGTGTAGATAAAAGATTTTGAAGCATTTTTTAATTTATCATTCTGGCGTTACCTCTTAGAGGGTCAGGCGATAAGGCTTTACGGTAAATTTTA
>OY744535.1:93110352-93127852 GCA_963556195.1 Sepiola atlantica
CTCGATTTGATCGATCGACTAATTCTGATTTCGACGACTAAACCTTACTTTGTAAATGCTGTAGATTAAATTAAATTTGGCTCCAATTCATGAGTAGCATACAAATATTCGGAAGGTCGTTGCTTTTGATGTAAGCGTGACACACAAAATAACACACACGCTATCGTTTTAATATGTGTCGTCCCCTCCCTACCTCCTTCGCCCCTTCGATGTAGAAAAAGATCTTAGATTGGTTAGGATCGAACTATAAACCAGTCGGGCCGACGTCAAAATCCGACGTCATAATCCTATGTCGCTAACCGTTGCGCCAAAGGAAAATACTTTAAAATATTCCGATAATTAGGTGACTTGAATGCTTTTCCAAATCTAGGTGCGGACCGCATGCGCAGAGCTTTTGATGTAAGCATGACACACGAACAAACACGCTATCGTATTAATATATAGAAGATTATTAAGGCATCTTTAACGACAGCTGACACAACAAATATGGGGTACAACACACATAGGAAACGAATAAATAGTACGAAAAGCAAAATAAGTTACTCTCCTACCTAGCTAGATAAGTTTATTTGTGTTTTATCTCATTTTAAAGAGTGTTTTTGTTACAAAACTAACATGGTGTCAATCTGTTCAGTTAAAACGAAAAAAAAATGACTGTAATTACAGAGTTTCAATAATCACTCAAAAAACGAAAATTAAGCAAATACTGGGAGAACATTACATTTTCCAACGATTGGTGACATTTATGGTTTGTGTTTCTTAATACTATTTTGTTTATTTTTCGATTTTTCACCAATTATTAAGGATCCCCGTGCAGGGCTCATGAACAGCCATTTTGTGTTTCGTTCTAACTGAACAGGTGGACACCGGGTTTGTTTTGAACAAAAAAATAAATAACATTGGATTTGACATTGTTGTTTACCATAATTTAGACAGCCAACGTACTAACGGAAGGGGTAGAAGAGAGAGATAAGGAAGGCAATTCGATTTTCCTTGCAAAAATGTGACAGAATTTTTATTCGCAATGTTCGAAGTCACTAACTTCATCAAAAGTTTTACATATATACGTATCACGATTTAATCACTTCCATAATGAGAAACCTTACTGGGCGGAAATGATGTATTAATAAGATCAGTGAATTCGATTATGGCTCGATATATAAGTTCCTATTTGGCAAGAAAAAATAATGGTGTGGTTGATCTAAAATATATTATTTCTGTACGATACTGTTTTGATAAGCTTGTATCGCATATATATATATATATATATATATATATATATATATATAATTCTTTGAGATATTGTTCGTCCTTTTTTTAATTAACCCCCCGGCATGCCCTGGCATTTCCGTTCTTCTCCAAACCGCCTATTATAACTTAGAGGATAACGTCACACTAACCCAATGACGTCCTACCTATAAACAAAAGTAAAAGTTTGTTTATTTTATAAAAAAAAAAGAGTAAAAAAATATATCTCTGATGATGGAGGTTTCCTCCGAAATTAATTGGAAAAAATAAAAAATAACTTTGTCACGCATTGTAAAAACGGCTTTTATCGTGCCTTCAAAAAACCATGTGTTAGATGCAGATATGTTTATTAAAATTAAAATACTTTTTTTTTCATCTTGACTTTTTTTCTAACAATTCTGCTCGGTATTACAAACTTCATCAGAGGTTTAAACAAATAAAATGTATTGACTTTATTTTTTTTCGTAAGAATTCTTTCTGGTCTTGTAGAAATGAAGTCCGATGTTGTGTGGACTTAACGGTGTAAATGTCTCTTTTAAAGTTGAACTTTAACTGCGCATGGTCGCTAGTAAGTATACATTTGGGAACGTTTTTTTAAGCATCTTTAAAATTTAAAACTTAAAGAAAGAAGCAAAATTCTTTCGGAAAACCATGCAGATATTTTTTAGTAAAATCAAAATACTATTGTTTTTTCATCTTCACTTTTTAAAAAATAATTTCGCTTGATATCAAAAACTTCATCAGATATTTACACAAATAAAAGGTATTAACCTTATTTTTTATAATATATATATATATATATATATATATATATATATATATATATATATATATATATATATATAATAAGGGTAATAATCCAGGTAAAAAATATCCACAGGGTGGTAATCCAGAGAATTTAAACCGGGTTTATAAAAAGTGCTCAATATCTAAATAGAGCTTTATATATGATAATTTTGTAAATTTACGTGTAAATAAAATTATCATATATATATATATATATATATATATATATATATATATATATATATATATATTGAATTATTTCCATCATGTTCGCTATTACTATTAATGTAGCTTGCTCATCTGTTAATGTTTTTTCTAAAAGCCGTCAAACACATATCATCATGTAAAACGGACGTTAAACCGAATATGTTGATGTCTATTCATGATTTTCAATCCTCTCGTAATATTATTCATGATTCGACTCACAGTCTATCCATCTAAAAAAACTCTAAACCTTGAGTGGCTTTTGGTACCGGTAGCTGGTGGCTGGTTAGTAAAATATAAACTCGAAAAGCTAAAATAATTATTTGAAATAAAAGTTTTATAGTTATTCATTACTTAAAATGTTAGTTCTCTTAATTGCCATAAATATATTTTCATAGCTTACTACCTAGCTCTACTTACTGTTGAAGTAAATACTGAAAATTGATACATAAAAATATATTTCCTTATACAATTTTATGTGAATACATGAAATAGTAATATATATATTATATATATGTGTGTGTGTACATATATGCATATATATACATATATATATATATATATGTGTGTACATATATGTATATATATATATGTATATATATATAAAGATAGATAAAGAAGAGTGATAAACATGTACGAATGTCCAGATTTATTTCGAACTTCGATTGTTCAATGCAATAAAATTATATAATTATGTTTATTATTTTTTCCTTAAGCCAAGGCTTTTCAAAGATTGGAATCTTATCATCAGAGAAATTATATAAATAGATAAGTGGCAGTGGAAAAGCCAAAATTCAACATTTGAAAAAATATTATTAAGAAATGGAGAGTGAAAAAACACGTGTAAAAAAGATATGGGGTTTGTCTAGTTGGTAATTGTCCGTTGATAATGTGTCCAATGAAAGGAGATTTAGATGGACGGGAAAAGTTTTTCATGGAAAAGCGTTCAAAAATGAAGTAACTCCAATAGTGAGATGTTGAGTTCAAATCGTAGATGGAGCGCACTTAAACGGAATTAACATATATATATATATATATATATAATTATTTCCACAATCAGACAACGCCGCAGCCCACAACCTATGAAAGAAACAAACCGGAAGTCCTAGACTCGAGTTTCGCCCTCCTTTGGGCTCATCAGTAGAACACATCCGAACTCAGGATTCGAAACCCGAGTCACTTGCATGGTAAGCGAGTACTCTGCCACTGAGCTACCATGCCACATACAAGAATGTCTATGTGGGCTGCAGCGTTGTCTGATTGTTGAAATAATTATATATATCATCTCACATTCAAGAAAATATATATATATATACATATACATATATATATATATATATATATATATATATATATATATAAATTTCTTTCTGTGTTCTGGGCAGAAACATAACTTTTATTAGTTCGATACACGACCAACGCTTGCTGATTTGAAGTTACTAAAACTTAATGGCTGATCAAAAATTCATATTCTGTGTAGAAGGCACATAAAGAAATAATCTTAGATCGTTTTCTTGAGATTAGCATTTACCGAATATAAAATTCGCCGTTATAAGATGGGTTATTATTTAGATTGGACAATTCCCAAATGTTATGAAATCAATAATCAATCGGTATGGACATAAGAAACCCAGGCGCTAATAGAGACAAGTGAACTTAACCATTTTATTAAATGATACTATACAAAGCGGACCCTTAAAGTAGACTGACCATCAAATCGAAAGGTGTTTTCGTATTGAGGTCGCCGCCCTTACTGGGTGTAATTTATCGTTTAAGATATTCAATAAATTACAAGAATATGAATATCTTTCTATGAAGATATCGAGACGATGATTCATAAAATATCGATATTTCTATTCGTTGGATAGGACACCGGTTTAAATTGGTTAATGTTTCGAATGTACTAAGTGAAAGTATCCGTGAAACTCGACATATTAAGGAAACCCGGGAAATCATTATCTCCAGATAACACAAACGCATTTTATCATTTGAAATATACGTTTGTATATAGGATTGAGCTTTTTAAAAAATATCTGCGTTGATTTGAGAAAATGATATAAATATATAAATATATATATATATATATATATATATATATATATATATATATATATATATATATATATATATATATGATGGATTCTCACGTCGATTTTGACGTATGAGTGCCCTGCCAGGGACTGCCCGCGCGTGAATTTGTAATTGCAAGGGTTGCGCAATCTCCAACAACCGCTCTCCTGAGTTGGCATTGCTTGATTCCAATGGCAAGTAGTAATACAAGACGTCTGGAAACAATGCCGAGATAAGCAGAGAGCACCCACAGCATATATATATATATATATATATATATATATATATATATATATATATATATATATATATACATTTTAAGTGAATTCAAGATAACTGTCTGACTGTAATAGTGTCATAATTTTGGAGAGAGGCAAGTTATTTTGAGTTTTATCTGTTGTTTCGTTTTTTTTTATCTTCTTCTGTACTTTACATGACACTCTCATTTGTGTCTGTTAGACAACGAAAGAGTGAGATTAATGGCTGAGAAACAATTGTAAGACGACTAGCAATTCTGACATGAAAAAATAAAAGTAAATGATGTTGTTATAAAGTACATTTTTGGATCATTGTGGATTTAAATAATCGCTATATATATATATATATATATATATATATATATATATATATATGATAATTTTATTTACACAGACATGTACAAAATCTGCGACACTGGCATGTCGATGTTATCGATCAACAGTTACTATAAACTGAGATCTTCAGGCAGAGTTAGAATCCGATCTTAACCTCAGATCATATTTGGAGAGAACCTCCAAATATGATCTGAGGTTAAGATCGGATTCTAACTCTGCCTGATGAGATCTCAGTTTATCGTTACTGTTGATCGATAACATCGACATGCCAGTGTCGCAGATTTTGTACATGTCTGTGTAAATAAAATTATCATATATAAAGCTCTATTTTGATATTGAGCACTTTTTATAAACCCGGTTAAAATTCTCTGGATTACCACCCTGTGGATATTTTTCACCTGGATTATCACCATTATTATATATATATATATATATATATATATATATATATATATATATATATATATGTGTGTGTGTGTGTGTGTGTGTGTGTGTGGATCAACACGCAATTGAACTCTTTGAGTTTAGTTCTCTCTGAACGATATCCAAGTGGTTCGACTGACTAATTAAAATTGTGATTAATCTTTGTTAGCATTGACTAGTCGTGAATACCTGACTGATCTGAAGTAGAAGGCATAAAACATCATTTATCCTCCATTTTCGCTGTGTGTACGTTTTTTTTCTTAACTAGGAAGAGTCAAAAACGAGGCAGCAGAAAACCTTAACACCAGAATCTGAGCATGGACTTGGGTTATTATGTTGAACAGTTGGTCGTTTGTGCAACAATTACACCATTGATATTAACAAAAAGGGTTTTACATTCATAGTTCATTGACTCAGCCATTCAGGAAATGGTTAATAATTTCGATTTGCTTAAACTCTTTTTAATAATAACCATCGGCAAAATTCTGTTTTATTCGTTTTTGATTTTGTTCTGTATAATTATCTTCCTGTTAAAAGAAACCTTGTTATCTAAAGAGGCAAGCTGAGGGAAACTAACAAACCTTCTGTGTTCAGTTCCAGGAACTTGACGAGTGAGTGGTCTTAGATTTTAAAAAAAAAAGGCACGCTCTCAAGCAGAACATCTTTTTAAGTTCGTCCGTGTTTTGAGAAAATGATGCAGAAAATGGCGGATGAGTTTTACAGAATGAAATACCTTTTATTTGGATTAAGGTCAGGATGAGAGTTAGCATTTTGGTTGAGCGTAATTTGGATATCTGGCTTCAGAGAATATGAATACAACTGATTTGGTCAACTCGAAGCAAATCTTCAATATGCCAACATAGCGGAAAGAGAGACGGGACAGTTATATTTTATTTTCAATGTTTCAATGACAGTAATTCATTAAAGTAGAGGGGGGGGGAAGAAACTCGGTGTTGTCCGGGAGAGGAATTTTGAAAGTGAAAGTTCAGGTAAATTTTTAATATAGTCAAAAAAAGAGAATGGGATGGACAAAGTGGAGGTAAAAGAAAGCAGATGGGAAAATATAGAGGTTAGGGTTAGGGTTAGGGTTAGGGTTAGGTTAGAGAGAGATAAAAATAAAAAGACGGCAATTGAGAACACTGTAACATTGAAATAAAAATGTTACACGTACATTTTAATCTCCTCTATTTGGTAGTTCATTGTCCCGGGCAACGCCGAGTAGCCCTATTAGTATTATTTAAAATAAACCGTACCTGTTTAAGGGTAGTAGTTTTATTTCGGAATTTTTTAGATGAGGGTTGATAATTTGTAGAATTTGGTATATTCGGACTACTGTTCTCATCTTGGGTGTTTTTATCACAACGTTTCGGCCGAGTAACCCCGACCTCTTTCAGGTGTACCTTGTCGAAATTGGGAATTTTTCTGTCGAACTCGGGAATCTGGACGGAATGCCGAACGGAACCCTTTATTTAATCCACGGGGTAGCATGCTCTCGTTCCATGTGCCATGACTGGGAAGAAGTCTTCAGTAATTCGCAATTCTTCGTATCGCCCAGACTGAAGATTGAACCTTCAACCTTCACATGACTGTCACTTAGAACTGAATTTTACTTAGTACTATATCAACTTGTGACAATTCTAGTATGAATTTCGGAGCCTTATTCTTGTTTTTGTAGTATTTTTGTTTGTTATACGTTTCTATTTTTTGCTAATATATTATTTCTTATTTCTAAAACAAAGGAGGTAATTGTGCATCGACGAATACAGAGTTATGACCTTGTTATACGGTCGCGTACGTATAAAAATGGCGTCGATTAAATAATCTTCTGAAAGGGATTGAACCATATCA
Organism: Sepiola atlantica; assembly: GCA_963556195.1. Lineage (NCBI taxonomy): Eukaryota > Metazoa > Mollusca > Cephalopoda > Sepiida > Sepiolidae > Sepiola > Sepiola atlantica. The sequence continues at coordinate 93,117,525 of OY744535.1, forward strand.
TATTTTGCTCTTCTGACTTGTTTTTAAACTGAAAATATTATTATTCATGGGGGAGGGTAAAAAGAAATTGTGGGGTGGGGTTAAAACATTGTTTTTTTCTTTTTTTAACTGAAAATATTAGTATTCATGGGGGAGTGTAAACAAAAATTGGGGGGGTAAAAATGTTTGTTTTTTATTTTAAACTAAAAATATTCTTGGTTAGAAACAAAGAAAATCAATGTCTACCCACCCAAGAAATATGACTGGGGCTCCATCGGTTTACGGTTGAGCGTTCATTTCTGACGCGGCAAAAATTCACTGAACGAGCTGACGAACCAGAAAAAAAGTGAATTTGTAGGATGGATTTCTATCTACGATAACAAGCGAGAAAATGACTAACTTTATTTCATATATTTCATAGCAAATCTGTGAATGAGTTTATCGTAAAATCAATTAGGCTGCCTTAATAAAACATTAATCAACTTCACGTGTATGTGTGTCTGTGTATTTCTCGTATCAACGAAACGTTGCTAATTACATAGTTAATTATCATTTTTATTGTATTTATTTTATTTATAACTGAATATATATACAACTAAAAGTATATTTGCGTAAAATAAACGTAATATTTAAAATATTTGTTTTAAAATGCAACTTAATAATGAAATTAAATCACCAGAATGCATTTCATTTTCTTTGTAGACAGCTCAGCTATTTATCTTATTGCACTAGTTGAAACAATGATGAATTACTTCGTGACCTTGCGCAGTGTGCTCACACGTTCATTCCATATTTTTAACAGTCATATATAGACATGCGTCGTATTAAGGTAAATTTGTGTTAGCGGTTTTTTATTTTAATTACGTTATGATTAGGTTAGAGTTAGATTTGAAGTTAGGCTGTACACAATTCATGGATGAGACGATTACCACCGTATCCTCCAGATCCTTGAATGACTAAGATAAAGACTGTTGGAAATGCATTTCTTAAACTTAGTGGACAACTCAGGCGTTAGGGTTAGGGTCAAACTACATTTTATCTATACCAAATAGTGTTGGATTAAAAATATGATTCTTATTACAAATTTTCATGATTGCTATTTCCCTGGGGAAAGTGGGGAATGTCTATGAATTACATTGGGGGGGAGGTTCTCTATTAGCAAACAGTGATTTAGATGTATAGGTTTATGAACCGGTCAGTCCCGTAAAAATACTAATCTCGAGTTGGTGAAGTATTTAAAAAAAAAAGAATAAATAATAGGATAACTGTTTCGCTCTTTTTCTCCTATGAATAATCATCTTGTTAATGGGGTTGCTCTGATCATCCCTTTTCTTATACAGAGTTTAGCAGGTGGAAACTAACAAATCTTTTTTAAATTATTTATTTTGCTCATTTCAGGCAAATGACGCAAGAGCCATCGCGCAGTATGTTTTCAAAAAGAGATGAGGCCATGCAGAATGTTTCTTTAGTGAGTTTGTTATCTGGAAACGGCGCGATTGAATGGCTTCTTGGAGATAAAGAATTGGCTAAAAATAAAATCTTAAAGATAAAGTATTGGTTAAAAATAAAATCTTAAAGATAAAACATTGGCTAAAAATAAAATGTTGGAGATAAAGAATTTGCTAAAACTTAAATCTTTGAGATAAAGAATTGGCTACAAATAAAATCTTGGAGATTAAGTATTGGCTAAAAATAAAATCTTGAAGATAAAGTATTGGCTACAAATAAAATCTTAAAGATAAAGTATTGGTTAAAATTAAATCTGTAAGATAAAGTATTGGTTAAAAATAAAATCTTAAATATAAAGAATTGTTTAAAATAATATCTTGAAGATACAGTATTGGTTAAAAATAAAATCTTGAAGATAAAGTATTGGTTAAAATTAAATCTGTAAGATAAAGTATTGGTTAAAAATAAAATCTTAAATATAAAGAATTGTTTAAAATAATATCTTGAAGATACAGTATTGGTTAAAAATAAAATCTTGAAGATAAAGTATTGGTTAAAAATAAAATCTTGAAGATAAAGTCTTGCTTAAAAATAAAATCTTGAAAATTAAGTATTGGTTAAAAAAAAATCTTGAAGATAAAATATTGGCTAAAAATAACATCATGAAGATAAAGTATTGGTGAAAAATAAAATCTTAAAGATAAAGTATTGGTAAAAGATACAATCCTGAAGATAAAGAATTGGTTAAAAATAAAATTTTGAAGATAAAGTATTGGTTAAAAATAAAATTTTGAAGATAAAGTATTGGTTAAAAATAAAATTTCGAAGATAAAGTATTGGTTAAAAATAAAATTTCGAAGATAAAGTCTTGCTTAAAAATAAAATCTTGAAAATTAAGTATTGGTTAAAAATAAAATCTTGAAGATAAAGTATTGCTTAAAAATAAAATCTTGACGATAAATTATTGCTTAAAAATAAAATCTTGAAGATAAAGCATTGCTTAAAAATAAAATCTTGAAAATTAAGTATTGGTTAAAAAAAATCTTGAAGATAAAATATTGGCTAAAAATAACATCATGAAGATAAAGTATTGGTGAAAAATAAAATCTTAAAGATAAAGTATTGGTAAAAGATACAATCCTGAAGATAAAGAATTGGCTAAAAATAAAATCTTGTAGATAAATAATTGGTTAAAAATAAAATCTTGAGAAAAAAAGAATTGGCTAAAAATAAAATCTTGGAGATAAAGTATTGGTTAAAGATACAATCCTGAAGAGTCTTATATTTATATATATATATATATATATATATATATATATATATATTTAGGCAAACATTATTAAATAACACGGAGTGGTTTTGTTTGATGCGACTTTTTTTTGATTTTTTCAATTTTCCGAATTGTCCATCTAATGTTTCGGTCAAATTAATGTAAATATAGTCCATGGCTTTCTTGTTCCATTTTTTTTCTTTTATACAAGTACTTTCGATTTGAATCGTCAAATCATCTTCAGGCGGTATTAGTTTTAGTGTCTTTACAAATTATGACTTTACTGTTGTGCTCATTTTTGAATTATAGCAGTAAATAGTTATAACTTGAAAAAGTGTCTATAAAGTTGAAATGTACATGAGAGCGTGATGGCGTTCTACACATATGACAGATTTAAAAGTTTGACTGTTTAAACCGTTAAGAATATATATATATATATATATATATATATATATATATATATATATATATATATATATATATATAATATTAATTTCATATAAATAAGATATATTTGAAGTTTTAATGAATGTTCGGCTCAAATAGATCGCCTAAGTCGATGGAGAACTTACACATTCGAGATCACTTTGTAATTTTTTTCACCAGAAAATCTATACATTTGGGTACAATTTCACAAAAGTAGGATATATTTGAAGATTACGTGGGTTATTAAGCTCTCATAGCTCTTTTATGGATGCAATTAAAGATTACGGAACACTTTCATTGTCTCCACTGTTATATATTAAACATAAGAATACAGTTTTAGATTTTATGTACATTCTCTCACCGTTATTTCTATATTTCTATAGAAACACACAGCCACTACACAGATACACATGCATGCAGACATTGAATTATATATATATATATATATATATATATATATATATATATATATATATATATATATATATATATATATATATATATATATATATATATATATATGATGGACTCTCCCATCGATTTCGACGAATGAGTGCATCGCCTGGGGCTGGCCGCGCGTGAATTTGTAGTTGCAAGGGTTGCGCAATCACCAACAACCGCCCTCCTGAGTCGGCATTGCTTGATTCCAATGGCAAGTAGTAGTACAAGACGACTGGAAACAATGCCAAGATAAGTAGAGAGCACACATACAGCACCTGGTATTCCTAAATGGTCACCCATTTAGTACTGGCCAGACTCAACGCCGCTTAACTTCGGTGATCTATACATATATATATATATATATGTATATATATATATAATAATCAAGGTACAATATCCACAGAGTAGTAATCCAAAGAATTTAAACTTGGTTTATAAAAAAGTGCTCAATATCAAATATAGCTTTTATATATGATTATTTTTATTTACACAGACATGTACAAAATCTGCGACACTGGCATGTCGATGTTATCGATCAAAAGCTATTATACACTGAGATCTCATCAGGTAGAGTTAGAATCCGATCTTAACCGTAGATCATATTTGGAAAGAATGAAATGAGGAAAAAAGAAAAGAAATTTAAAATTTTAAAATTTTGATAGTCACGTGGTTGGGACCGTTAAGAATCAAAATCTCAAAATCAAAATGAAAATTTAAAAAAATCAAAATATAAAATATAAAATATAAATCATAAAATATAATATATATATATATGTATATATGTGTATATATATATATGTGTATATATAATTAAAATATTTTCAAAAACGTAGAAAAAACATTTCTTTGTTTAATAAAATAAATTATTTATTTATTCTAATAATTCTAATGATTAGAATAAAAACAAAAATGCGTGGTTGAGGTTTTTCAAAATATTTTCCCGTCAATGTTTACAGAGTAGACTTTTTCATTTTATGTAGACCACGTGGTACACACACCTGCATTCAACACAAATCGTAATTACATCAAGACGAATTTAAACTTGACTACGGAAAATATGTCTAAATCAAAAAGGGTTAAACGGAAAAAATGAATGAAAAAAAAATCCTATATATATATATATATATATATATATATATATATATATATATATATATATATATATATATAGTCTTGGAAGTTTCTCAACCATTAAAACTATATTAAAAACAAAATAACAACTTAAGTCCCAAGTCGTTCAGTGGAAAATCACTCATGTAAGTCAATTTAACTTTTTAAGTTATTATATTAGTTTGCTTCTAACATTATTTAAGGGATCATCAGTTGTTTACCATGAAAAACTGTTTCGGGAATTTAAAAACAAGACAGTATTTAATTTCATGGCTTCCCAGCAGAGTTGATCAGACCCCACTTCCCTTAAAAGACAAACACACACACACACACACACACACATATATATATATATATATATATATATATATATATATATATATATATATATATATATATACAGATAGATAGATAGATAGATAGATAGATAGATAGATAGATAGATAGATAGATAGATAGATAGATACATAGATAGATAGATACATAGATAGATAGATAGATAGGTAGGTAGGTAGGTAGATAGAAAGATATATATATATATAGATAGATAGGTAGATAGATAAATAGATAGATAGATACATAGATAGATAGATTGATAGATAGGTAGATAGATAGATAGATAGGAATATATATATATATATATATATATATATATATATAGATAGATAGATAGATAGATAGATAGATAGATAGATAGATAGATAGATAGGAATATAGAAAGAGATAGATAGATAGATAGATATAAATGCACGGATAGATAGATAGATAGATAGATAGATAGATAGGTAAATAGATAGATAGATATATAGATATATAGATAGATAGATAGAGATAGATAGATAGATAGATAGATAGATAGATAAATAGATAAATAGATATATAGATATATATATATAGATAGATAGATAGATAGATAGATAGATAGAGATAGATAGATAGATAAATAGATAGGTAAATAGATAGATAGATAGATAGATAGATAGATAAATAGATAGATAGATAGATAGGAATATAGAAAGAGATAGATATATATATATAGATAGATAGATAGATAGATAGATAGATAGATAGATAGATAGATAGATAGATGAACTGTGCAATATTTTAGTTGGAAAAATACTCATTTTTACTAAACTCGTAATAAGTGTTTAGACATCTGCTGCTGAAGACCAAATTCTTAAAAATAAAATTGTAAACTTACCGATATTTGATTCCAATAATTTCGTGGTATCTGAAGAAAAAAAAAACATTTCAACATAAATACAAATATTACAAATCATATACGTAATGCACACATTTAAACTGAAAAAATTGCCTTTTATTGTATGATCACGAAGAAACTTTATCGTCTTTAATTACTTACTATTATTGATATTTAATATTAACTATTTTTAATTTTATTTATCTCCCCCCCCCTACAAGGTAAGATGTGACACAAGGTCGGGAAAGTAGGATTTGAAAAGCCAGCACCTGAGAAGGTGAGCACCTTGACCTACAAAAAATTGCCTGGGCAGCTCCGTCGGCATTCCCCGGTAGAACGCCTCAGACAGTAAGCAATATACTTACTCCTCCCAAAAGAGGGGAAGCAAAGCCTGGGAGAGTGGATCTCCTAGAACTGCACAGGACAGACTCATATACCGGCGGAATCATGCCCCGAAGGCCAAGATAATACTAGTCTATGGAGTGTAGTATTCATCGGAACAGATACTACACTTTGATCCCGGTCAAAGACCAGGATATTTAATATGAACAATTACTATCCCCAAAATCACATTCTAAGATCATTCGTTGAGATTTACACAGATGACAAACTTATATGTGGCAATAACTATGGAGTACTGTTGTTATAGTTGGGCTGGTAAATCCCTGCCCCGTTTGAGGCTTCTTCATAAGGTGCAGAGACGTATCTGTAATTAAATTGGACACATCCTTCCTTCTTCTCTGCACCCTCTCTCTCACAGACGTGATGTTGCTAGTCTCAGTCTTTTCTATAAATACTATTATGGCATGTGTACTTCAGAATTTTGGGATTTATTTCCCGCTTTTTTTGTTGCAGCTCGTTTGACTCGTTGGTCTAGTGGTCTTCATCAATTCGCAGTTTTGATACCTCATTGTGATACAGCTTCCTATTGCTGTAGCTTCTTTGCAAGAACTGCAAGCTTGTGGAACTCCTTTCCTGCTGACTGTTTTCATACTACCTATAGCATTAGTCTTTTCAAAACTAAGGGCAATAGGCATTTCGTTACTGTTTGTTCCTTACTTAAAGTGGCTTCATGCCTTGTCCGGAGCGATTTCTACGAAACAAAATACTTTGAAAGCATGTATCATACAGATATTTCTGATGCTCTCTCCTTCTCACGTGGAGCACTCGTTTAAGGGGGAAAGGTTGCCGGTTACTTTTTATAAGTATAAAACCAATCTTCTCTCTTTTTATCGCCAACGCTCTGATCCTCACTTATCAAAAATTGAAATGAACGACCGTCTTCTTGCTGAAGCCCCGTCCTGCTTTGATAATTTTATAAGATTTATCTTAAATCCATACCTGAAATAGAAGACTTACCTCAAATCGATGGCTAAGGTCACTTAGACAATAGTTGGATCATTGAACGGCCCAGAAAGTATCTCACTACAAACGCAATCTTCTACTTATATAAGAGAAACACACGTCTTAATATAGCGTACTGTTGGCACATCTCGGGAGGTGCAGATCAAAAAACATTTTTATTATTTAACCGAGTAAGGAAATCTAGTGTGGGATTTTCTCCCCGCTTCTCTACAACCTCTTGCTCTTGGCCTTTTAGCTAAGATCAAAGTGTAGTATCTGTTCCGATGGATACTGCACCCCATACTGGTGTTGTCTTGTCCTTCGGGTCTAGATTTACGCCGGTCAATGGGTCTGTCCTGTGCAGTTCTAGGAGGTCCACCTTCCCAGGCTTTGCTTCCCTTCTTTGGGGAGGAGTAAGTTTATTGTTTACTGCCTGAGGCGCCTCTACCGGGGAATGCAAAGGGGACTGCCAAGGCAATTGTTAAACCCCACTTTCCTGACCCGATCTTAGGTCACATCTTATTTGTGGGAGTAAGATAAACACTGGCCTTGTGCCTAACTCCTGGAGAGAAGTAAATCAATACTCTATCATTATTATAATGGTATGGGCTCGATTGAGCTCCAATCCATCGTCTCTCTCTCTGTAAACCACTCACAACAATAACTCGTCTAGTTATAACTACTATGAATAATATTTCTTTCTTCCTTAATGTACTGAAAACAAAACTGAACTTTCATAAGCAAAGTTTCTTTCCAAGAACTATTCGTCTGTGAGAATCAGCTGAGTCCTATCCATTCTTTGTTGGGGTCTCCAGATGCCGAAGAGCCTTCTACTCCAATAGCTTTTTTCCTCCCAACAAACCTCTATTTCAAAAGTTTGTCTTCCTCTAATTCTTTTACTATAACTCAATAAAGTTATACGAACAAGGTATTCGAACCAGAGACGAGAAAGAACGCAAGGGGAAACCACGGCGAAAAAAAGCTGACAACAAGTATATGAGAAGCATCAACAGGGTTCACATGAAGAAAGAAAAAATAGACAACGCAATAACATATTCTTACATGATATATTCTTTGTTAAATTTTATTTTCGTTTAAGGAGAGTAGAAAGTGGACCATGATTTACTTTGGAAGCTTTGTAATTCTCGTTTCACTTATTCTCTCTTTTAGTCTTCACATTCCATGTTTCTGACAAAAGGGGGAATAATTGCTGTTTTGGGGTCGAAATTCAACCAATTTAACACTAATCGTTGGCTAGTTTTTGACTTTGAAGTAGTATTTTTTTAGTTCCTTACTTAAAGTGGACGCATTCGTGTGTGTAGCCATTTCCATGAAAAAACGAAAGGAATATATTAAAAAATGTATTTCGTTTCTTTACGTTCTAATATATTTCAGTTATGTGATGAACCTAATCGGGACTTGTCGCTAATGACCCCAGATTAGATCGAAACAAAAATGTCAATATTTTTTTTTAGATTCTGTGAAAAATGTTACGCTTGTTAAAAATTATGTGAATATGTTGAATGATTGATAGGCGATAGAAACAATGGGATAAGGTGTACCCGATCATGAAAATATTAAAGAGAACAAATAAAGAAACAGGAGAAGACAACAAAAGAAACAATAGATAAATATGGACAGATGTAGTGGGTGTAAATTGGTTATTGCAGATGTACTGTTTTTATAGATCGAGTATGAACATTTTGAAAAGAATACGCGAAAAAAAAATCGATTGTCATAATATATTTTTAACTACAAGTAAATAAATTTAAAGGTTGAAATTTTTTTTGGTCCAAAAAATAAATGTAAAAGAAATATGTGATATATAAATTAAATAAACACAATTGCATTTTTTTGTGTTTTTCTTCAGTCTGATTGTGGCGAATGTACTTGGATGAAGCATATTCGTAAGTGTTTTTTGATATTTTGTGAAATATCCTGAAAGTATATAGTTTCGGAAGCGACTTATAATAAAGGGTTGTTAGATGAAATCTGGAATATTTACGAACTAAGTATTAAATATTAATATATATATATATATATATATATATATATATATATATATATATGGGAAGAGAAGGATGAAAGTAATCCGACTCTAGTAGTGCCTACTATTTTCTTCCTTTTTCCCAATATGTCAACCCTATATGTGTTTGTACTTGCATGCCATTTTTCTTTATATTATCATCCTGATAAAGTCTTATAAATAAAGACGAAACGTTGATGTACACATAAAAAACATCCATTTTTTGGTTTTCCTTTTTCATTTTCTCATATATATATATATATATATATATATATATATATATATATATATATATAGATAGATAGATAGATAGATAGATAGATAGATAGATAGATAGATTTAATCAATGAAACAGGCGGGTGTAAAGTAAAGAACATTGCTATTTTTTAAGACCTTATCGTCTGACCCTCTAAAAGGAAACAGAAGAATGATAAATTAAAAACTAAGATCATTGAATGAAATATGAGTGTAAAATTGTTTCAGTTTGAGAAATCAATTGATAGAGAAAAAAATGAAAAAATAGATAGATAGATAAATAAATAGATAGATAGATAGATATATGATTGATATGACTCAGCTTGTGCCCATAATGCGTATACGTGTATGTCTTGATATGCAACGTTCATTTGAAACAAAAAGGAAAAGATGGCGTTGTTTGTTTCAAAAGGAAAACTCAACAAAGCCGAGCGATTTTAGCTTTGTATAAAGACAGGGAGTTAATTAGACGCGTTTCCGGATAATTCCAGGCTACGGGCGATGATTGCACTTGTCGTCTCGCTTCCAACCGTCTTTCTCGGCGATGATCGAACTGTTATTGCCGACAGCGGCCGCGGAAATCCACGCGGGAAATTACCTGCCAGAATTTAGGTTGGCACCAAAACACCAAAATAGTCTTAAAAGATTCGTACAGAATGACTGCAGGAGAGACTCCCTGCAGAAAGATCGGCTGTGGGTTTAAAGAGAAAATAAAAACGTCCGATACGACGGATTTTCAACGTTTCGTGCTTTTGTTGGCCTCTTTTACGCCATTGCAAACTTTTTTTTTATTTAGAAATATCAATGTGTTTATTTATCTGCATTCA
>OY744535.1:93132852-93147852 GCA_963556195.1 Sepiola atlantica
ACACTAGTTATAGATTATTTTTTAGTTATTGATTATTGGTTATAAATTATTAGTTATTAGTGCCTAACCACTAGTTATTAAATAGTTATTAGTTATTATGTATTAGTTCCTTAACATTAGTTATTAATTAATTATTTATTTTTTGTTATTAATTAGTTATTTATAAATTAGTTACTAGTCCCTAAACACTTTCTCCTGCAGATTGCTTGTTCTTGTTTTATATACACTCACGAATAAGGTTAGCATAGATGTTGACTGCAACAAGCCAGTGAAAAAAACAACAACAACATACGCGTATGTGTTTACTGCGGCATTGTGTCTTAGCCGTTTAAGGTATGAGGGTTAAATCATCTTTTATTAGCCGTGATGGCTTAGACTGATAACCCATCAACAGTTTCGTCAACAGCTACCATAATGACAATCACGTTCTGAGTGCTGCTTAAGCCAGAAATTGAGTAAGCTGTCTATGCCGGATTTCTTTGTGATTCTGGATCCGTGGCGCAGTGGATCTAGTACTGAGTAAAATTCAGTTCTAAGTGATAAGGTTTACGGTTCAATCCTCAGAATCCGAGGAATTGCGAATTACTGAAGACTTCTTTCCAGTCATGGCAGATGAAAAAAGAGCATGTTACCCTTCGTGGATTTAATAAAGGGTTCCATTCAAAATTTTGTCCAAATTCTCGAGTTCGACAAGGTACACCTGAAGAAGGTCGGAGGTTACATCGGCCGAAACGTTGTGATAAAAACAACCACGATGAGAAAAGTAGTGCGAATATATACCAAATTCTACATTATATATACATATATATATATATATATATATATATACATATATATATATATATATATACATATATACATATATATATATATATATATATATATATATATATATATATATATATATATATATGCACTTATATTGTTGAATATAAGAGACAACTCAGGTCTAGATATCCTTTGGTAGATCCTTTCAATAGTCCGTATCAGGATCTTAGTTTCGGGTGGGAATGAGTTTAGATTTGCATCCCAAGTACTTTCAGACTCATCCGGGTAAATCTTCAGGTACCTGATTAACCTCATTCCCCTGAAGATGGACCCGGATGGGTCTGAATCTACTTGGGATACAAATCCAAACTATGGCAAATTCATCAGCCAATTGCCCCTCAAAAAAACAAAGATCCTGATTTGAACTATTGAAATTATCTACCATTGGATATCTAGACATGAGTTGTCTCTTATATTCAACAATACTTGCCTGCAAGTGAAGATGCTTCCTAGATATTCACACACACATATATATATATATATATATATATATATATATATATATATATATATATATATATTATTAAAAATGACCGACAATTTTTGTCTGGTTATTTTAGTATTGATCCCTTCAATTTTCCGGATTAAAATCTTAATCTCGGAAGAAAATTGGCTGATGAAAGTGCCGTAATGTACATGTTGGTCCAGAGTACTTTCTGATCCGTCTGGGGTCATCGTCAGTGGAATAATGACAAACAGGTAAAGACCTGGAGTGAGATTTATAATTAATTATGGCAGGAAAATTAAAATATGAAACTATATTTATTAGGTATTATAAGCATTTAAGTATATTAGTACTAGTGTTAAAATTAATCTTGTTAATAGCAGGTTTTTTTTTTCTAATGAATAAATGCTGCCTCGATATATATATATATATATATATATATATATATATATATATATATATGACTATTTATTGATATGTTTATACATAACACGAATACGCCGATGCTTTGATATGCAACTTTCATTTGGAAAAAAAAGGAAAATATGTCTTTTGTTTGTTTCAATAGGAAAGCTGAACAAAGCCGAGTGATTTCGGCTTTGTATAAAGACAGGGGATTAATTAGACGCGTTTCCGGGTAATTGCAGGCCGTGGGCGATGACCGCACTCATCGTCTTACTTCCAACCATGTTTCTTGATGATGATCGAATTGTTATCGCCGACAGCAGCCGCAGAAATCCACGCGGGAAATTATTTACTAGAAATTTTGGTTGGCACCAAAACACCAAATAGTCTTAAAAGATTCATACGGAGTGACTGCAGGAGAGACGCCCTGCAGGAAGAAACGGCTGTGAATTCATACAGCACAACAGATTCCTCTATTTACTTGCCTCCCCACGAGGACAACGTAAGACATATGGTTGTCTTTTAATGTGGAGAAAATCTAGCTTCCCAAAAGAGACACTCTGGATTGTGGCAAAAGTAAATCCTTCCCGAGTCTATAATAACTTCTTCTTCACTTACTGATGACGTGACAGATGCTATATCATGAGTGATCTTGCATGTTTAAAAGCGTGTAGGTCCACTAGTTTTGATTGTGAGAGAGGTGAACTTTGTTCGAGTAAAGTGCAGGTCGAAATGACATCCATTTTGGGACAATTAGATTTGTTCTCAGAATGAGTAATCCCAAGCAGTCATAACAACTGGTGAAACCTGGCCGACTTCAACAGTGGAGGTTCAATAAAGATCAAGCCAGCTTTGGTTATGATTTGTATGACAGGACAAAAGACGGTGACGTCACTTGTTGTTGTCGAAAACGGGAAATGATATAAGTCCATAATGGGAGCTCGAAGCGACAGGATCGTCGTGAGAGAAAGCGGACGAAATTGTCCAAAGATGTAAACAAATAAGTTAAGACCGCGTCTCTAAAACTGAAGCAGAAGATGGATATCTCCACCCGTCTACAGAATTTAGAAGTTAGCAGATAAGACAAGAAGAAAAGAAGAAGCACCATTAGATGACCACTCTCTCTCGATTAAAAGAATATTCAAACCAATAAATCGTTCATGGCCCTCTAGAAACGTCCTCGGATTACTTTCTTTCCCGTTGGGAGAGTTTTCTGTTTCAGGGGACCGATGCTCCACGCCAGCAAACGGGAGACCACTAGACGAAGGAATAAAAACTCACGGCAGAGCTATCAACGATGAAGAGATCCGGCCAAGGTAATTAATTGGGACCCGTATGAAACACAGATACTACATTTTGATCCACTTGCGATGGCAGAAAAATAGTTACTTTTTTCTTTCCTCTCCACAGTAGAAATTTCAGACACAAGGTCGTTTTTTTTTTAACTGAGGGAAAAATACTCCTCATTGATTAAGACAAACAAAAAAGTCTCGAAGTATTTTTATTTCAAAGACAAAGGAGACAAAAGATCGAGTGAAATAGAACAGGTACAACACTTTGTTCTTGTGTTAAATGCCTGTCGCGGCTGATTGTGAGCGTTTTTTCATTTGGTCTGTCATTTCTTCAAAAATGATTTAATCTCAAAACAATACATCTACTGTAAACGTTCTATTAATTGTTTTGGCGTGTCGCTTTTCTGACGTCTGGTGTGTTCTTGTAACACATCAACAACTAATACAAGAGAAGTGACGGTGGTAAAGTGGATAACGACACAGACTGAAGACCTAGATGTTCCAAGTTCGAATCCAGTCGGTTCTGCTGTATCATTTTTACTTGGGGATGTTAGCGACCTTCTCGTGGTCTTCCAGAAAGGTTTCTAACTAGAAAAACATCGGGGAAACTAATGCCATGAACAGAATTAGAGTAGAAAGAAGTAGATGCTAGAAAGAAGTAGATGCTACAAACAATTTTTTTTTTTATATATATATATATATATATATATATATATACATTCCATGAAAAATGCCAGTATACTGAAATCATATGCCCTTAATAGGGTTAAGATGAAAATTCATATACACTAAATGTACAAAAGCAAGGAAATTCCCAAATTTTCACGCTTTTATTGTCATTAAGGGTATGCGAGCACAACAAGGTTATGTATTTTACTTGTAGGAATTTTTCTTCAGAGCACCTCACACACTTCATCCACTCATGCATAGAGAGTTATACTGTAGTGATGTGATAATGAAATGGTTTGGTTGATATGTAGTCATACCCTTAATGACAATAAAAGTGTAAACATTTTGGAATTTCCTTGCTTTTGTACATTTAGTGCATATGAATTTTCATCTTAACTCTATTAAGGGCATATGATTTCAGTATACTGGCATTTTTCATGGAATGTCAGTACTTTTGTAAAGGCTATACCTCAAGACAATGGTATTTTAAAAGTTTTTTTTGAATTTTGTGGAAAACTAAGGCATATGGTAGACTGAAATTACGATACCATCAACTAGACCCTAGACCCTCTATTTCTGCAAAAAATCAGCTGAATCCATCAAATAGTTGATGAGATGCATGGTGGCACACACGTACGTACGTACGTACGTACGTACACACGGATAACACAAAATCACTCCTGACCTTTCTGGATCTCTGGGTTGCCTTGACTAATGATGCTGAAATTCTACACACTTATAAAACCTATCAAATAAAAATTGTGTGCAAAGTTTTAACTAATTAGGTTTATTGGTTTTTGAGTTATGACTGATCAAAGAAATAAGATTTCTAGCATAGGTCGTTTTTGGTGTCTATTAAGGGATAGAGCGCTATTGCGCCTCCCTTGATTTATACATCTCTCTCTCTCTCTCTGCTCTCTCTCTCTCTCTCTCTCTCTATATATATATATATATATATATATATATATATATATATATATATATATATCCCCCTTTGTCTTCTATGATCCTATCGTAAGGTGGAATCGCCACGTACGGTGTCCTTTTCCAAGAAGTACCTGTTTGTAGTCCAAGAGATTACACGCGTATGGTTTAATTTGTCTCAAAACTGACAGATACTGAAAGTATTTAAGTATCCTTGGTAGAAGGCAGGACTATAGTGCTATTCGTGTAAGACATTTCATGGGTCATAGGACAAATACCAAACTTAGTAATAGGTACTAAACAGGATTCTCTGTCAGCACTCGCTAATTGTCGAGGTACTCTCAAATGTCATGAATGTGTTTTCATTGAGGTCTTTTGAAGGCATTATGCCTCTTTCTTTAAGTTTTTTATATATATATATATATATATATATATATATATATATATATACATATATATATATATATATACATATATATATATATATATATATATGATACTTTTATTTACACAGACATGTACAAAATCTACGACACTGGCATGTCGATGTTATCGATCAACAGTTACTATAAACTGAGATCTCACCAGGAAGAGTTAGAATCCGATCTTAACCTCAGATCATATTTGGAGAGAATGAAATGGAGAGATAAAGAAAGAGAAGAAGAAAAGAAATTTAACAGTTATTATTCTAATAACTAAACAACATCCAGTCTTTAATAAAATAATTTATTTTTATTTTTATTCCAATTTTTGTCATGGCTGATTGTCTTATAATTGTTACGAAACGATTTAAATGCAGCCATGAAACAAATTCACTAGCTGTTCTTCAGAGACCTAAATGAAAAGAATATTTATTTTGAGTATAACTATTATTACGCAATAGGTTTGGGCGCAACGGAGAAAATTGCTCAACGAAAATCAGTTCTGAGCGTGAGTATGCTGATGCTAGTTTTTTGTCTAACGTTTTTATATTAAACAACTAAAGCCAGACGTTAGACACAAGTCAAATAAACTTCATAAAACTAAAGCTGACATTTTTAAAAACATTTTTAAACATTTTTTAACATTTTTTAAACATTTTTTTACATTTTTGTAAAATTTTTAAAAACATTTTTTAACACTTTTTAAATATTTTTTAAATATTTGTTTTACATTTTCGTAACATTTTTAAACACATTTGTTAACATTTTTAACATTTTTTAAACATTTTTTTAACATTGTTAAATACATATTTTTTACATTTTTGTAACATTTTTAAAAACATTATTTAACACTTTTTAAATATTTTAAAAATATTTTTTTTACATTTTCGTAACATTTTTAAACACATTTGATAACATGTTTAACATTTTTAAAACATTTTTTTTACATTTTTTAAAACATATTTTTTACATTTTTGTAACATTTTTAAACACATTATTTAACACTTTTTAAATATTTTTTAAACATTTTTTTTACATTTTCGTAACATTTTTAAACACATTTTTTAACATGTTTTTAACATTTTTTAACATTTTTTAACATTTTTCAAAACATTTTTTTTTACATTGTTGTAACATTTTTAAAAACATTTTTTAACATTTTAAAGTTATTTTTTAAACAGTTTTTTTTACATTTTTGTAACATTTTAAAAAACAGTTTTTAGCATTTTTTAAACATTTTTTAAATATTTTTTTACATTATTGTAAAATTTTTAAAAACATTTTTTAGCATTTTTTAAACATTTTTTAAACATTTTTTTTACATTTTTGTAAAATTTTTAAAAACATTTTTTAACATTTTAAAAATATTTTTTAAACATGTTTTTAACATTTTTGTAAATATTTTTTCATGGGATATGCAGCATTTAGTAGCCCTAACATTCATGTCGTAATCCGGTTCTGTTGCGATTTTGAAATGCTGTTTTGCTTATCATTATACAGACACGTTTACATGTCATATATTGTCCTGCCGGGCAATTCTTGTAAATTTGGACTTGACACTGGTCTTACCTCGCGTCTAGAGTGTCTAGTGTTTTGCAAAATTGAAACTACACGCTGACAATACAGACAGACTCAGATAATTACTGGTGGAAAGTGTGAAGAGGTCGACAAGTGTTAATCTGACCACAATTTCGTATGCGTCACTGTTGGTTGCCAGACTCTGATCGAACCGTAATTATGTGCAGATCCGCACCGTCTGACAGATTCATTCGACATCTTCTGTTTAGGAATAACAAATGGTGCAACTCTTGTGGGTGTTATTGCTTACACTACCGAAAACATCCTTAAAAATAATTACACATACACGCACACACCCACACACACACACACACACACATATATATATATATATATATATATATATATATATATATATATATATATTTGTGTTATAATGGAATAATTCCAGGAGGAAATCCGGGTATGAGAGCTCAATGTAGTAAACAGAGCAATAGTAACATAAAATATAATAACACGAAATCACATAATTGATTTCAACCGTTCGGTTTTTTCAAGCATCACTCAGACAATTACATTTTTGAGACTGATAGAAAATTGAATTTCCCTACCACAGTTCCAATATAACCAGAGAGGGTGGTGGTAGCAACCAATTTGATACATCTTTTATAGAGAGGGGGAAATTTAAAACTTATATTTAACTATGGAGGGCGAAGGGGAGGGATCTTTAAGTTAATAAACTAAAAACTGCCGTATCAAAATTATGACACATACGACTTGGCGATATCATACATATAGGCAACTTTACTCACGCGCATACACAAAACTAAATACGCACACATCCTATGCGCACGCACATACATAATCTCACTCGCACATTATCATAACTAAACATAATCACATACGCAACTTTTATTCATCTCTAGCCAGAATGCGTCCGGCGAAACTCGTGTTCTCAAATTCGGTTGGAGAAAAGAAAGAAACAAACAATTAACAGGCACAGAGAAGAAATAGACAGACCGCGTGTCATAAATTCCCAGTCCGTTTGGGTTCCAAGAAAGAGAATCTAATTGAAATAAAATTACACGCACATACATATATGTATACATACAAAATCCATACGCACATATTTTCTTTCTTATGGTCCTTGATGAGTATGTATGCGTTTCTCTTATCAATTTTTCCCACTCTATCCTCGATATTCAGTTTGGATGCAAATTCCTGGGTATCTTCATTAATTATCTTTTCAGTGTCGTGGGTATCCTTTCTGTAATTGTTACAGTTTTTTTCCAGAATGTGCGTATGGATTTGTAAAATCTATTTAAGGGAAATATTTTTAAAATCAACACAACGCACAATTTAAATATATTTCTCAGCATTGCCTCCGACAAAATATAATCATATTCTTTATGTCTATTCTTTTGAGGGTAAACAGGAACCTAACGATTCTGGCAGTCAAATTTTAGGTAGAATTTCTAATGTTATCATTTGTCAAAGTTTTCTTTTTCAGTTGCCTAAAACGCGAGAGGGGGGAGGGAATAATATAGAGAAGTGGATAACTCCAAAGAGGGAGGTAGAGGAGTGGAATCGAGGCGGAAATACAAGAGGGGGATGGCAGAAAGGGATACAAAAGGGGATGGTAGTTTAACTGATGGCTGCGAACCACACAAAGATCAAGTGTCATTCAAATCCAGTTTGTCTCTGCTTATACTTGCATGGTTCCCACTTGCACTGGCCTTTTACCTGACTTTAGACTGAAGCAATTATCATTTATAAGATTGTGGTTATTGTTTCACAATAGACTGACAGTTAAAGGGAAATTCACGAATTTTGTTCGTTGTTTCGCTAGCCATAATGGTTAGGGTTAGGGTTAGGGTTAAGGTTAGTGTTAGGGTTAATGTTAGGGTTAGGGATAGGGTTAGGGTTAGGGTTAGGGTTAAGGTTAGGGTTAGGGTTAGGGTTAGGGTTAGGGTTAGGGTTAAGGTTAGGGTTAGGGTTAGGGTTAGGGTTAGGGTTAGGGTTAAGGTTAGGGTTAGGGTTAGGGTTAGGGTTAGGGTTAGGGTTAAGGTTAGGGTTAGGGTTAAGGTTAGTGTTAGGGTTAATGTTAGGGTTAGGGTTAAGGTTAGGGTTAGGGTTAGGGTTAGGGTTAAGGTTAGTGTTAGGGTTAATGTTAGGGTTAGGGTTAAGGTTAGGGTTAGGGTTAAAGTTAGTGTTAGGGTTAATGTTAGGGTTAGGGTTAGGGTTAGGGTTAGGGTTAAGGTTAGGGTTAGGGTTAGGGTTAGGGTTAGGGTTAGGGTTAATGTTAGGGTTAGGGTTAAGGTTAGGGTTAGGGTTAGGGTTAGGGTTAAGGTTAGTGTTAGGGTTAATGTTAGGGTTAGGGTTAGGGTTAGGGTTAGGGTTAAGGTTAGTGTTAGGGTTAATGTTAGGGTTAGGGTTAAGGTTAGGGTTAGGGTTAAAGTTAGTGTTAGGGTTAATGTTAGGGTTAGGGTTAGGGTTAGGGTTAGGGTTAAGGTTAGGGTTAGGGTTAGGGTTAGGGTTAGGGTTAGGGTTAGGGTTAAGGTTAGGGTTAGGGTTAGGGTTAGGGTTAGGGTTAAGGTTAGGGTTAGGGTTAGGGTTAAGGTTAGGGTTAGGGTTAGGGTTAAGGTTAAGGTTAGGGTTAAGGTTAGGGTTATGGTTAGGGTTAGGGTTAGGGTTAAGGTTAGGGTTAGGGTTAGGGTTAAGGTTAAGGTTAGGGTTAAGGTTAGGGTTATGGTTAGGGTTAGGGTTAGGGTTAGCCATAATGTAGGCGAATACGTGTGGTCGTTTTGTATGAAAATGTGTTATTAATCTTTCTCCCACAGCGGTAAGATGTGACACAAGGTCGGGAAAGTGGGATTTGAAAAGCCAGCGCCCGAGATTTTTAGCACTCTGGCCTACAAAAAATGCCTGGGCAGCCCCGTCGACATTCCCCGGTAGGGGCGCCTCAAGCAGTAAGCAATAAACTTACTCCTCCCCAAAGAGGGGAGGCAAAGCCTGGGAGTGTGAACGTCCTAGAACTGCACAGGACACACCCACAA
Organism: Sepiola atlantica; assembly: GCA_963556195.1. Lineage (NCBI taxonomy): Eukaryota > Metazoa > Mollusca > Cephalopoda > Sepiida > Sepiolidae > Sepiola > Sepiola atlantica. The sequence goes on from OY744535.1 coordinate 93,142,412, forward strand.
ACCGGCGGAATCCAGACCCGAAGGCCAAGACGACACCGGTCTATGGGGTACAGTATACATCAGAACAGATACTACACTTTGATCTTAGCCAAAAGGACTCTGTTAGTGAAGTTATTTATCTACCTCCCACAAGGTAATGTGTGATACAAGGTCGGGAAAGTGGGATTAGATAAGCCAGCGCTCGAGATGTGAGCACTCTGGCCATTTAAAAATTGCCTGGGCAGCCCCGTCGGCATTCCCCGGTAGGTCGCCTTAGACAGTAAGCAATAAACTTACTCCTCCCCAAAGAGGGGAGGCAAAGCCTGGGAGTGTGGACGTCCTAGAACTGCACAGGACAAACCCACAAACCGGCGGAATCAAGACCCTAAGGCCAAGACGACACCGGTCTATGGGGTGCAGTATACATCGGAACAGATACTACACTTTGATCTTGGTTAAAAAGGCCGAGAAAGACTGAAAATGTATTGGTTGAAACATCGAAAAACCGCTGTCTTGCCACGTTTTCCAAGTAGTTGTATTCTAAACAGCATGGGTCGATAGACTATAAAACGTGTAGCTGATACACTAAGCCTCACTCTACAGTTTAAGAAAAGTAAGTCAGGAAAACAGTTTGGCTTAATAGCATTCGTAAGAAGATGACACTGGTGCTACATGACAACTTGCACACGTAGGGGTATCGCCACTTCAGAAAAGCTGTCGAGGGATAGGGAAGGACACTACAAAGTGTTTCCTCTTGCTGTGATTCTTTTATTCGGTAGCGAAAGTGTTAGCTTCGAAGTGTTATTCAGCACTTTCTTTTTTTAAGATTCACTTCTAACAAAAATTGTCATTAAATGGTAATCACAGGAAGTTATTAAAACATGCCGAACCAAATAACGTTTGATTTGATAACAATTGATTGGCGCGAAAATAAAGAAAAACGCCAGGGGAACAATGCTTCAAAATAAGTAATTGATGGACAACTCTGCGGGCCGCAACTGATCAGTGTCCTCATCCATACTCATCTTAATTAATTTCACATTCGCAAATTCGTCGTTATAAAAATGCGAGTACTCTCCACTCATTTCGTTCGTAATTAGGTTTGTTACGATTGCCGACATCTTGGAAAATCGCCACCTCTATACGCGACAACAAAAATAACGAAGATATTTCTGGCAGATATACAAAGATCTGTCGACATTCTGTATTTAAGGACGGCCAATGACAGTGAAAGCCATTTGTCTTTTAACCAAACTATGAAAACAAAAATCACCAAAATAAGACAATTATTCGATCTTAATTAATTTTTCAGTATTTATTAGTTAATCAATGGGTGTCAATATGAAGCTATCTCTCTGTATAAAACTCAATGTATCTGCGTGTTTGCGTGTTCCCTTTAGAGAGAAAGGTTAGACAATTTACATAAAATCGAATAGTGTATCATGTTAAATTAAACTGGGGAAGACAATTGAAGTGTTTCCGAATTTTTTTAGTTAAAATTAGGAGGGTTATGAGTGTTTAACCTCCTTAAAACTACAGATATATCTTATTTTTATGTAATTTAAATACGATGTATATAATTATCTGACTGACGAAAAGGATATTTCATGCTTGTGTGGCAAATTCAGCATCAACAAAAATGTATTAATGTTGAATTCTTGAAGCATGATTATAAAATATCTATCATGTAATAATTCTGTATTCTACTGAGTTATATATATATATATATATATATATATATATATATGTATTTATAGTCATCCACATACAGACTGTGTCGCTGTATCACAGAGATACAGTGCGGCTAGACCAAGCCGGGATTGAAACTCAACCGTCGAACTGACAGTCGGCGCCTCTACCCCTGCGCTATCATACGACACTGACTGAATGCAAGAGATATCTCAATGTAAATATTGCAAGTGCCGGGATCTCAAATTAGTTTTACCCAATGAGCTATGTTTTAAAGCTAATGGCAGTTGGCGATATCCTTACAAATAAGCTCTACCCAAGAATAGGGGACTTTATATAATTATCTACATACATACTCTTTCGCTGTATCACAGATCTTCAGTGCGTTTTAAAATATGTACGATTTTTATCACCTAAATTTTCTGCATCTTAATCACTTAGGAAGTGAGAAAATCGAAATAATAGTAAGCAAAAAACAACGAACGTTACAATCACCAATAAAAATAATTACATAAAATTACATTAAATACTTAGGGAATAAAAATCGTACATATCTTTAGACAAGCGTCTTGGTCCAGCCGTGAAGACGCTGGACTATAGACATCAATAGCGAAGGTTCGATCCTTGTCTAAGTTAGCCATGCTGATGACGGCTGTGAGCCAGAAACACATGTCCATAGATTACTTTTATGTACGTAAATATATATACACACACATATATATAAATATTTATTTTTTGTAGCCCTTAGAAAACCCTCTAGATTTGCACTATGAGTGTAGTATTAACATAGCATGACATCGCTAGCTATAAATGCATCGTTTCTGTCATTAAGTTGAACGCTCTTATGACGTCAAGCCGTCGGATAAAGTGTTACAATGATCACTGTTTATTTAGCTATCCAGCGATAGGTGTTCTAGGTGTCGGAGTTTGAGTTGTAAAATACTCGTAAACCGGGGTTTCGAATCGCACGCCCGGTAGTGAATAGTCATATCTCTATGCTGATGAGTCCCGATTATAAAGGACGAAAGGTATACGTACATAGATAATAAACAAAAACAAATATTTATTTAATACAGGGTGGACAAAAATAAGGGTCCTATTTTTAAAAATTCATAACTTTTTTATTTATTGATTTTTTAAATTTTTTTTTATAGAATAAGTAAAGGACCCCTTCCGAAGCAAGCATGAGCCGTATTAGCCCTAAGGAACGTACCCTCATTTAGAAAACATTATTTTGGCTTAAAAAACTCAAAACAGTGTAAAAAACAATACTTTAGTTTTTGTAAGTTTTAAGAAGTGTTTTTCGGCTAAAATTTGTTTTGTTTATTTCAAAAAATCTCGGAAGGGTCAGTCTACACACACATAAAGTTTGGTGAGTTTAACTTTTATTTTGTGGAAGTTATTCAAATTCAAGTTATTCAAATTTGAAGATAGGACCCTTATTTTGGCCCACCCTGTATATGTGTGTGTGTGTGCGTGTTTGTTCCCTTACGAAGGTTAAAATTAAGATATTAAATATTATTTCTAGAATCCGTTTACAACATTTTGGTCAAATTCCATAATGTAATTTTGATTCAAAGAACATATCTTGAATGAAAGTCTAAATCTTTCGGTTCAGTAAAAAGTTATTAGAATTAAGTGAATCGTACATAATTAGTGTCTAATTATTGTAAATAAAATTCAGCGCAAATTTAATATTTAGGATTTTCAAATGAGAGGTTGTATCCATATTATGCTCTTTAAACTATTTAATCAACTTAAATTTAAAAGATATTTATTAATTGATGTCTAACACCGATGATGTCAGACTGTGATGGGGATTTTTGATGTTGGGGGAAATGCCCAACTTCCCCAAGAAGCGGGACTCGGGATTAGGAAACAAATATACATTATTTCAGTGTAGAACAATTTTTTCTTCACTAACAGAGTCCTTTTGGCTAAGATCAAAGTGTAGTATCTGTTCCGATGGATACTGCACCCCATAGACTGGTATTGTCTTGGCCTTCGGGGCTTGATTTACGCCAGTCTATGGGTCTGTCCTGTGCAGTTCTAGGAGGTCCACCTTCACAGGCTTTGCCTCCCCTCTTTGGGGAGGAGTAAGTTTATTGCTTACTGCCTGAGGCGCCCCTACCGGGGAATGCCGACGGGGCTGCCCAGGCAATTTTTAAACCCCACTTTCCCGACCCGACCTTGGGTCACATCTTACTTGTGGGAGTAAGATAAAAACTGGCCTTGCGCCTAACTCCTGGAGAGGAGTAAATCAACACTAACAGAGTCCTTTTGGCTAAGATCAAAGTGTAGTATCTGTTCCGATGGATACTGCACGAGACTGGTCCTGTGCAGTTCTAGGAGGTCCACCCTCCCAGGCTTTGCCTCCCCTCTTTGGGGAGGAGTAAGTTTATTGCTTACTGTCTGAGGCGCCCCTACCAGGGAATGTCGACGGGGCTGCCCAGGCAATTTTTAAATGGCCAGAGTGCTCACATCTCGAGCGCTGGCTTATCTATTCCCACTTCCCGACCTTGTGTCACATCTTACCTTGTGGGAGGTAGATAAATAACTTCACTAACAGAGTCCTTTTGGCTAAGATCAAAGTGTAGTATCTGTTCTGATGGATACTGCACCCCATAGACTGGTGTTGTCTTCGCCTTCGGGTCTTGATTTACGCAGGTCTATGGGTCTGTCCTGTGCAGTTCTGGGAGGTCCACCTTCACAGGCTTTGCCTCCCCTCTTTGGGGAGGAGTAAGTTTATTGCTTACTGTCCGAGGCGCCCCTACCGGGGAATGCCGACGGGGCTGCCTAGGCAATTTTAAAACCCTACTTTCCCGACCCGATCTTGGGTCACATCTTCCTTGTGGGAGTAAGATAAAAACTGACCTTGTGCCTAACTCCTGGAGAGGAGTAAATCAATACACGTTGACCTTTCTATTAAATAATTTAGCTTGCTTTAATATTTCATGTTTGATCAGTTTAACATTCTATCTTCGGAATCTCTCTAAATAAACGCTTTATTATCGATTTGATGTAATCAATGGCCAACCTTGTATCTTATTGATTTTTCACACGTCATATACATGTGCAGATTTCAAACCATTTAAGTAATCGTTTCCTTCTTGTGAAAGGCTTAGTACAATCCTTTTGCAAGCACAAACGATCGCTTTCATTTGTTGTTGCGTGTTCATAACTTGCATCCACTCGTTTGAATTATCCATATTCACCGGGTCGATTCGTAACTGCAGGTCAGAGAACAAACGCAAGAATCGAGAGGAAATTGTCTTTTATGTTTGTCTCCCTCCCATCAAAGAGTTCACAACCTTCAGCAAGTTTTATGATGCGTTCATGTCTACGATGGTCCAATGAATGGTGCTTATCATATTAGATTTCTGCGTAATTCTTGCACTAAAAGACTCGATTGCTATTTAACCGATTTCCTATTACACGAAAACGCTGGGTAAATCTTACAGTAAAAATCGGAAGAAATAATCAAGATGAGAAAAACAAAAAACAAACGAATTAAATGATTACTTCAAACGAGTTAAAAGATTTCTTAAAAAATTAAATGATTACTTCAAAAAATTAAATGATTACTTCAAAAATTAAATGATTACTTCGAAAATTAAATGATTACTTCAAAACTTATAGGATTACTTCAAAAATTAAATGATTACTTCAAAAATTGAATGATTACTTCAAAAATTAAATGATTACTTCAAAAATTAAATGATTACTTCAAAAATTAAATGATTACTTCAAAAATTGAATGATTACTTCAAAAA
>OY744535.1:93152852-93182852 GCA_963556195.1 Sepiola atlantica
TCAATATAATGGGCTTAAACAGGATGTAACACAGACATAATTTCAGTTATATTAAAATCATTCAGAGATGTAGACAATTTAATATCGCCTCCTGCTCTTTAAGGATTTGTCATGTCTGGTTGTATTGCTGGTGAGAGAAGATTACTTATTTTTCGTTCTGCTAGCAAGATGAGATTGGGGTTCAGTCTTTTTTTGCTCAATTCGGATTTAACGGGTTTTCTAATTAAACAACGAACTTTGATTTGACTTGGGTTGCACATTTCGGGATTTTGGAACTTTGATTGGACTTTCTATATTATTTGATTTATTTATCATTAACATTGAATATTGACACATTTCGGGACTGGATAACTTAGTCGGAACCTTCAATTACACGTATTTGGACTGCTGTTTGTAACTTGGAGTAATAGTCTTTCCTGATTATGCTTCTCAATATGTATGAACTGGATGGACTGTATGGATTCAACAAAAAGTATGTTTTTGGGTTGATATGTTTTGATGTTATGTATTTTTGTGTATTTGTGTATATAATTTTATATATTTTCAAAGCGTAATTTTATTACCTGTAGTAGTATAACTGCGGTAATGGTCCTCTGAAGAGAAGAATCATCTTTGAAAACTCATGAGCTAAGGACTTAAGAATACTTTGCTTGAACTTTGAATTCTAATAAAATTTGATTGACACCTTATTTTATTACCTCATTTTATATTATAATATATATATATATATAATCAGATATATAGAATCAAATATAAACTAAAAGTAAACTTTTAGTAAATAGAACCTATAGTGAAATGGTTTAAGCTACATATACGAGATAGATCAATTATAAAGGTTAAAGAAATAAGAGTGATTAACATGTACGAATGTCCAGATTCATTTCAAGAGATGTATTCAAATATATTTCTATATGTTCGTATGTATCAAAACTCATAATGTAAAGATAAAGGCTTTATAATTTATTCATACACTTTACAAATGATCTATTTTAATATTTATGTTGTATTTTATTTTGTGACATGACAATCAGAAATTATTTTAATAAATATATAATCTTGTCTTTCTTTCATTGAAAATGAAAAAACATATTTTAATAAATATATAATATTGTCTTTCTTTCATTGAAAACGAAAAAAATTATTTTAATAAATATATAATATTGTCTTTCTTTCATTGAAAATTAAAAAAAGAATTTTTTTTAATAAATATATAAACTTTTCTTTCTGTTATCGAAAATGTTTTTTGAAATAAACTTTTGCGAGATTAGTCGCTGTTCACTGAATTAAAATGTCAAAATGGAAAACGCATTAAAAAGTGAAGATGAGATTGAAATTATTTGATATAAATTCAAGTGAAAACGCGAGGACCATTTTCTGTAGAAAGTATTTATCCATGATCTCAAAGAGGGATATTTTAAGAAAAATACTGGCAAAAGTGCTGTATAGTTTACAACGAAAAAGAAAAGGTAAAAGACAAACAAATTTGCAACAGTTGTCGTTCATGATACGCAAGAACATTTTATTTTCTGTTTTTTTTTTGTTTTATTTTACGGTATATCAACCCTTTTCGGGTTATTTAATGCCGAATTTGGTCATTTTAGTAAAAGTTTTATGCTTCAACTTATTTATGTCTTCAAATATTTATTCATGGTGTTTGGTTTGGTTTGGTTGTTTTGTTTTATGGCATATACACTTTTTTCGGGCGGTTTAATGCCAAATCTGGTCATTTTGGTAAAAGCTTTTATTCTTCAAGTTCTTTATATCTTCAAATTGTTTAGAAATTGTTGTTTATTTATTGTTTTTTTTGCAGAAAATGATTGAGTTTTGCAAAGAAAAAAACAATCTGGTAGCGCCAGTATTTAATTTTCTACCGTTAAAGCCACATTTCATCGTAGCGGAAAATTACATACGGTTCACATTTGTAAGATTTGTCGGGTGTGGAATCGCTTCGAATTTGTCATTAACCCTGGGTCAAATCTATGAGTTTAACTGAATATATATGGCTGTATCTGTTTTTATATACATATATTTTAACAGTATTTAAAATTACATAAAACCGCTGTAATAGATATTCGAAGATATGAAGAAATTATAGTGTAAAAACATTTACCGAAATGACCGAATTTGAAATTAAATAACCTGAGAACGACTGCTACGCTGTAAAATAAAACAAAGACATTCACGCACTCTTACTGGAGACTAATTCAGTTTAATTATCGAAAGACTGTGGTTCAATGTGGCCTTCTAAAAGACAAAGGACCATAAAACGCAGTCTTCGTCATTCGTATGCTGACTGAAAGATCAATCGAACATCGCGATAATCTATATGTATGCTTCCTGGACTACAGCAAAGCGTTGGACAAAGTGCATTCGACATGAACCTTTATTACAACTGCTAGAAGACCACGATATTGACGGCAAGGAATTCAAGTAATACCCCACTTGTACTGAGACCAGCAAGCAGCTGGGCGTATAATGATGAAATAAGTGCATGGACAGGAATGCAACGTAGAGTAAGACAGGGATGTGTATTGTCTCCGGATCTTTTATGTGTGTATAGTGATAACATTTTGATGCATCTGTATTGTTTAAGGGATATTTCGATTTGAATACGTGAATACGTCAGCTGAAAAACATCCGATACGCTGATGATACTAATGACAGCATTGAGTGAAGATGTACAAAGCGGTTAAAGAAAGCGAAAGATACCGATTACAACTGAATGCTAAAAATATATTTTGCATGACGATATCTGGAAAACCTCGAATGTCCACCTGTGAAATCAAGATCGGAGACACTACAGCTTCACAAGTATAATCATTGAACTACCTTGGGTCAGTGATAACATCAGATGGAAATTGTAGCGCAGACGTAAAATCTAGATTTCCCCAGTCAAAGAGTGCGTTTATAAAGCTGCCTTATGTTCTTTAGTTTCGTACCATCTCACTGGAGACCAGATTGATGATACTTCGAGCGTACGTTTGGTCCATTCTACTTTATGGATGCGATAATTGGACTATATATCCTAAATTGAAAACTAAACTTCATTTCCGATGGGACATGGTTTATTCGTCGGATGCTGAATATAAACTGGAAGCAGCATGTGACCAATGAGGAGGTGTGGAGGCGATCTGGATACAAACCTGGGCAATAATTGCAGACTTTAATGTAAAAACAATTAACTGTTATCAGTCATATATATATATGGGAAAATGAAAAAGGAAAACCAAAAAATGGATGTTTTTTTATGTGTACATCAACGTTTCGTCTTTATTTATAAGACTTCATCAGGATGATAATATAGAGAAAAAATGTCATGCAAGTACAGATACATGTAGGGTAGACATATTGGGAGGAAAAATAAAATAAAATAATGGCCACTACTGGGTGGACGTCCGTACTTGTTGGAGAATAAAAATGAATGTTGAAGAAAATGAGTGGGGGAGGAAAGGAAAGATGGGGTGAGCAAGGACTACTGTGGCTGGTGGTAAGAGAAAGAGGTGGGGGATGAGCAGGGGTGAAGTGGATGGCAGAGAGGGAGTGGTGGAGAGGGAGGAGGGAGGTGTTTGACCAGATGGCTGCGGTCAAGATTGAAGGGGAAAAAGTAAGTTGGAATGTTTGTCTGTGGGGGGTGTATGCAGGGAAAGGAGAATGGGTAGAGAAGGAGGGGGGCTGTGATTTTGGTGGATGGGCGAAAGTTATGGTCTTAGAGAGCGTTTTGAGAAAATGAGGGAATTTAAGAAGGGGGTATGGAAAAGTGAGGGTATGGGAGAAAATAGTTGAGAGGGGGAATGGGTGAGGGGGAGAGGGAGGATTTGTTGTGATAGGGTATGAAATATTTGATAGGGTATCAACTATTTTCTGTGGGCAGACCGAGATATAAGTACAGGTAAACAAACTGAAATGTAATGGGGCTATTTCGTTCAATAGATAGTAAAGCAATGTGGAGGACCATAATCACCGACACTTTACGAAGGCAGGGCCGTCCATAGTAATGCTTTTTTGGGTCTGGGAAGCGAGGCCGTAGATAAATCTGCCAGAAGTTATGGTCACTCTGAAGACGTCCGTAGAGATAAAGGCAGCAATGGATGCATCGTGGCTGCTGACCTTTGTCTAATTACCTCATGTCATCACTTGCTTTTACATGGTTCGGGTTTCGTGCTAATATTTTTGCCAATGTATTGAATCTCGAAACTTGAAAATTAATCTCTCTATGTTTATTTATAAATCGAATATCTAATTTAATCAAAAATGCAATATACTAAAATAAAGATTGATTAAAATATCCTTATTTAAAAATATAATTTAATTATTAAATAAAATCTAAATTATGAACAACGATCTCGTCATAAAAGCAGTGCAAATGTTAAATAGAATGTAATTTCTTTCTTTAAAGTCCTTAGCAACCCCATCACCCTAACCCTTTCTTTAACCCTCATGTATTACACTATTTGTAAGCGATTTACATCCAGTCAGTTTTAAAACAGAGTTTTAAAAAACATCACTTTAACAAAATAAGTTTTAACAAAAATTTTCTTAAATTAATTCTATAGTTACCAATGGATACTGTAATAAGTAAATAAAACTCTCAAAATACTATTTAAAATAAAACATGGTCTTAGAGAGCGTTTTGAGAAAATGAGGGAATTTAAGAAGGGGGTATGGAAAAGTGAGGGTATGGGAGAAAATAGTTGATACCCTATCAAATATTTCATACCTATCACAACAAATCCTCCCTCTCCCCCTCACCCACTCCCCCTCTCAACTATTTTCTCCCATACCCTCACTTTACAAAATAGTTGAGAGGGGGAGTGGATACTGTAATAAGTAAATAAAACTCTCAAAATACTATTTAAAATAAAACAATTTCGTAAAAGAACGACGTAGTATCAAGCAAATAAAACCAACATGTAAGTAAAAATACTGCCGGGCAACTCCAAGTAGGTGGACGTAGATATATAAATGTTTCAGGTTTTTGGCAAAAGTTTACAAGAAAAATGTGGTGAAATAACAAAAAAATAAAAAAGATGGCTGTTACCAATCGACAATAAAAGTAATGTTCTACCTAAATGCATATTTGTTTTGTATTTACAAGTGTTTTAAAACTTTTTTTAAAAATTTAAATCTAAGCTTTAATTTAAACTGTCTATGATAAGGTTTATAGTCTAAAATATCTGACGCCGCTTTCCGGAAATCACCGAAGTCTGATTACTTTTTATTTCGTAATGTTCTTGCATTTGGGACAGATTTGTTTTGTTTGGATATTTGTTTTCTTGTTTTCAACCCAAAATGACAAATAAAGTTTAACATGAAAAATTCGACTTTTTAAAAATTATGACCGGAGAGCTGATTGCGGCTTGTTGTTGTAAATTCGGAGTAGCAACACGCCGACTACGAGTCGCATCTTCTTCTGGTATGCCGTTTTTGTAAATAGGCTTACTATCTAATTGACCCCATTGAGAACGCGAAGATTTGACCTCACAAGATATACATGAAACCAAGCAAGCACCCTCTTACTCTCTTAGGTGGTTTCGCATGTGCGAATTTTTCAACAATGGAAATACCGCACCGTTAACATAGTGGGTCATGAACATTATACTTAGGATGTACCGTCTAAATTCTTTTTTTTTTCTTATTTTTCTGTTTTTGTTGAGATGGGCATCCTACCGTATGCCAGACATTCACCGGCTATTTCAGGCACTCCAGTCTAGAGATCGTTTTAAGATTCTAACCGTTCCTTTAAGTGCAGTTGTTTGTATTTCTCTTGCACTCGGTTCACCGGGTATACTCGTCAGATAGCTCTTGAAATTCTTCTTCATTAGTCCTGTTGCTCCTATAATTTAAGAGTTCGAACGCAAAACGCGATAAATCCAATTCGTTTAAAATGAGACCATAAACAATAAAAAAAAACAAATATATTAAATCTAGACTTCGAATGAAAACTGATTTTAATTGAAGTCAAAAAGAAATTATTTCGGGATCATATTATGTAACACATTGATTTGGGGGTGTCGTCGAGTGTTGAAATGCAACACTTTTTGTAGGGACAGTTTCGTGATTTTTGAAAATGGCATTTATCGCGTTTTGCATTCGAGCTCTTCAATTACAGGTATGATGGAGATTTTCCTATAATTCCAATTCTTCAGAATCTATTAGGATGTGTTAAAGGAGATGAAATTACAGTGTCTAAGACATTTATAGAATAAAAATGATGTAATATAAACATGCGATTTATTATCATTATATATATTTTTTAAATCTTAGTAACTGGTGATACCAGATCAGGCTGCCCTGTGGCTCCCTGAGACGAAATTCACCTACATTGACGTTTTTTTTTTTTTTTTTTTTTTTGTTTGTAAAACTTAATTATGTTCTACAAAACCAAAAACAAAAACAAAAACGACAGCCCCTCTCCCTTTCTCCCTCCCCTTTTTTATTTTTATTTTTCCTATCCTACTCCCGGTCCTGGATATGACCTTAAACTACATCCGATGGTGAGATCCGGCTCACGGACTTTGGGGAATGTGGAGCCTCCTCTTAATTACCATTGCTCCCAGGTCAACCCTGACCCGGAGTGGTAGTACCTGTTAGGGTCCCAACTATGGGTTAAATAGAAACAGATATTAAAAGGGGAAAGAAACAAAAAAGAGAAGAAAACAAAACCAGATTCGGCATTAAATAACCCAAAAAGGGTTGATATGCCGTAAAACAAAACTACCAAACCAAACCAAATCTTAGTAATGGACGATAAATTGGTGGAAAACTGTTCTGTCGAAGGAAGCAATTTTACCTGTCCTGGGACCGGTATTTTTCTAGTCTTATATAAAATGATATTGGGTAGGTCGAAATTGATTAGTTTGATCAAGATATCTTAGATATTTATATATACGGAAATAGGTTACGTCCGAGGCGAACTGCGCTAAAATGTGTGCAGTGAATCGCATAGCTTTAAAGCGCGCATCACATGTGTATTGTTGCGTTCAGGAGAAGGGGTTTCCGCATCTTTTAATGTCTGGGTCGCGTTCAGCATCATCTAAGCGCTCAGATTTGATTAAATAAAACCAATCTCGACGACGGGCCGAATTGAAACATCATCTATGTGCGCTGTAATTCGCCTAAGTAATCGTATTAAGTTATCGTATACGATTGCATAAGAGAGTAGATCTATTCAAAGTTTGAAGAAGTTTTCAAAATAAAAATGTTTGGTGAGACAAGAAATGATGATATTTGGAGAAAGACTAGCCGACGTATCCATTCCACCGACGGGGTGGAACTGTTAAGCGAGACAGTTCCTGTTAAGATAGCAGTATATATATATATATATATATATATATATATATATATATATATATATATATATATATATATATATATATATATAAATGAAGGAGAATGGAAAGGAATTAGAGAAAGCAAAAGCCAAATCAAAATTCAATTCAAAAGTTCAAAGCAAGGTATATTCCGCAAAAAGGCAATTTATTCAAGTTAAATTTTCCTTAAGCCTTTCCATTCTCCTTCATTTCTACCTGCTCGATCCTGGATATTGAGCTGTATACTCTTCACAATAGGCTTTTACCTTTCCTAAAAGTTCGCTTTTAGTACACCTCTTTATATATATATATATATATATATATATATATATATATATATATATATATATAAAGTATAAAGGTATACTCAAAAAAGAATAAAAGGGAAATACCAGTAGAATGATCAATTAAATTAAATTAAGAGCGTAATATTTTTATTTTTAAATACAGATTTTAATCAGACATGGACCAGTGGTTTCTGACAAGAAACGGGTTGAATTCCCGATTCCGTCTTCTTCAGCATAGTCTGAAATAGTAAATGATGGAATTTCTTCAAAAAACACATATAACTGTTATGAAACTCTATGTACTCAGAATTTTGAAACGTGTACATAGCGTTTCATAACAGTTATATGTGTTTTTTGAAGAAATTCCATCATTTACTATTTCAGACTATGCTGAAGAAGACGGAATCGGGAATTCAACCCGTTTCTTGTCAGAAACCACTGGTCCATGTCTGATTAAAATCTGTATTTAAAAATATATATATATATATATATATATATATATATATATATATATATATATACATATATATATATATAAATTGTTGTAGTATATTAATGAATAGTGGCAATTTTATACCTTTTTCGGAATGCCCGACCCGTTAAAAATATTATGAAACTATAATATGTTGTCCGTTCCAGTTGATATTACGTCATTGGAAATCAATCCGGCAGTCGCTTTGTTGCTGTTAGGCGGAAGTATGATTCTGTTCAGTTATTGATGTGATGAGACAATTCCAATAATTTCCCGATTCCGATACAATTACCGATTCCGATCCAGATTCTTTAAACCTCTCTAAATATTTAGATATAGAGTTGTTGGTTTCTTTTTTCCTTTTCGGATTACCGTAAGAAAAAAATATTTTATATGTTTATATAGTTTTGCAAACAGATACACACACTTGTGGTGAGTGTGATCTATTGATTCAACTTTTGCTGGTAGTTTAAAATCAATAAATATTTATTATTTGATCATTTGTACCAGAAATCGAAAATTAAGTTTGAAACAAGAACAAACGAATTAAATAAAAATCAATTTTTAAAAAATCGTTTTGGGGCATCGGAAAATAAAAAAAAAAAAAACAATTATTTCTGATTTCGAAAACGATTCCAATACCACCAAAAGTTCCGATTTTTCTGATTCCCGATTCCGATTCGGATTGATCGTCCCAACACTAGTTTTATAATGCCCATCCTCCCAGGCTTTACCTTTTCTCTGCGAAAGAGTTACTTTATTGTTAATTGCCTGAGGCGCCCCTATCGAGAAATGGGGCTGGCCATGCATTGTTTGGGAGGTGAGACTATACTTCATCTAGTGCGCTGGCTTTTCAAACCTCCGCCTGACCTTGTGTCGAACCCCTGTAGAGGAGGTAAATGAACATACTATTAAAATCATTTGAATGTACGAGGTGCATACGTTGGACAGTTTAGTTTTGCTTGTATGACGTGCAGAGCACCCTCTTCTTCTGGTTTCAGTGACAAGCGGAAGCGAGATAACTGAGAAACGATGTAAAGCGAGCGTTTACTATCAGAGTTACCGTCTCCTAGATGAGTGATCCAACAAAATCTACGAGTTCATCTCGTCGAGTATGGTAACATCGTGCCTAGGTACTATACCAGCTATTTCTACGCCACCGCTAATATATATATATATATATATATATATATATATATATATATATATATATATATATATATATATATTTATATATATATATGTATATGAAGCAATCAACCAAAAGATATAAGCGTCAACTAATATCTTATAATTAGTGAAACATCCGGATAAAAACTGAAGCTCAATATACTGGATAGAGCATTAATATTATAATATAAAATGAAGTAATAAAATAAGGTGTCAATCAAATTTTATTAGAATTTAAAGTTCAAGCCAAGTATCCTTAAGTCCTTAGCTCATGAGTTTTCAAAGATAATTCTTCTCTTCAGAGGACCATTACCGCAGTTATACTACTACAGGTAATAAAATTACGCTTTGAAAATATATAAAATTATATACACACATACATAAAAATACATAACATCAAACATATCAACCCAAAAACATACTTTTTGTTGAATCCATACAGTCCATCCAGGTCATACAAATTGAGAAGCATAATCAGGAAAGACATTAATCCAAGTTATAAACAGCAGTCCATATACGTGAAATTGAAGGGGCCGGCAAAGTTATCCAGTCGCGAAATGTGTCAATATTCAATGTTAATGATAAATAAATCAAATAATACAGAAAGTCCAATCAAACTTCCAAAATCCCGAAATGTGCAACCCAAGTCAAATCAAAGTTCGTTGTTTAATTAGAAAACCCGTTAAATCCGAATTGAGCAAAACAAGACTGAACCCCGGTCGCATCTTTCCAGCAGAGCGAAAAAAATATATATATATATATGCTCAACTGAAGACAGGTAGAATATTGTTTGATCTTATTTGATCCCCCCTCCGAGGACAACAGACCTGGGTGGAATCGTCGTCGTTAGATTTTTATACAGATTTCTCTGGATTTCCCAATATTTCTGAGCCCCACGCTTTTTGGATTTCGTTATTGGTGACTTTCATGCCCGTTTGAACTTTAACATTTTTAAAAAACTCTTTTAAATTTAGAACTTTGACAGTCCTCTTCTGTCAACTTATCAATCATAATTCTCCTCTGATAATAAGAGTTTAATCTTTAAAAAGCCTGGTTTAAGGAATGAAAGAGAAGAAAAATAAATGTTTTTATCAACTAAACTGCTCCTTGTTTTGAACAACTAAAGATATTGATTTGCTTCCATTTGCAGGTCTAATCAATTCTCATTGACTTACCATATATATATATATATATATATATATATATATATATATATATATATATATATGTATATACATATATATATATGTATATATATATATGTATATATATATACATATATATATATATATATATATATATATATGTATATACATATATATATATGTATATATATATATATATATATATATATATATATATATATATATGTTTTTTTTCAAATATAGAGTGTTCTGATGTTTTATATGATGGAAAGCCGAAAATAAATATTCGTTGTAAAAAAACGCTGCGACTCTACGATGTCGCATCAGTAGATGGATGAGAAAAAAACTGATACAGACTAGACGAACGTTTAATATGAAGTTTTTAACGTTTTCCAAAGCCGAAAATATATAACCATTTTAAGGAACGCTGCCACTCTACGGTGTTAATGGATGGTAAAAAAAGCCGATAGAGACGAGACGAATGTCAAATATATTATCCTAATATATATATATATATATATTTTTATATATATATATAATATATATATATAATAATATATATATTTATAATATATATATATATATATATATATATATATATATATATATATATATATATATGATCATAATATACACTATATATTATGAAATGAAATGTCGTGAAGACATAATGTAGGAAAAACAGAGAAATAATTATGCACAGAAAGCAATTCAAATCACACATAAGATTAACTGCTTCGTTCGAATAAACTTACGTCTTCAGCAAAATGAAAATATTGTTGACTCGAATGAAACCATTCAATCTCTCGCTTGATGTGTATTCCTTTCTGTGTTATATTCTTTTTTCTTTCTCTTTCACAAACACACACGCACACACACACACACACATATATATATATATATATATATATATATATATATATATATATATATATATATATATGTATATATATATATGTATATATATTTATATATACAGGGTGAGCCAAAAGTAGGTGGACAGTAAAAAACATTTTCCTTCTTGATTTACACAGCTTTGAAGTCTACCTCTTACGCTTCGACAAAAATGTTTTTACTGTCCACTGACTTTCGACTCACCCTGTATATATATGTGTGTATGTGTGTAGGTATATACACGTGTGTGTTTGTTTACACGTCACTGTGTTTTCTTTTCTCTCTTAGATATAAAATGAACTGATTTTCAGCCCCACCGCCCAAAAAAACAGTGGATAATCTGTTCAAAACTAAAGGTGTTCACACATCGGCATCCATTTTGTATGCGCCCTGTTTCTTAAAGCGCTTAGTATTCTGTTTGTAAGCGTTTCAACTAAACTCGCAAAAAATAGAAATCTATGGTCTGTGGAACTGCCCCGTCCTGAGGCTGGTGTCTACTTCAACTTTTGCCTGAACTTCCACGGCCATTTCTTTTGTCTTTGTTGCTTACCGATTTCAGGAAGGAAAACGAAACCTCTTTAGCACGCAGCCTCACGTAATGGAATTGCATAGTGTGCGGTGGAGCGATTACTGCAACCATGACGCCGAAAGAGAGGCCCTCAACGCAGAGAGAATTGTCTATCACTAAATATGTCCATTTGACCCAAACGAATCGCTTAGAACCGAGGCTCAGATAAGTAGCTAGTATAGAAGCAAACCCGTCTTTAACATTCAATACACGCATGACCGCTTGCTTAGGCATGGGATGCCACATGTGAGTTGGTCAATGACCTAATGTTTGTCCAATAATGTTGATGATAATACTTAGTATGTGTGCTATCTCTTTGTTTTCCTTGGAAGCTAATTTAGAGTACACGACTTTTGTTTTTACTAGAGAGTAATCAAGTAGTAAAAGCATCTCGAGGATGAGGGTGAATAGATGTGTCAGGTGGACAGTGAGACACCATCCTGATGATGTGTATCGATGGTTGAAATTGATCAGAATTTGTTTTTTTTAAGAGTATGACTTTACAAAGATCTGTTTAGATCGGACTTGACAATTACCATG
Source organism: Sepiola atlantica (assembly GCA_963556195.1). Classification (NCBI taxonomy): domain Eukaryota; kingdom Metazoa; phylum Mollusca; class Cephalopoda; order Sepiida; family Sepiolidae; genus Sepiola; species Sepiola atlantica. The sequence goes on from OY744535.1 coordinate 93,165,239, forward strand.
TTGTAGTCAGCTGGGAAGCAGCCCCGCAGTAATGTGTTCGACACATATGCAGTTCTTAAGAAATAAACTGTTCTCGTGGTAGTTTTGTTTCGTCTTGGGCACCCAGAGGGGTAAAGGGAAATCATTAACAGTGGTAGTAGCTAGGCGGGTTCAAGCTGTGAATGTTTTACAATGGGGGACCATAGATTTGAGCTCAGTCGAGCACTTGCCATGAGAATAGCGGTAGAGCAAAGAAAGACGAGCAACTTCTATTCAGGAGAGTAGAAAATGACTATCTTGGCTTTACTTTCGCAAGCCTTGTAACTCTCGCTCCCCTTATTTTGTCCTTTAGTCCTCACATTTCATGAGTGATGTTTCTGACAAAGGGGGGGGGGGAGAATTGCTGTTTTCTTGATATATTTATAGAGAGTCGAAAATGGCCCTTGGGTTTACTTTCGCAAGCCTTGTAATTCTCGCTCCCCTTATTTTGTCCTTTAGTCCTCACATTTCATGAGTGATGTTTCTGACAAAGGGGGGGGGGGGAGAATTGCTGTTTTCTTGATATATTTATAGAGAGTCGAAAATGGCCCTTGGGTTTACTTTCGCAAGCCTTGTAACTCTCGCTCCCCTTATTTTGTCCTTTAGTCCTCACATTTCATGAGTGATGTTTCTGACAAAGGGGGGGGGGGGAGAATTGCTGTTTTCTTGATATATTTATAGAGAGTCGAAAATGGCCCTTGGGTTTACTTTCGCAAGCCTTGTAACTCTCGCTCCCCTTATTTTGTCCTTTAGTCCTCACATTTCATGAGTGATGTTTCTGACAAAGGGGGGGGGGGAGAATTGCTGTTTTCTTGATATATTTATAGAGAGTCGAAAATGGCCCTTGGGTTTACTTTCGACAGCCTTGTAACTCTCGCTCCCCTTATTTTGTCCTTTAGTCCTCACATTTCATGAGTGATGTTTCTGACAAAGGGGGGGGGGAGAATTGCTGTTTTCTTGATATATTTATAGAGAGTCGAAAATGGCCCTTGGGTTTACTTTCGCAAGCCTTGTAACTCTCGCTCCCCTTATTTTGTCCTTTAGTCCTCACATTTCATGAGTGATGTTTCTGACAAAGGGGGGGGGGGAGAATTGCTGTTTTCTTGATATATTTATAGAGAGTCGAAAATGGCCCTTGGGTTTACTTTCGCAAGCCTTGTAATTCTCGCTCCCCTTATTTTGTCCTTTAGTCCTCACATTTCATGAGTGATGTTTCTGACAAAGGGGGGGGGAGAATTGCTGTTTTCTTGATATATTTATAGAGAGTCGAAAATGGCCCTTGGGTTTACTTTCGACAGCCTTGTAACTCTCGCTCCCCTTATTTTGTCCTTTAGTCCTCACATTTCATGAGTGATGTTTCTGACAAAGGGGGGGGGGAGAATTGCTGTTTTCTTGATATATTTATAGAGAGTCGAAAATGGCCCTTGGGTTTACTTTCGACAGCCTTGTAACTCTCGCTCCCCTTATTTTGTCCTTTAGTCCTCACATTTCATGAGTGATGTTTCTGACAAAGGGGGGAGAATTGCTGTTTTCTTGATATATTTATAGAGAGTCGAAAATGGCCCTTGGGTTTACTTTCGACAGCCTTGTAACTCTCGCTCCCCTTATTTTGTCCTTTAGTCCTCACATTTCATGAGTGATGTTTCTGACAAGGGGGGGGGGGAATTGCTGTTTTCTTGATATATTTATAGAGAGTCGAAAATGGCCATTGGGTTTACTTTCGACGGCCTTGTAACTCTCGCTCCCCTTATTTTGTCCTTTAGTCCTCACATTCCATGAGATATGTTTCTGACAAAGGGGGGAGAATTGCTGTTTTGTAGGGAAGGGAGAAATACACCTCCACCAAATTGGGGAGTCGGTTTTGGACTCTGTCAAAGCAGGAAAGGGGTGTTGTGGGCTGCTCCTCCCCATATGTGACAGGAGTACTCCATCTTAGGACGAATTTCACTCATGTACAAATAGAGGATTGAGCCAGGCATGAGATGATTTCTGGAGCGGTAGAATGATCCAACTAGTTTACCAGCGGTCTTACCAACAGAGTTGATGTAAATCTTCCACTTGAAGTCTGAAGAGAAGATCAGTCCCAACAGATTATCAAATCAGTTATTCAGTTTCTGAAATTTTGAGATCAGGCTTAATAATTTGTATAAGGACAAACACCAGTGACGCAGTGGATATAGTACTAAGTAAAATTCAGTTCTAAGTAAAATTATAATTCTAAGTAACATTCAGTTCTAAGTAAAATTATAGTTCTAAGTAAAATTCATTTGAAGGTTCAATCCTCGGTGCGGGCGATACGAAGAATTACGAATTACTGAAGACTTACCCCAGTCATGGCTGACGGAACGAGAGCATGGTACTCTTCGTGGATTAAATAAAGGGTTCCGTTTGAAATTCCGTCCAGATTCCCGAGTTCGACAAAAATATTCCCGCGTTCGAAAAGATGCCCCTGAAGAAGGCCGAAACGTTGTGAAAATAACACTCCAGATGAGAACAGTAGTCCGAAATAGTTATTCAAATTAGGTATACGATATCTCTACTATATATACTGTATTTGGACAGTTCTAGAATAGAATCTCTGCTCATAGAATAGAATCTCTGCTCATAGAATAGAATCTCTGCTCATAGGATAGAATCTCTGCTCATAGAATAGAATCTCTGCTCATAGAATAGAATCTCTGCTCATAGGATAGAATCTCTGCTCATAGAATAGAATCTCTGCTCATAGAATAGAATCTCTGCTCATAGGATAGAATCTCTGCTCATAGAATAGAATCTCTGCTCATAGAATAGAATCTCTGCTCATAGAATAGAATCTCTGCTCATAGAATAGAATCTCTGCTCATAGGATAGAATCTCTGCTCATAGAATAGAATCTCTGCTCATAGAATAGAATCTCTGCTCATAGAATAGAATCTCTGCTCATAGGATAGAATCTCTGCTCATAGAATAGAATCTCTGCTCATAGAATAGAATCTCTGCTCATAGAATAGAATCTCTGCTCATAGAATAGAATCTCTGCTCATAGGATAGAATCTCTGCTCATAGAATAGAATCTCTGCTCATAGAATAGAATCTCTGCTCATAGAATAGAATCTCTGCTCATAGGATAGAATCTCTGCTCATAGGATAGAATCTCTGCTCATAGGATAGAATCTCTGCTCATAGAAGCTCCGTTTAGTTTTAACTAAACAAAGGGAGAAAGGGAAATTATTGACAGTGGTTGTAGGTATACGAGTTTTTGTTGTAACTTTTTGTACACTGGGGGATATACATTGTAGCGCAGTCGAGTACCTGCCATAAAAATGACGATAGAGCAGAGAAAGACAAGCAACATCGATTCTGTGAGAAAATGGCGGTAAGGAAAAAGAGAAGAGGACATCCGCCACTAGCTTCCGAAGTAGGTTTTGTACTTTGTCAAAGCAGCACAGAATGCTCTGAGTTGATTATTGGTTTCAAATAGAAACAGCGAAAATGTATAATGACTTTTCTGACGTAGACAATCCGAATAGAGAAATATTATAATCTGCGGTTCGTAGAAATATCTCATTTGTTAGAAGAGGTGTAAAATATACATCTGTGGGGGACCGCAATAACAATATACATGAATGTATGCAGGTGGTAAATGCTATTAATTACATCCGGCTGCAGAAATATACCTGTTCGCTAAATAAACGATAAACAATTGACTTGACGTGTACGTCGAAGAAGCGGTGGTGTAAATAAAATTTAAATTAGCCGGTTCGATTTTAGATCGATAGAATATGAGTGGCTAGCGAATTCGAAAGATCAACTTCCGTTAATTGTTCTTCTTCCCCTCGTCGACTCTTACTTGCCCTTTAACTGGAATAAAAGTTCTAATACAAAACATAACCATCTCTGTCCTTGTCTAGTGAAGTAGAAATCTTTCTCAACTGATGCAAGTTTTATTTTAGTCCTACTCAAGTCACTCTTCTTTTAAGGAGTTAGATATTTTGTACATTGGAATCGATAGTGTGTCTAACTATGACCTTGTTGGGAGGCAAGTCCCTCGGATCTCTTACTGACGCTACTTATTAAGCCCAACAGTCAATAAAGGTATGTTATTATGTTTTTATACAATTGTGTTTGCTGCCCTTTTTTTGGAGCGAAACATTTTTATACATAAGATGGGGAGCGTTAGCAAATATTTAGTGTTAAGTAGACCAATTGTCACCCTAAACTGTAGTCGAAAAACACAAGCGACAAACAAATCAGTCGGTACAATTATTTACTTTTGAAATAGGAATTTTATCGTCAAACGTGCACATTTAATGACACAATTTTACAACTGTAAGATAGTTGTGTGTGCAGAGAGTAGGATAGCTCCAAAAATGGGGTAACAGAAAAACAGAAGTCGGAAGTGTCGTCATGACGGTGGGAGGTGAAGCTGTGGTCTCTGCTAGCAGCAGGATCCTGCATACAGTGGCACAAAATGGCCTTAATATTAACTTCAGTAATTCCTCTCTCTATCTTTCTCTCTCTCCCGCGTGCAAAAGCCACACAGTCTGTTCATTTTTATAAGTAAATATTCTAAAACTAAACCCCGGAGTCTATGCGTCTATCGATCACGTCGTTCACTTCAGAGTAATCGGGGTATACTTTCAACTTTATACGATTTTTAGATAAGTTTGAAGTCTTTTAATGTCTTACTAGAACAAAACTACGTCGTTGGATCACCAATTTTGCTCAGGTTATATGTGTGTTTTCATGCGAGGAAAAATTAGTTTACAAAATTATAAGAATGATATGCAATATCAAAAAGTAGTCACAGTCTGCTCGGTATCTACCTCTCTCTCTTTTTATTTTCCGATCTTTACGTAGTAATATATCCCGTGAGTGCCCATATTGTTTATAATAGACTATTTCAATGCTCTGCTTTATAATTAATTTATTACATGTGTGTGTTAATAAACAGTAAAAGAGATACGGTAGCGAGAGTAATAGTCACTGTATCAAATAAAAGCTGCTGCAATAAACGACGTAGAGTGAGACAGTAAGGGATAATAGTTAGGGTTAGGGCTAGGGTTAGGGTTAGGGTAAGGATTTGGTTAAGGTTAGGGTTGGGTTAGGGTGAGGGTAAGGGTTAGGTTATGGTTTAGTTAGGGTTAGTGTTGGGTTAGGGTTAAGGTTAGGGTTAGGGTTCGGTTAGGGTTATGGTTAGGGTTAGGGTTATGGTTAGGGTTAGAGTTAGGGTTAGGGTTAGGGTTAGGGTTTGGTTAGGGTTAGGGTTTGGTTAGGGTTAGAATTAGGGTTAGGGTTAGAGTTAGGGTTAGGGTTAGGGTTTGGGTTAGTGTTAGGGTTAGGGTTAGTGTAAGGGTTAGGGTTAGGGTTAGGGTTAGGGGTTGGTTAGGGTTAGGATTAGGGTTGGGTTAGGGTAAGGGTTAGGGTTAGGGTAAGGGTTAAGGTTTGGGTTAGGGTCAGGGGTAAGGTTAGGGTTTGGGTTATGGTTAGAGTTAGGGTTTGGTTAGGGTTTGGTTAGAGTTATGGTTAGGGTTTGGTTAGTGTAAGGGTTAAGGTTAGGGTTAGGGTTAGGGTTAGAGTTTGGTTATGGTTAGGGTTAGGGTTAGAGTTTGGTTAGGGTTAGGGTTGGGTAAGGGTTGGGTTAGGGTTAGGGTTAGGGTTAGATTTGGGCTAGGGTTAGGATTAAATGTGCATCTTTCATCGGCTGTATATTGCTTGCGTGCTTATAGGGGCTTATTTCAAAAAGCCTTGTAGGAAATTGTTGATATATTTCTATTCTGTTGACGTCAGGCGAGAACAAACACCCCATAATAGTATTGCACCACATTTATTTCAACTGAAACATATTTGTCTATGTACTCTGGATAATGGAGTTTCGGAATATATCCGATTGTGTCGCTCTATCTCCAAAAGCCTTGTATGTTTATTTTGTTGACAGATTTAAATTCTATGGAAGTCCGGTGCGGACGTAGAGTCCATGATATTATTTGGATAGGACAGATACTTCAAGGTTATTTATCTGCCTCCCACAAGGTAAGATGTGACACAAGGTCGGGAAAGTGGGATTCGATAAGCCAGCGCTCGAGAGGTGAGCACTCTGGCAATTTAAAAATTGCCTGGGCAGCCCCGTCGGCATTCCCCGGTAGAGGCGCCTCAGACAGTAAGCAATAAACTTACCTCTCCCCAAAGAGGGGAGGCAAAGCCTGGGATGGTGCACCTCCTAGAACTGCACAGGACCGGCAACCCCCAATAGACGGCGTAAATTCAAACCCAAAGGCCCGAACAATACCGGTTTATTAGGCAGAGTAAAACACCCTGGTTGAACTCTAGGACAGATACTTCAGATTTATCTTAGTATGAAGGCCAAGAAAACGTATTCTAGTTTACCATTTGACCCAACAGCTACACAATAAAAAAACACATTTAAGATGTTGTTATTTTGGCATAGAAAGTTCGGTGTCCGGACAATTCCATCTTAGAATAAAATGGTTAATGCGAAAATATACGTACGAACTTTAGATTGGATTATTGTATCAATATAAAGATTGATTTGTTCGTGCCTTTCAATCATTTTTTCCGCATAATTAAAAATAAGTAAGTTGTGGCACGAAATGGATTGTTTCGTTTAATCCAGTTGAGACTCAGCACGTGTCTTTCAATCGTAGGCGTGTCCCTTTTCATTCCTGCGATTCTCATGGGTGACTCAAGTCTTGAGGGGAACTCAACTCTAAAACTTCTTGGTCTTTTTCTCTCAACAAATGTTTCCTGGAGTTCTGGCACATGATGTGTAGGTGTGTTCTTACCGGTCAACGACCCGTCTCCGACATTCTGTCAAACTAAACTATGCTTCTGTTCAGCCTCAAGACATCCACTCTCCCATAAAACAACTGCATCTAAGTATTCTTTTATTCAATTTAGTTTAACTTATTATCAATTAAACATGATAAACAATTCGTGAAACATTGTCTAAGCGTGTTGAGGCTACACTTCTTTAGATGAGTATTATATATTCTCTCCTTGTACTTCATTTCTTCAATGTAGCCAAGCTCTATTCAAATCGAATGTGTTCATCGCCCGAAGCCATTTGATAAATTTTGAAACCATGGTAGACTGCCATAACCTTTACTTTGGTTCAAGTGCAACTACTGTCTAAAAGATCGCCGACAATTTTGTTGGCAGCGAGAGCCGTAATTTCCCCCAGGCCCAGCTAACGTTGGTTCACAGTTACACTTTCGGCTGGAAATATCTCAATCACTGCACAGCCAAGTCCATGTACATGCAGTTATTGTAACGTTTTACTGTCTCAACTCGAAGTTTACGTTAAAGAAGTTTACGTTAAAGAAGTTTACGTTAAAGAAGTTTACGTTAAATAAGTTTACGTCAAATAAGTTTACGTTAAATAAGTTTACGTTAAATAAGTTTACGTCAAATAAGTTTACGTTAAAGAAGTTTACGTTAAATAAGTTTACGTAAAAGAAGTTTATGTTAAATAAGTTTACGTTACTTTAAAAATGTTTACGGTAAATACGTTTACGTAAAATAAATTTACGTTGAATAAGTTTAAGTTAAATAAGTGTACGTTAAATAAGTTTACGTTTAATAAATGTACGTTAAATAAATTTACGTTACTTTAAATACGTTTACATTTAAAAAGTTTACGTTAAATAAGTTTACGTTAAAACAGTTTACGTTAAATAAGTTTACGTTACTTTAAATAAGTTTACATTTAAAAAGTGTACGTTAAATAAGTTTACTTTACGTTAAATAAGTTTACATTAAATAAGTTCACGTGAAATAAGTTTACGTTAAATAAGTTTATGTTAAAAAGTTTACATTAAATCAGTTTATGTTAAATAAGTTCACGTTAAATAAGTTTACGTTACTTTAAAAATGTTTAAGGTAAATAAGTTTACGTATGATAAATTTACGTTAAAAAAGTTTACGTTAAATAAGTGTACGTTAAATAAGTTTACGTTAAATAAGTGTACGTTACTTTAAATAAGTTTACGTTAAAAAAAATTACGTTAAATAAGTTTACTTTACTTTAAATAAGTTTACGTTAAATGAGTTTACGTTAACTAAATTTACGTTTAATAAGTTTATGTTGAATAAGTTTACGTTATGTTAAATAGGTTTACGTTAAATAAGTCTGCGTCAGATTAAATAAGTGTTCCCTAAATAAGTTTACGTTAAATTAGTTCATGTTACGTTTAATAAGTTTACGTTAAATAAGTTTAGATTAAATCAGTTAACGTTTAATAAGTTTACGTTAAATAAGTTTACATTAAATCAGTTAACGTTAAATAATTTAAGGTTAAATAAGTGTACGTTAAATAAGTTTACATTAAATCAGTTAACGTTTAATAAGTTTACGTTAAATAAGTTTACCTTAAATAAGTTTATGTTACGTTTAATAAGTTTACGTTAAATAAGTTTACTTTAAATCAGTTAACGTGAAATAAGTTAACGTTAAATAAGTTTACGTTAAATTAGTTCATGTTACGTTTAATAAGTGTGCGTTAAATAAGTTTACATTAAATCAGTTAACGTTTAATAAGTTTACGTTAAATAAGTTTACCTTAAATAAGTTTACATTAAATAAGTTTACATTAAATCAGTTAACGTTAAATCAGTTCACGTGAAATAAGTTAACGTTAAATTAGTTAACGTGAAATAAGTTTACGTTAAATAAGTTACCGTTAAATATTCACATAGTTCGTAGAGCAGAACTCAAATAAAATATAGTTTACTAGTTGAGTTACCCAGTCTCAGTTTCGGTATATAACAACTAGCAAGAAGACCCGACGTTGCTCGGGATTGCATGAGGACATCACTATATACCTTTTCTACTGTGCTAAGAACACAATATTACTTTCTTGGTTCTTACTGCACACCTCCACTTGTTTCGCCTTCTAATACAATCAGTGACATTTTGGAAAACTCCCTGAATCAATGCATTATACATATTGTTTTAAGTTGCATGGGAATCGGATATGCGTAGTTGTTGTTTTAAGAGGGTCACTTAGATGTGGAGGCACTTTGATATTCGCTTTATAAAATTATAAACATATTTAAATTTTATTTTAAAAAATGTTATATTTGAAGTTTTAAGGGGGTTGTGCCCTCATATCCCTCTTAGGCGTACGTTTAGAGATTCAACAACACTTTCCATTGTCTTTCACAATAAAAATTACATAAGGATACGCTTTTTGATGTTATGTAGATTCTCTAACCTTTCTTTCTACAGGGAACACAAAAACATCACACACACAAACATTGAGTTTTATATATCGAGAGATACACACTATTAAAGTTAAAATAGTATTATGGTATCCATTGCTTTAGCAAGGTATAACTTACTTTACTTATGTGCATGCTCTAGGGAGCTTCGCCACATACTTGAGAACAAAATTCTGCTACTTATTATGGTCTTGATTTTCAAGAGCAGCATTGAGGTATCAACCTTTATCTTGTCGGCCCATTTTTTGTGTATATATGCGTATATATACTTCTCATATTTTTATATTATTAGTATAATTACGATTACATATTTGCTGTATTCATAATTTTATATTTATTTTGACCCGTATATAGATATTCTTAATCCTCAATTCTTTAACTTTTTAATTTTTTAGTTTTATTATTATTAGCACCTTAAACATTTTTATCCCCCCCTACTCATCCACCCGCCCTACATATAGGGTTACTCTCTCCCTCCCCCCTTCATAGACATATTACCTCTCTCCCCCCCCTTCATAAACATATTACCAAATTGATAATCGGTTACTTGCCCATTTCTGCAAAAGCAAGACCCAGACAGAGTTTTCTTTTTTGACACGCGTTGACGCTTTCATATTTCGACCAACCTTCACCAAATCACGTCTGCGTTCTCTTCATCTCTTTCTATTTCTTGTCTATGTCCCGTGTAGCTCTTAATATTTCCTTCTTCCTTTTCTTCTTCTTTTTCTTTTTCTTTTTCTTCTTACTTGTATTTCTATTTTTGCTTTTTGCTTTTTGCTTTTGTTTTTGTTTTTGTTTCTATTCATATTCAATTTTTAATTTTTATTTTAAATTTCTGTCACCTTCATAAAAATGTGTGTGATTCTGAACTCATCTTAACAGGCATAATGAATGTTCATGACCTGACGATCGGGAGCGCTTCAAATCGCTCTCGTGAAACAAAATCAATTTTGTAGTCAAAATGAAATAAATTATCTCATATATATATTATTTATATATTTATATATACATATATATATATATATATATATATATATATATATATATATATATATATACGTATATATATATATATAGATATATAAATATATATATATTTTTATATATATATCTATATATATATATTTATATATATATATATATATTTATACATATATATATGTTTATAAATATAAATTTATATATATATATTTATATATATATATATGTTTATAAATATAAATTTATATATATATATATATTTATATATATATATGTTTATAAATATATATTGATATATATATTTAAATATATGTATATTTATATATATTTATATATATATATATTTATATATATATATATATATATATATATATTTTTATATATATATATATTTATATATATATTTATATTTATATATATATATTTATATATATATATTTATATATATTTATATATATATATATTTATATATATATATGTTTATATTTATATATATATATATTTATATATATATATTTATATATATTTATATATATATATATATGTATATATTTATATATATATATATATTTATATTTATATATATTTATATATATATATATTTATATATATATATATATTTTATATATATATATATATATATATATATATATATATATATATATATATATATATATATATTCATGTATATACATACATATGTGTGTATTGTCTTATTATTATTGATATCACAGCTACATTCCTCGAACACATTCAGTTTGGACACTGTTTCTCAAGATATAATACGCATTCTTTAAATGATTCTTCTGCTCGTCCGCCATGTCTTTCTTTATCAGCTCCTTCATTGTCAAGTGTTTGAAGAGAACCATATCAAAATCCAGACAGATCTCCCCAGTAATTTCATTCTGTTTTCAAAATCATTCGCCAACACAATCGACCGGGAAACATCGGGAAACAACTTTGCAGTTTTAATATTTCCCCAGAGGAGAACACGCCGTAGGGTGCCATCATTTGCCTCATCGTGCGTCAGAATAAAACTTCCTACAAATAGATCTAGCTTCTTTTTATTTTTCTCTTGTTTCGAAAACTAGAAGAACCTCTATGGCTGCTGTTAATTTTAACTTCAGATGTCACAATTCAGACTATCACCTTCCAGTTTCATACACTAGGTGTGGCTGGAATAGTCATAATACTTAAACAACTAGATTTGCCCGTTTTTACAATCATGTTACAACGTATCAAAGCCAAAAGCCACTCGACTATTAGGGTTAGGGTTAGGGTTAGGGTTAGGATTAGGGTTAGGGTAAGTGTTAGGATTAGGGTTAGGGTTAGGGTTAGGGTAAGTGTTAGGATTAGGGTTAGGGTTAGGGTTAGGGTAAGTGTTAGGATTAGGGTTAGGGTTAGGGTTAGGTTTAGGGTTGATGAACCAGAAAGAGATCATCAAAAAGATGGTGGACACTATGGGAGTACTAACATTGATCGATGGTGTGCAACTGTGCTTGGTTAAGTATGCGACGACATATTACGATAATTTGTTGACTAGTGATTTTAAAACGACGAGTTTTAATCAGCAGTGAAGCATCCCCATGGTAATGTGCTCCACGTGCTGAAAACACTTTCAAAGAAGTTTGTCCATGGAGATTCCATCTGAGGCTAGAATCATAGAGGGAAATGAGAGTTCTTACTGGGAATATATTATAAGTAAGAACCAAATATTGGAGCTCAGTCGAGCATTTTTCATGGAAATAACAGTAAAGTGTAAAGAGAGACCAGCAACGTCTCTTATGCTAGGAAGAGTGTGTAGACAGAAAGATGGATAATCCACCAGTAAATTTTGTAGTCGTTATTTTTTATTTTGTCAAGTAAGAAATAAATGCTCTGTGCGGCACAACCTCGGGTGTTGGCAGCAGTATTCCATCTGCCAAATCACATCCATTCACTGTGGAGGTCCCCAGATGCCGAATAGCTTTCTACTCCAAAAGCTGCTTTCCTCACGCTGCTGGACTCTGGAAATCCCTCCCTGCTCCAATTTATCCTGACGGTACTGACATGCAGAAATTTAAAACTAATGTAAACAGACATTTCGCTGCAATGCTTCCAATTTAGGTTGACCCCCCCCCCTCTAAAATAACAAAACTCTCAACTTTTTTCTCAGTAGCCCCTTACGTCTACAGTCGCGGTCTGCCTTGTTTTTGAAAAAAAATGGTCGTTTGTAAAAATAATTCAGTGGAGGTCAGACACAGACTCACTTCACAGAAATAAAACATCGTATATGGCTGCACTTCGGAAAGCATTGTTGATCTTTTTGATTGTCACTCTTCTGATATGGAGCACGTTGCGCAGTGAAAGAAAGTTACTTGTGGCACTTCTAAATCTCAAGCTGCTCTTCTTTCACCGACAACGCTCATAGCCTTGTTTCCACAAGTAAAAATGGACAGATCTTTTCGTGCGAAAGTCTCCTGTTTTGATAAGCTGCTATGACTAACTTATACTCCAGATCTAAAAAAGAAGACATTTATCCAGTATGTTGCAAAAGTTTCTAAAATAATTGTTGTATTATTCTACATCTTCGACAGTACCTGATTTCTGATACACTCTTTACTTATAAAATCGTCAGATCTCCATATAGATGGTCGACTTCTGTCAGATATCGGAAGGCACCGCGCATGAGACTTTTTCTTGCATAAACGGAGTTAGGGTTAGGGTTGGGGTTTAGGGTTAGGGTTAGAGTTGGAGTTAGGGTTTGGGGTTAGGGTTGGGGTTGGGGTTGGGGTTAGGGATAAGGTTAGGGTTAGGGTTGGGGTTAGGGTTAGAGTAGGGGTTGGGGTTGGGGTTGGGGTTGGCGTTGGGGATAAGGTTAGGGTTAGGGTTGGGGTTAGAGTTAGAGTTGGGGTTGGGGTTGGGGATAAGGTTAGGGTTAGGGTTGGGGTTAGGGTTAGAGTTGGGGTTGGGGTTGGGGTTGGGGTTGGGGTTGGGGTTGGGGTTAGGGTTAGAGTTGGGGTTGGGGTTGGGGTTGGGGTTGGGCATAAGGTTAGGGTTAGGGTTGGGGTTAGGGTTAGAGTTGGGGTTGGGGTTGGGGTTGGGGATAAGGTTAGATTTAGAGTTGGGGCTGGGGTTGGGGTTGGGGTTGGGGATAAGGTTAGGGTTAGGGTTTGGGTTTGGGTTGGGGTTGGGGATAAGGTTAGGGTTAGGGTTATATGACTGGTTCTGCATGTTGGTGACCAGCTTGTTATGTGTGTTACCCTTGTATACATAGCACACCCCAGCTCTGGGTTAGAGTTTGAGTTAGGGTTAGGGTTGGAGTTAGAGTTATATGACTGGTGCTTCATGTTGGTGACAAGCTTTTCTATGTGTGGCACCTTTGCTGACATAGCACACCCCAGCTCTGGGTTTTCTCAGCCCCTTTGTCATAGAAAAGCCGTTGCTAGAGTACACCAACTTCATCATTATAATACTAATTCATGACAAAACAAGACACTTGATACTTGTAAAGGGGAACTAATGAAATACTGTTCAGTTATTCAATATGTTTTGTTTGCTATGGTTATTCAACATGTATCGTAAAATAACCAACGTTCAAATTCCACTTTGATAAATTGAGTCAGAAGTGACATAAGAGCAATCATCCGCGCTAACTAGCAAGGAAGACTAAACTTGTCATATAGAAAATAAAGTTCTCTGAAAAAAAGAAACAAATTGAAAGTTTCTCAATGATCATCTAAACTCATGTTCATTCTTGTAATGTAACTAAACTCCTGCCTAATTTTATCGTTTTTCTTATTAATAAAATGTTGCTGATTCAATTTTTGTTTTTCGTTTCTTGTCGGGGTAAGAGTTATTTCGCTTGAAAAAATAAGTAAACAAATATACTTTCATGAACAAAATTTATTTATCTTTTCGCTAAATTCTTTCGCCGATGAACAAACATCTATGATATTTATGCGATCTCTCATCTCCGACCTGTCTGTCTGTTTGTCAGAAGTTCGTCTCTTGGAAACATAATAAAATGAGTCAGTTCTCGCCTCTATTCTTGCCGTTTACTTTCTAACCACATTGTTTTCAAAACAATAATATCACGTGATCTAGTGATTTTCAGAGGAAGAATTTGTTTTTTGTCACAATGATATAATACTGTCAGCCTAGCAAAAATATGTAACCAGAGGGAGCATATATTTACATTTATATAAAACGTAAAATGTATTAGGTTTCTTTTGAAGAGATTCTTTTTCTTTTTTTTTTATACGAAATTTCACACAAAAAAAATTATATGTGTTATTTTCCTCGAACTATTGTCGCTATAGAACAGTTGAATGTTTCTGCCTTCCGATTTCTCTCGAAAATAAATAATCTAGTTTGTCTTTTTTAAAATTTTTTACTAAAATTCGTGTTCCCTTTTCCATATACGGTTTCGAGTATATCTACCTTCGTTCTGATTTCAAAGATTTATTCAACCAGGGAAGTTGGAAAATGAAGTCGTCAGACTTTCCTCGCTCAACTTATCTATTAACTAGTTTTCCAGCATGTCGATGTACGTGTCAGCATTGGTTTATATAGAAACCAGTTCGTCGAAAGAAACAATGAAGTTTATCAACGTCATTCGGTCATATTTCACATAAATATCCCAGTTAATCTCAGGAAGATTGACGTGTACAATAACATTCTTTGATAGTAAGCGTCGTTAAATACGATAACATTGTCTGACCTCGAAATCTAACTGATTAAAATGTTTTGTTTTGAGGCAAATGTGAAGATATATCTAACGGACTTGCCGAAGCAACTTTGTATTCATACGGAGACGCGTTTGATGGTTTAAACACAAACCTGTTTTGATGCATTAATTTTACTAGAAATTCTGCGTGAATCCACCTGCGTATGAACAATTTGAAGAAACACGTTTATATTTTAACATCCGGTTATCTGTGTATCAAACACAACATCGCTTATCCGAAAGGTGTTATATTGAATTGATCATAACTATTACTTTCTCTGAAGGGTCGAGACTACCTTATCATTTTTAATATAAGTGAATATTGTAGTGAGAAATGGCTAGAAATTGTAAACAACACTAAAAAAAAAAATTCTTCAAGTCAGTGAGCGTTAGAAAAAGTTGAAAAGAAATTTGCCTCGAGTGAAATTGAGGGAAATAATATATACGAAAGCTGGCGTGTGAAAATGAAAATACTATAACTTCGAAATACATAGACCCTGGAGTAACCACCTGCGCCAAATATAAGTTTTTTGATGTTTGCGAAAGAATAAAATCGATAGCTTACAGAGAAATTAGTTTTTAATTCGACTTAGAAAAAACATATCAGGAATGTGTAAGACGCAAGTTGAAAATAGAATTTTTTTAAAAACATATTTCACTCCAAACAAGACAGGCCGCCACTGTAGACGTAAGGCGTTACTGATAATTAGGGTGTATTTTTCGGGTGTCATCCTAAGTTTGTATCAATGTAGCGAGATGTGTGTTTACACTTGTTTGGCCAGGATGAAAGTGTAGTATCTGTTCCGATGGATACTACACCCTGTAGACCGGTATCGTTTTGGCCTTCGGGGCTTGATTCCGCCGGTCTATGGGGTTGTCCTGTGCAGTTCTAGGATATCTACCCTCCCAGGCTTTGCCTTGTCATCCTTTGAGAAGGGGTTAGTTTATTGCCAATCGCCTGAGGCGCCCCTACCGCAGAATGCCGACGGGGCTGCCCAGGCATTTTTTGATGGTCACAAGTGCTCTTCCTGTAGGGTGCTGACTTATAAAATCCCACTTTCCGACCTTGTGTCACATTTTACTTTGTGGGAGGTAGATACATACCTGTTTACATTAGTTTTAAATTGCTGCATGCTAGTACAGTCGGAGAAACAAAGAGCAGGGAGGGAGTTCAAGAGGCCAGAAGCACGAGGAAAGAAGATATTCGAGGAAATGGCTCTCTGACATCTGGGGATCTCCACAGTGAATGGATGGGATTTAGCTGATTGTTGAGTTGGTCTAGTGCATTTACGTCGAGGGGGCACCAGTTGCCAGTTCATCGGATCAAAATCTGTTAAAGTATTTGTAAAACAAGCTCAAGGATGCTACATTGCGGCGATGGGACAGGGGCTGGAGCTTGGTTGATAGTGAGGGACCTATTAAGTTGGCGACTCTTTTTTGGACCTTGTCTAAAGAGGAAGAGATTAGTGGATGCTGCACCAGCCCCGATGTAGCAATGATACGCCCTGACTTCACCTCCGTCGTTGCCCGCAACTGCAAACTGGTCTTTTCTTTCAGAATATGTTAGGGGTTCGAAATATAATATAACGAGCACTTTCTCTGTCATTCTGTCTGTCTGCCTGTCCGTCCTGAAGAATTTTTGTAAACGAGAGAGGGGGAAGGGGGAGAGGGCGAGATAATTACTATTTAATTAATTTCAAAGACGGAAATTAGGCCACATATTAACGATTAAATAAACAATAAATAATTTTCGGCGACCTTGACGCTAACAGCCAAACGCGCTACCGCCTGAGCTAAAGGAACACAGTTGAAAATGATCTCTTAATTCTAATACTTGAACAAATCGCTTTTTTTTCACATCTCTCATTTAGCAATAAATGATCGTATAATAATTGGTTCTTTTTATATTTTGGGGTCTGCGTCCGCGCTCGATCTGTTCTTCCAGAATACGATTGGGTCTGCGTTCGCTCTCGATTTTTCAGGGATGGGGGTCCGGGGGGGGGGGGATTGGGTAAAGAAATCCCCCCCAATTTTTTTTTTATTCAGTCGTTTGACAGTTGGTTCACGTCAATAAAGAATAAGAACATTGAGAAATAGGATTAAATTGTCTACGTTTACGGTGAATTTAAAGACCAGAGTTTTTGTAAAGGTCTTGAAGTTAATGTATTCGTTCATTATTATCAGCGGAAATAAGACTATCATCGACATAACGTGCGTAAAGAGAAGGTTTTATCATGTAATTACATATTTTGTTTTCTATGGTTGACATATAGAATTCGCTCAAGATCAAGCCGAAAACCGAACCAATTAAAACACCGTCGATTTGAGTGTAAATGTTTCTCTTGAAGTCATCAAAAGAGACTTCAGTGATGCAAAACAATAGAAACTTTTTAGAGAAGAAAGACGAGTTATATTATTGATGATTATATCAATTGTTGAGTTTACAGGGGCATGAATGAATAAGCTTTCGACGTCAAGTAAAAGCAATTTTTCCGGTTTGTTTGTTTGTAGAATTTGTAATAGTTAACTAAATATTTACTAAGTAAGTACGGACTAATAAGTTAACGTTGGGTCTTTTTGGAGTAGTAATTTGGGATATGATAGGTCGGGGTGGGGGAAGAAGAATTAGGTTTCTGTATCTCAACAGTTATGTATAAATAACCAGATCTTTTATCACCAATTATT
>OY744535.1:93190352-93195352 GCA_963556195.1 Sepiola atlantica
TCCGGTATCGAATCTCGCTGTGTCTAGCCACATCGATAATTATTTTTTCTTTCAGTATTTCAAGTCGTGATTTCGCTGTAGCCGCCGTATTTATTGATCGACCTAGATTCTTCGAAATCGTAAACACATAAGCTAGAAAGAAAATAAAAAACCAAACACTGTCAACAAAACGGTAGCCTTTGAATATTACACCAAATATAATAATAAAAAAATTCGACTCGTCTTTTGCGCAATGTTTGGAAAAATTGAAACTCTTTCTTTGAAGTGAATAATGTTTACTTATTTTTCCTGGCTTAATATTAAGATATTTATCTTATTAGAAAGCAGACCAACACTTTTCTTAGGTTACTGACTTTTTGAGATAAGGATTGCTAATTTTTATAATTTTGTTTATTAGGACTACTGTTCTCATCTTGAGTGTTATTCTCACAGATTGTTAGCTGCTGTAAACTCCGGTCTTTTTTCGGGTGTTTTTTTTTTCGAACTCAAGAATATTTATGTCAAACTCGGGAATCTGGACGAAATTTCGAACGGAACCCTTCATTTAATCCATGGGAGTAGACTGCTCTTGTTCATTCATCAATGATAGGGAGAAGTCTTCAGTAATTCGCAATTCTTCGTATCGCCCGCACTGAAGATTGACCCTTCACAGATTGACCCTTTTCAGATGACTATCACAGATTCTGGGAGGTGACGGTGGTTAAGTAGATATCGGCACTGACTGAAGATCTGGGTGTTCCAAGTTCGAATCCAGTCGATTCCACAGTACTACTTTCACTTGGCAACCTTCTCGTGGTCCTTCCAGAAAGTTTTCTAAATAGAAACTAATTCCAACACCAGAATCAGTTTAGTATAATTCAGTATAATTTAGTACAATTAGTATAAGTTGGTATAATTAGTATAAGTCAGTATAATTTAGTATAATTAGTATAACTCATTATAATTTAGTATAATTAGTATAAGTTAGTATAATTTAGTACAATTAGTATAAGTTGGTATAATTAGTATAAGTCAGTATAATTTAGTATAATTAGTATAACTCATTATAATTTAGTATAATTAGTATAAGTTAGTATAATTCAGTATAATTTAGTACAATTAGTATAAGTTGGTATAATTAGTATAAGTCAGTATAATTTAGTATAATTAGTATAACTCATTATAATTTAATATAATTAGTATAAGTTAGTATAATTCAGTATAATTTAGTATAATTCATTATAATTTAGTATAATTAGTATAAGTTAGTATAATTCAGTATAATTTAGTATAACTCATTATAATTTAGTATAATTAGTATAAGTTAGTATAATTCAGTATAATTTAGTATAACTCATTATAATTTAGTATAATTAGTATAAGTTAGTATAATTCAGTATAATTTAGTATAACTCATTATAATTTAGTATAATTTAGTATAATTCATTATAATTTAGTATATTCACACGAAAGAAAAAGAATCACAGATTTAGAGTTCGACAAACAAATTCCCGAGTTCGGAAAGAAACACCAAAAGAAAGCCGGACCTGACAGCGGCCGAAATAACAACATAACCCAGAGTGTAAAGGTCTTTGAATACTACTGTTTATTCCAACGTATATATATTGTACAAACAATAGTAACTACATGTAATTCAATAGGATTTAATAGAATACAATCGAACCCCTGATACTATTGTTCGTAGTCGTATTTATTATCCAGACTAGTTCACTTATTTTGTTGTTGGTAGGAGTCCGGTATCCCATCACAACAACATTTACTAACCTAACACTTATCGTTGGCTAGTTTTTGACCTTGAAGTTATATTGTTTTAGTTACTTGTATCAAGTGGCTTCATGCCTTGTCTGGTGCGATTCATGAATAAATAAAAAACAAAAAAACATAAAATACAATTCTGAAATAAAGAATCTTAACAGCCTTAATACGTTAGAAATATATAGGTCAGTAAACAATTTAATTTTGCTGCGTCTTCTATAGAGGATTTGTTGGATTTTGGTGGTTTAAAATAATTTAGTGTTAACTATTCTGGACCTGGAAATTTTTTTGAAAGATTTTTTTTTTGTAATCTGACCATTTTGGATGAGGAACTGCATCAAGGAACGGTTATTGCGAGAGTGCTAAGATAGTACTGCATAAATACTGTTTAAAACAACCAGAGTTAAATAGAAAGAAAACGTCCGAAAGTGAGTGAAGGGGGGAGAGACAAGTACAGAGAGCAAGGAAGAGAGCAAGCGATGAAGAGAGACCGATGAAGACAAAGATATAGAGAGAAATTATATATATATATATATATATATATATATATATATATATATATATTGTGTGTATTTAGGCAGCAAGTTTTCATTTAGGCAAACGTTGTTGAATAGCACGGAGTGTTTCTGCTTTGTGATCTTTTTAAAAATGTTTTCCATCTTCCGAATGGTCAACTTCGTACCTCGATCAAACTGGTGTATGAAGTTTCCGTAGTTTTGTTGTTCCATCTTCCTTGCGAGTACTTTCGATTTGATATCCTCAAATCATCTTCAGGCGTGTTAGTGTGAAAAAAGAATATGTATTTATAGAGTGTAAATTTTAAATCTTGGCCATTGCCAACTTATCGATCCCAGCGACTTCCTCTGATGATAAGATTTTGATCTTTGAAAAGCCTGGCTTAAGGAAAATTTAACTTGACTAAATTGCCTTTTTGCGGAATATACCTTGCTCTGAGCAATTGAATTGAATTTTGATTTGGCTTTGCTTCTCTCATTCCTTTCCATTCTTCTTCATATCTACCTGCTCTATCCTGAATATTGAGCTATATACTCTTCACAATAGGTTTTACCTTTCCTAAAAGTTCGCTTTAAGTACACCATTTTATATATATATATATATATATATATATATATATATATATATATATATATATAGAGAGAGAGAGAGAGAGAGAGAGAGAGAGAGAGAATGGATGATTTTCAGATAGTATTTCAATTGTTATTCCTTGCGGTAAACTTGCCTTGTCTCATCTGTCAGCGGCAGTTGTCGTTGGCAAGTTGAAGTCTCACCTTTGAGGACCCTAGATACGGAATGACACAAGTTTGTTGGCTAATTACGACCGAGCGAAAAGTCTATTCAGAGATCCTTCAAGCTTGTCCCCGTAACACACATGTCTAACGGGAGAGCGAGCCGGGGTCGTCAGACATTTATCTACACTTGACAGCTACTCAAGGAAAGATGCCCACCGTTTTTCTTCAGCTCTATTCAAATTTATTTTCGCATATTATAGGAGTTGGTTCGGACAGAACCGCGCTCGGTGATGATCGAATGGACAGGACTGCAGCGCGCGTGCAGACCGCGCACGGACCAATTTTTACTCGAAGAATAAAAACGTCAATATGGACGCCATCTTTTTTTTTTTTTCGTTGTTGTTGTTCGTCGAAATTTTCTAAGCATTTCTTTCTTGCATGAGACGTATGTACTTGTTTGTGACTTTGGCGGAATGGCCCTTACATTTTAATGAGAGTTGTTTTTTTAATTCTTTATTCCATTTCGTCTACAATAAGTTTCTCACGTAAAGGTGTTTTTTATCAAAAAATGTTAATATATTCTAAACGACATGGTCACATTTATATTTGATTGAATGTCGCCTTCATGACAATAGAACTAAATATATAACTGTAGTATTATTATTAGTAGTAGTATTAGTAGTTGTAATGATGATGATAACAATAATAATAATAAATAAAATATAATATCATATATATTTATATATATATTTATATATATATGTAAACTGTTACATGGTAAACAGCTGATGATCCCCGTATTAATGTTAGACGCTTGAGGTATCCTGTTTTTGTTTCACTGTTAGATACTTAACCCCCCCCCCTTTTTAAAAAAATTTATTTACTTTTTTATTTTTTATTCATGAATTTTCCAACGAATGTTAAGTCTGCAATATCTTGGATTTAGTTAGTTTCTCTGGGGATTTAAACTGCATTTTACTTTTTTTTTTGTTAAAATTACTTAAAGCTTCTTTAGACTATATATATATATATATATATATATATATATATATATATATATATATATATATATATATATATATATATATATATATATAGTCTAAAGAAGCTTTGAGTTATTAAAAAAAAATGTAAAATGCAGTTTAAATTCCCAGACAAACTAACTAAATCCAAGATATTGCAGACTTAACATTCGTAGGGAAATTAATAAATGAAAAAATATAAGAAAATAAAAAAGGGGGGTGGTAATTATCTAAGAGTGAAACAAAAACAGGAGACCTTAAGCGTCTAATATTAACACGGGGATCATCAGCTGTTTACCATGGAACTGTTTCGGAGATTTAAAAACAGGACAGTTATAATATTCATGGCTCTCCAATGGTACTGATTAAAACTACCATTTCCCCAATAATCAAGTGTCGAAATAATTCAGTTTAAAATATCATATATATATATATATATATATATATATATATATATATATATATATATATATATATATATATATATATATATATATATATAATATATAAATGAGATTTCCAGCATAGGCCATTCGTGAAGTCTATTAAGGGATAGAGTACTATCGCTCCTCCCTAGATATATATATATATATATATAAATATAATATATATATATATATAAATATGATATATATATATATATAAATATATATATATATAAATATATATATATATATATATATATATATATAGATAACATATTTACATTATGATTAGTGTTTTTTTATCTACACACGTATACGTTTTATCTATACAAGTTATTAGATACTTTGTAATTTTCCAGCTCCCAAAGAACATATACTACAGTTTGAGGTAAAATGTGACACAAGGTCGGAAAAGTGGCATCGAAAGCCAGTGTCCAAGAAGAAGGGCACTCAAGCCGTCAAAAAATGTCTGTGCAGCCTCGTCGGCATTCCCCGGTAAGGGCGCCTCAGGTGATTAACAATAAACTAACACTTTCTCAAAGATTGAG
>OY744535.1:93200352-93320352 GCA_963556195.1 Sepiola atlantica
AAAATGAAGTAATAAAATAAGGTGTCAATCAAATTTTATTGGAATTCAAAGTTCAAGAAAAGTATCTTAATGTCCTTAGCTCATTTATTTATCGTTGTAATAATTAACATAAACATTGAATACTTTTCACTTCATCGATTATTGACACATTTCACGACTGGATAACTTTGTCAGCTCCTTCAATTTCTCGTATATGGACTGCTATTTATAAGCTGGATTAATCTTCCCTCAACCCTCTGGATGTCTATCCTGATTATGTTTTTCAAATTGTATGACCTGGATGGATAGTATAGATTCAACAAAAAAGTATGTTTATTGGTTGATATATTTGATGTTATGTATTTTTATGTATTTGTGTATATAATTTTTATATATTTTCAAAGTTTAATTTTATTACCTGTAGTGGTATAACTGCGGTAATGTTCCTCTGAAGAGAAGAATTATCTTCGAAAACTCATGAGCTAAGGACTTCAAGATACTTTACTTGAACTTTGAATTCTAATAACATTTGATTGACACACTTATTTTATTACTTCATTTTATATTATAATATTAATGCTCTATCTAGTATATTGAGCTTCAGTTTTTTATCCGGATGTTTCACCAATAATGAGATATTAGTTGACGCTTATATATTTTGTTGGATTGCTTCATACACAGTCGGAGAAAAAAAAATTTCTTCTGGTTTAATTATTTTTGACAAAGGGAAGTCTTTTCCCGAAATATCAAATAGTGATTTTGAATTACCCGGACATCACACGAACAGCTAAAACACTCTTGCTGTTATGTAAGATTTTAGAAAAAAAGGAAAAATAAATAGTAAGTCATATTTCGTATTCGATTTATTGTTATTGTTTTTGTTCCTTACAACTTGCATCTTACCCGGAACTTGCATTGCCTACAGCCTTTCAAAAACTTACTAATATATATATATATCTTTTATCGGATCACGTCTAAAATGCTATAATATCTCAATATGTTTCGATTACACTTGTGAATTTAAGTTGAAATTATAATGACACAAAAGAGATATCTGCGTTCCTTTCGAAATAAATCAAATTATTTCTAAACAAATACTTCACAGAAATCACTATTTTTATCAAAAAGGAAATCAACGCGAAATGATGCCGAATACCAATGATCTAATCCCGTGTTATATATCGATCAATAAGTATAAATAAAGGAAAAATTTTTTTTTTTAAATGAAGGTGTTGTACGCGCTTATAATGTATAAGACTAGCAGACGTTCTAAACAATGGCTGGGTATTACACATGTGGTATAAAACTAGTAACACTCGAAAAATATGTGAAAACCCTCATTAACTGAATTTATCCATAACTTCATGTGAAAGTGCAATGTGTATATATATATATTTAGCGAATGAATCTTTCATTCTATAAGAAAGAGCAATGTGTATATATTTTTAGCGAACGTATCTTTCACTCTATAAGAAAGAACAATGGGTATATATATTTAGCGAACGTATCTTTCACTCTATAAGAAAGAGCAATGGGTACATATATTTAGCGAATGAATCTTTCACACTATAAGAAAGAGCAATGCGTATATATATTTAGCGAATTTAACTTTCACACTATAAGAAAGAGCAATGGGTATATATATTTAGCGAATACATCTTTCACACTATAAGAAAGAGCAATGCGTATATATATTTAGCGAATTTAACTTTCACACTATAAGAAAGAGCAATGAGTATATATATTTAGCGAATGAATCTTTCACTCTATCAGAAAGAGCAATGCGTATATATATTTAGCGAATGTATTTTTGACTCTATAAGGAAGAGCAATGTGTATATATATTTAGCGAATGTATTTTTAACTTCATAAGAAAGAGCAATGTGTGTATATATATATATATATATATATATATATATATATATATATATATATACACACATTAATCGAATGTATCTTTCACTTCATAAGAAAAAGCAATGTGTATATATATATTTAGCGAATGTATGTTTCACTCTATAAGAAAGAAAAATGTGTATATATATTTAGCGAATATATTATTCACTAGATAAGAAAGAGCAATGTGTATATATATTTAGCGAATGTATCTTTCACTTCATAAAAAAAAGGAATGTCTATATATTTTTAGCGAATGTATATTTCACTTCATAAGAAAGAGCAATTTGTATATATCTGCTAGTGTGATATATAATAGAAAGGGTGTGTATGTTTGTATGTCCAGATAAAACATGAAAAATACTCGATAGATACCCAAAAAATCGACCATGTTTTAATCGTCTATTTTTCGGTCGTAAAATATTCAAACATTGGAGAAAAAAAACATCTATATATTTATGTAGATCCGCCACGAAACATGCCGCGGGGTTTGGTCAAATGGTTCATTTTTTCTTTAATTATACATTTTGCGTATATGAAACGTGCAAAAAAAAAAACGCATTCAAGTGACCTATATCTCGTCAGATTTTATACTCTCTCACTAAAACCTTTTCTTGCATCTAGCAAACCATTTCTTGCAGACATGTCCTCTTACAGCAATCTCCCCATACATATGACATACATTTATGCATTTTTCTGTAGCTTTTTTTTCATTTTCTGTAGTAAAAACGAAGCATCAGGTGTTGGTATTGTTCTGCTTTATCTTCCATTTCAAGGCCTCAAATACAAGAAACATGTAGGAACTTCTCTGAACGGAGGCTTATTACACACTGACGTCAACATTCTCGCTACACCCAATACAGGATTTGAATTATAGGATTATAAAACCATCTTTAGTAAGCGGCAAAGATAATATCCAAAAACCAAACGAACGTTTTGGTCAAGCAAATTTGTTATTTAATGGTATTATCGCCTGTGATAAGGATTGACCCATTAAATGAGAAATATAGCAAGATCTGATATGTGCGTAAAAAATAGTTTAAAAAATTTTTCCACATAGACGAGAGTAAGTTGGATTCTGAAAATTCTATTAAAAGTTAAAAATTAAAACAAACGTTACGTGTCAGGATATGACGTGAGAGAAGGAATGCGTATAACACGTAGTATATAAGCTAATAGAATATTTTCCTTGTTTCTGAACCGTGAAAGACTATGGTCGTGTTTAGGAAATATATTTACTTCTCTCTGGGTTACTTTAGCAACGCTGTACCATGAAACATCATGGAATATGCATACTGTTAAAAAAAATAACCCCAAGAGAAATGTTAAACCTTCAATAATTTGGTGCTTAAATTATTAGTAACTATTACAACCGCTGTACACAACAAAGGAAAAAGAAAGAGAGATAGACAGAGAAACATCTCCTGCTTTATCTCTACTACGAACACCTTTACAACAAGAGTTGCTATCGATGAAGTGGACTACTAACAACGAGTCAACGAAACTACAGGGCATCTCTTAAAATTACAATCTCAACACTTTAGAATTTTATTTCAGGTCAATAAGAAAAATAGGGGAGATTTTTCGGTATTTTTCCGGGATCACATCCATCATATTTTAGCAAAAAATAAAAATTATACTTTTTTTTAGGCCTTTGCGTGTAAACAGCTTGAAAAAATATCCACAAAAAATGAATTTAAAAAAAAATTAGACTTTATTACGGGGGATCACTTCCTATATAAGTATAATGTAAAGTGAGCATCCAGTTCCGGACCAGTTAGCGGCAAAAAAGAAGGGGAAACTAATAGTTATTTTTGTATTTGGGGGAGGGAAATCAGATTTTATGTGAGATAGAAGACGGTGTAGGTTATCTAAACATATATTTGTTTGTTTGGGGGGGGGGCAAAAATGTGTGGGTGGGGGTCAGCTATTAACAATAGAATGAAATAATTTGTAAATCTTATTGCTACAAAGTTGATTGTAACCAACACCATTATCCGTTACGCTAAGGGTCCACATGACGAATGTGGGAGGAAAAATCCGACGAAACGCTGTGAATATAACTACCAGGATGAGAATAGTAGTCCGAATAATTCAAATAGTACAAATTGTCAATCCTCATCTCAAAAGTTATAAAAGATTAACTCTAAAACTGAGATTATAAAAAAGAGAATATAATACTTATTCTATGCACTGATTCGTTTTAGAGGTAAAATGCTTCGCTAACCACAGCTTGGTATTCTTGAAAAAAAAAAATCTGAGACTGAGATAAAAACAAAATGATTTGCTTATCTTTTCCAAACGGAATTGCAACGTTAACCAAATAACCGGAAAAAACTCTGCCATGTTTTGCTTTCAAAAGAAAACCTCACGTTAAAATAAAAATATAAAGTAATACGTAAAGAAACAAAAAAAAAACTGTCGCCAACGAAATTGTAATCATTTCATGAAAAATCATCGGTTTTATATTTACTTACTATTCGATTACGGATGAAGGTATAGATCGTTATACACTAGTGTCATCGTACGAATGTGGTTTCTTGCTTCTCTGCGATCACTCGGACGCCGATGTTTAGAATTAAATAAAGGTTTATTACAGAAGACGAAAAGTCACAAAAAACATCAGACCTATGCGTTATTTTACTCAGCGTAGAGAGAAGAATAGACATATATATATATATATATATATATATATAAGTATTAATGACAATATATATATTAGCATATACTATCAGTGCCCTTCTAAAAAGATTCAGCTCGATGATTGTCAATTAGTTATATAAAAGCAAATATAAGTCAGTTCATATTATATTCCAATAACCATGGTTTTATTTTATTATTTCTTTTTGGGAATTTTTTCTGATGGTTTTGTAATGTTGCAGAGACGATATTGACATAAAAACGTTGTTTGGCACAAGACAAATGAAACGGACCGTAAAAAATATATCTCACAGAAATGTTATGTTTTTTTTAGAAATGTGAAAAAATAAAAACTAATAAAATAAAACCATGGTTATTGGAATATAATATGAACTGACTTATATATATATATATATATATATATATATATATATAAGATAAATGAAAGGAGAGGGATAAATATGTACGAATGACAAATTTATTTCAACTTCGATTGTTCAATGCAAGGTGTACTCGGTAAAAACATGTTTATTATTCTTTCCTTAAGCCAAGGCGTTTCAAAGATTAAAATCTTACTATCAGAGGAATTACATAGATGGATAAGTTGGCAGTTGAAAAGCCAAAATTGGTGAATGTCCGTTGATAAAGTGTCCAGTGAAAGGAGATTTAAAGATGGAAAAAAGGGGTTTCGTGAAGGCAGCGTTGAAAAAGTTCAAGAATGAAGTAAATCCAATAGAAAGATTTTTAGTTCAATTATAGATGGAACGCACCTATTCGGAAGTAATTTTAGAGAATTCTGGGCATTTTAAAATACTTCCGTGGACGGAGAATGAGAGCAGTTTTTCAGAAGTTGAGATTGAAGTACATGTTTATCCCTCTTCTTTTATTTATCTTTATAATTGCTCTATCTCGTATAGTGAGCTGAAACTATTTCACTATAGGTTCTATCTACTAAAAGTATACTTTTAGTTTCATATTTATGATATATATGTATATATATATATATCGTACATGTATTGTATTAGTTTCTGTAAATGTAAATCCGTAGAAACTCAAGTGTTTATAAAAAGTGCTCAATAACAAGTAGAGCTGTTTAAAAGTACAACCGAAACATGTATGCACATATGTAACCAATAATGTTTGTATAAATAAAACTTTATACTTATATATATATATATATATATATATATATATATATATATATATATATATATATATATATATAATTGTCTCGCCGCCTTTAATGTGTTAATATATATATATATATATATATATATATATATACGGATTATTCGTCTCACTTCACCTTGCCACACTGTGCACCCCTACCCAATAATTGGGGGCACTCAGTAAACATGCCCTTCCCGTGTTAAGTATCGCAAGATATAGAAAATTCTCGCCCGTGGTTTCTCAAAAGTATCACGAAACTAACTAAGCGTCTAAAGTTCAAACTCCTCGGCCTAACATTCACATCTAACATGAATTGGAACAAATACATAGACACCACTGCAAAGGCTGCTGCAAAGAAATAAAACTTCTTACACCTGACAGCATCACATATTTCTATAAAAGGCTGGTCAACCCTCCACTAGTTTCTCCCTCTTAGACAAGGTCCAAAAAACAGTCTCTAGTATAATATGTATCTCACTATCTACGAAGCTCCAACCCTGTTTCAATCGCCGGAATGTTGTATCCTTGTGCTTACTTGACAAGTACTTCAATTGAATGTGCTCCGATGAACTTGCTGATCTGGTGCGTCCTCAACGTATATACACTTGACAAACCCGACAATCAGCTAAATCGCATCACTTGACTGTGCAAGTTCCTAGATGCGGGAGTGTATTCTTATCCAATAGCTTCTTTCGTCATGCTGCCGGTATTTGGAACTACCTCCATGCTCTTTATTTCCCTGACTGTGCCGACATGCAGACATGTAAGACTAATGTTAATAAGAATCTCGCTGTACAACTACCAATTTAGGATGACACCCTAAACGTTCACCCTAATTCTCAATAGCCCCTTACGTCTACAGTGGTGACTTGACTTGGTTGGTGTTAACTAAGTTTTTAAAAAAGCTTACTATTTAAATACGACCGTCGTAGTGTAACGCATCTCGCGTACGACAGAAAATATTTCGAAAATAAAGACATTTCCAAGATACGATTCCCGATTCGAAATCGTTAGAATTAATCCGGATTCGTAGAATTATTGTCTCATTCAGTATTTACCAGAACACAGCTTTAAGAAGAATAAACGAATGACACAAACCCATTTGGGGTTAAATAATCATTCGATGATTTTGGTAAAATATACTTGTATACACAACTAATTCTCCCAACTATCCTCCATATCAAAAAGAACCTTACTGTTTTTTTTTCTGGTGAACCGATAAGAATACAAATAGCTAATCTCCTCATTAGCCACGTCTCCTTATTGACTTCCTGTATGTGACGTATCTTCTTCGACACGTAGCTGTAACTTGACTTCTAATGGAAAATTCTACCTTGTACTTCAGCAATAACCTTTATTTTATACACTAACAGCTCACTTCTGCTACAATCTAACTTAATTCATGAATAGAAAGATGTACCTGTTTACTTGCGTCGCCGCGATGGCAAAGTAGGAAAATGCTGGTGTTTTTTTATGTAATCTCAAAATAGGGAACACCGGATGAGATGAAACTTTAAATTACCGCAGTTAAAATAGATTTCTTCTTTACTGATCAAGAACAGAACATATTATTACATAGCAAAACCCCGTGTTTTAATAGTCAAGTTTCAGTGACACGTTTAAATGTCAAAGATAATCCCAGATAGAAGTCGGGCAACCACTTGATTTCCGGGCGATCTTTTATTTTAGCAAGTCATATAGTAAGAGAAGGAGACATGTGTCTAGGTCACTGTCTCTAAATATAGTGCAACGCACACAGTTTAACTGGGTGTAGCGAGACGATATATCCGTCCATCTATCCGTCTATCTTGCTCTCTATCCTAGGCGTACGAAAGTAAAAGGATTATCTGTGACTGTTTTTGTCTTTATTAATATACCTTTTTAATAAATCAACATCGGCGTCCAAGTGGTTTTGTATCCACATATGTATTATGCTTTATACACGTATCGATAACTGACAATATAACAGTATGCTATTATGCTACACTCTAACTCGAAGACAAAGCCAAAAGTGAGTACCCACAACAACATCCCCGCGCAAACTCACCAAACCCCATATGATGTGCAGTTCCCAAAGTAACTACGTGCCACGCCCCTTGCCATCAGCTTCTATACTGCAGAACATGCGAGCCCAGTGTTAAAAGGCTGGTCAACCCTCCACTAGTTTCTCCCTCTTAGACAAGGTCCAAAAAACAGTGTCTAGTATAATATGTATCTCACTATCTACGAAGCTCCAACCCTGTTTCAATCGCCGGAATGTTGTATCCTTGTGCTTACTTGACAAGTATTTCAATGGAATGTGCTCCGATGAACTTGCTGATCTGGTGCGTCCTCAACGTATATACACTTGACAAACCCGACAATCAGCTAAATCGCATCACTTGACTGTGCAAGTTCCTAGATGCGGGAGTGTCTTCTAATCCAATAGCTTCTTTCGTCATGCTGCCGGTATTTGGAACTACCTCCATGCTCTTTATTTCCCTGACTGTGCCGACATGCAGACATGTAAGACTAATGTTAATAAGAATCTCGCTGTACAACTACCAATTTAGGATGACACCCTAAACGTTCACCCTAATTCTCAATAGCCCCTTACGTCTACAGTGGTGACTTGACTTGGTTGGTGTTAACTAAGTTTTTTAAAAAGCTTACTATTTAAATACGACTGTCGTAGTGTAACGCATCTCGCGCACGAAAGAGAATATTTCGAAAATAAAGACATTTCCAAGATTTCCAGTTCGAAATCGTTAGAATTAATCCGGATTCGTAGAATTATTGTCTCATTCAGTATTTACCACAACACAGCGTTAAGAAGAAGAAACGAACGACACAAACCCATTTGGGGTTAAATAATCATTCGATGATTTTGGTAAAATATACTTGTATACACAACTAATTCTCCCAACTATCCTCCATATCCAAAAAAACCTTGCTGCTTTTTTTCTGGTGAACCGATAAGAATATAAATAGCTGATCTCCTCATTAGCCACGTCTCCTTATTGACTTCCTGTATGTGACGTATCTTCTTCGACACGTAGCTGTAACTTGACTTCTAATGGAAAATTCTACCTTGTACTTCAGCAATAACCTTTATTTTATACACTAACATCTCACTTCTGCTACAATCTAACTTAATTCATGAATAGAAATATGTACCTGTTTACTTGCGTCGCCGCGATAGCAAAGTAGGAAAAATTCTGGTGTTTTTTTATGTAATCTCAAAATAGGGAACACCGGATGAGATGAAACTTTAAATTACCGCGGTTAAAATAGATTTCTTCTTTACTGATCAAGAACAGAACATATTATTACATAGCCAAACCCCGTGTTTTAATAGTCAAGTTTCAGTGACACGTTTAAATGTCAAAGATAATCCCAGATAGAAGTCGGGCAACCACCTGATTTCCGGGCGATCTTTTATTTTAGCAATGCATATAGTAAGAGAAGGAGACATGTGTCTAGGTCACTGTCTATAAATATAGTACAACGTACACAGTTAAACTGGGTGTAGCGAGACGATATATCCGTTCATCTATCCGTCTATCTTGCTCTCAATCCTAGGCGTACGAAAGTAAAAGGATTATCTGTGACTGTTTTTGTCTTTATTAATATACCTTTTTAATAAATCAACATCGGCGTCCAAGTGGTTTTGTATCCACATAGGTATTATGCTTTATACACGTATCGATAACTGACAATATAACAGTATGCTATTATGCTACACTCTAACCCGAAGACAAAGCCAAAAGTGAGTATCCACAACAACATCCCCGCGCAAACTCACCAAACCTCATATGATGTGCAGTTCCCAAGACACTACGTGCCACGCCCCTTGCCATCAACTTCTATACTGCAGAACATGCGAGCCCAGTGTTGAAAAGATCCGGCCATGCTAAAAAAAACTGGACCCCGCTCTTAACGAGAGCTGCAGATGTATCAGTGGGTGGCTGAAGCCCACTACCACCAACAACCTGTACATCCTAGCAGGTATCCCCTCTCCACTCATCAGAAGAACGGTAGCAGGATAGAGCGGTGCAGGCAAGCCACATATGAAAGGCACCCCCTACATGGCTATGTACCTGTCCCCAGTCGACTAAAATCACGGAGAGGTTTCTTGACCAGCACTGTTCCACTGGGAACAACACCATCTGAAGTTCTGTCTTAAAATGTGGAAAAAAAAGCTGTCCAACTACCCACACAGCTCGACTATGTCCATCGCACCTGCCGAAACCCTCCAACCAGGATATAACAACTGGGCAAAATTGAAATGTCTGAACTGACCGCTCAGGTCTTGACCGTTCCAGAAAATCCCTAAGCAGATGGGACTATCTGAGTGGCCCAACCACATGCGACTGTGGTACAGAACCCCAGACAATGTAGCACATACTTTGATCCCCTCTGTTGGGCGGACCCTGCACAGCAAAGGGACTTAGCACTCTACAACAACAACAACGGACAGCAATCGACTAAGCACTAGTTGGACAATACATAGGCTGAACAGCGGCGTATATAGACAGGCGATGAAGATCCGAGATGTCAGTTAGGGGGTTTTCGAAACCTTCCTTCACAAGCTTTAATTCGAATTTAATTTCATGTGGCGTAATGTTTGGCTGGGAAACTGAGGATCAATCCTCGAAGATAAAAAAAATGTTACTTTAATCACCATTGCCACGTATTCAGAATTATAAGGTTAGGCTCCATGAATGGCACGCTACTGTACATCTCGGTGTAGTAGACAACGAAAAGTGAGCTTTTAGGTCGTCCTCGACTACGGTCAAATCGATTCATTTTTATATCCTTTTTGCACTTCTGACTATAAATGTAGCACTACGTTTGAACATTTATTTGACAGCAGCAGTTTAACGTTAAGCCTTAGTCTTGAATGTAAACTTATTATTTAGTAAGTGTTCTTATTTCAAAGAAAAGTTATAAGTAAATGTAGTAGTTTTTCATTTGTTTAAGAATGAAAATTAGTCACTATTACAACCGCTGTACACAACAAAGGAAAAGAAAGAGAGATAAACAGAGAAACATCTCCTGATTTATCTCTACTATCTCCAAGCTTCAGTCCCTCATTTAGCACCCCATTTTCTATCCTTGTGATTGTTCTAATCGTACTTCTACAAAATGTGCACTTACAAACGTAGGTCACTTGTACCCCACTTATGCAAATACTCCTGACCAACGTGACTAGCACCAGAATTCCGCCCCTTCACTGTATAGATCCCTAGATGCCGGAAATCTGTTTACTCTAATAGGTTATTTCCACGAACTTACTGTACCAACACAGCGAAATTTAAATGTAATGTGAACAACCATCTAGCTGCATGACTCTCCTACTTAGAATAAAAACTTAAACCCTGGACCCTAATACCAGTTGCCCCTTTATATTTCCGCTTCTGTTACGTCTACACCTCTGATGCTATATCTCCACTACGTCCTCCTTTACAACTAGACGTTATATCCTATATAACTGACTACTTACAACAAGTCAACGAGTATACCGCTTCTTCTTTAAATAAGACAACATCGGTTAGTTGTTTCAGATGAAGTAAAGGAATTGAGCACTCTTTGGATAACAAAAATAATTGTTAACCAATCACCTTACTCTTACGCCATGAATCCACTTGAAGAAGGTCGGAGGTTACGAAATATTGTGAATATTACTACTACGATGAGAATAGTAGTCAACAAAATTCACAGATATTAATTGCCAATCCTCATCCATAAAGTTGTAAGCTAGTATATCTAATTATGAGATAATAACAGCATTGTAATACTAAGCAACTAAATCCTGCCATTGCACTGATTCGGTTAAAATCCAAATCCTACGTTAACAAGATAAATATAATAATAAGTTCAGCTATTATTCGTTAAATGGAAAATGTGACGCTGTAAAAAAAATATTTTAGTGATTTTTTTTTAAGAGGAACTGCAACGTTAACGAAATAAATGGAATAACTTCCGTATGTTTTGCTTTTCAAAAGAAAAGTAAACGTCGAGAGAAAAAAATAAAAACTTGAGAAAAAACGAAAATATGACGCCAACCAAATTGCGCATATTCGTCTCAAATAAAACGTCATATGAAAAAAATAAATTCAAAACATGGTGCCTGATGAAAACAAATTCTTTACATTTTGTTCACATTCTGAGTATCATTATTTCATTTATATCATATTTATTTTATATTTTCAAATCGAAAAGTAATGCTAAACTGTCACTGAGTACTTTTCAAACAAATTCCTGTTACACATATTCACTTTGATTCGAATTTATGTTATTATAGTTTAAGTTTTCTTACATTAAGACGGATGATCAGGGTTCAATCCTAGGCCGAATCATGAAAAAAAAAATACTTGATATCTCCTGCTTAACACTCATCATTATAAGCTTAGGTCAAGAGGTATATTAAATAATCCTAAAAAAAGAGTGGCGCCCCCTACATCTCAGTGTAGTAACTAACGAAAGGCCACCCTTCGGGTCGCCAGCAACTACGATTTATTATTTTTTCTATAGCCCTTAGTGAAACTGTAGCACGACGCTGGACCAACACTTTGTTTTTTGTTTTGGATGTTGCAGTTTTACAAAAGAAACACGAAAAAACAATAAAACATCCATGTTTGATGTATTTTGATCAGAAAGTCAATAACTTCAGACAGCTTGATTTAGTAGCGCCAGTAGGTTTCATTTGAGCCCTTTGAGGCCCTTACAGGTACTACCACTCTAAGCTAGATGGACCTGGGAACAACGGCAACTAAGAGGAACTCCACATTCCCCTACAGCTCCCAAATGGAGGCCTCACTACTAGATGTCTTTCATTCCAACTAGAGTAATACAAACATCTGTATATTTTTGGTCAACACAGAGAAGCAAGTTCTCGACCTTTTTGCTGATATTAAAGTGTAGTATCTGTTCCGATGGATGATACCCATCTTAGACCGGTAGCGTCTTGGCCTTCAGGCTTTGATTCCGCCTGTCTTGGTTTTTTTTCCTGTGCAGTTCTAGGAAGTCCACCCTCCCAGGCTTTATCTGCTCACCCTTTGAGAAGGGGGTAGTTTATTGCTAATCTCTTGAGGTGCCTCTACCGGTGAATGCCGACGGGGCTGTTCAGGCATTTCTGTAAGCCAGAGTGCTAAACTTTTAGGATTGACTCAGTTGTGTAGCCCATTTCGTCATAGCAACATTTGATCGCCACATTCTCGTTCTCCTGCAGGTAATAATTTTCAGCTGGAGCCAAAGTGCTTTTGAACCGGGATGAAGTGCCTCCGAAGAGGTGTTTCCGATGCCAGTAGGAAGGATACCATTCTCCAGCCATCTGTTCCACTGCTGTAGTCTGACCTCTGCCTGAGATGCTGTAAAGGGTTTGACATGGCTGATGAAGCTTATACTTGACTTCGGTCGTTTGACCGTAGGCCTCTGTGCATGAACGAGATTGCCTTCATCACTGATAGCCTTTGTGATCTCTACTCGGCTGACAACTTTTTGTTTCACATCTGAAGGAGCAATGCCAGTTCGGAGATATTTTACTGAATGCTGCGAAAATATACGTCATCACTAAGAGTATTGATTTATTCCTCTCCGGGAGTTAGGCACAAGCCCAGTTTTTATCTTACTCCCGCAAGTAAGATGTGACCCAAGGTCGGGTCGAGTAAGTGGGGTTTAAAAATTGCCTGGGCAGCCCAGTCGGCATTCCCGGGTAGGGGCGCCCCAGGCAGTAAGCAATAAACTTACTCCTCCCCAAAGAGGGGAGGCGAAGCCTGGGAGGGTGGACCTCCTAGAACTGCACAGGACAGACCCAGAGACCGGCGTAAATCAAGCCCCGAAAGCCAAGACAATACCAGTCTATGGGGTGCAGTATCCATCGGAACAGATACTACACTTTGATCTTAGCCAAAAGGCCAAACAGTCATTTTATTTATCTACCTCCCACAAGGAAGATGTGACACAAGGTCGGGAAAGTGGGATTAGATAAGCCAGCGCTCGAGAGGTAAGCACTCTGGCCATTTAAAAATTGCCTAAGCAGCCCCGTCGGCATTCCCCGGTAGAGGCGCCTCAGACAGTAAGCAATAAACTTACTCCTCCCCAAAGAGGGGAAGCAAAGTCTGGGAGCGTGGACCTCCTAGAACTGCACAGGATCGGCAACCCCCAATAGACCGGCGTAAATCAAGACCCGAAGGCCAAGACAACACCAGTTTATGGGGTGCAGTATCCATCAGAACAGATACTACACTTTGATCTTAGCCAAAAGGCGTTATTTAACCCCTACCCATAATAGGAATATGTGACACAAGGTCGGAAAGTGGGATTTGAAAAGCCAGCGCTCGAGAAGGTGAGCACTCTGGCCATTAAAAATTGCCTAGGCAGCCCCGTCAGCATTCCCCGGTAGGGGCGCCTCAGGCAGTAAGCAATAAACTTACTCCTCCCCAAAGAGGGGGGGGGGTAAAGCCTGGGAAGCTGGACCTCCTAGAACTGCACAGGACAGATCAGACCCATAGACCGGCGGAAATCAAGCCCCGAAGGCCAAGACAATACCGATCTATGAAGTGCAGTATCCATCGGAACAGATACTACACTTTGATCTTAGCCAAAAAGCCAAGAAGTCATCACTAAGAGTATTGATTTACTCCTCTCCAGGAGTTAGGCACAAGGCCAGTTTTATCTTACTCCCACAAGTAAGATGTGACCCAAGGTCGGGTCGGGAAAGTTGGGTTTAAAAATTGCCTAGGCAGCCCCGTCGGCATTCCCCGGTAGGGGCGCCTCAGGCAGTAAGCAATAAACTTGGGGAGGCGAAGCCTGGGAGGGTGGACCTCCTAGAACTGCACAGGACAGACCCATAGAAGGCGTAAATCAAGCCCCGAAGGCCAAGACAATACCAGTTTAATGGGTGTAGTATCCATCGGAACAGATACTACACTTTGATATTAGCCAAAAAGCCAAGAAGTCATCACTAAGAGTAGCACTGACGCCGACACAGTGTTTACACAGTGTTTATCTTCTCTTTGTGTGGCGGTTTGGTTCTTTGGAGGATGTGTTGTTGTTTTTGTTTCTTCTCTTTTTTAAAAATGTGTTGTTCAGAATGCATATGAATCCCGTAGAAATAAATTCATCTCTAAGAAAATACTTTCCTTTAAAATCAGCTTTCGTAAATAGAAACGCTCATTAGAGATCGAACACCGACAAATTTCACTGTTAGTCTTCTGTAAATCACTCAATAACGTGCCGAATGCATATATTACAGGCGGCCATTGTTTACTCTCTTGTATAAGCCGGTAGAGTTCTAACAATAGGCGCACGTCAACCTTTCAGGTGCGGCCTTCTTCATCGGCCGGAGAATGCACCATAGCAGATAAGCAGTAATAATCACCGTCATGAACGATACTCCCCGCAACCAATTATCCCCTTCCGCTATCAGTCGACGGGGAATCCCGTACTGACAAGCAAGTCATCACTTTGATAGATTTGAATGGTTTTCAGTACAGATGAACGAATAGCAGGGGATTCGTCAATGTCACAAGGCTTGGAAAGTTAAAAGCAATTTAAATGACCCCAACCGGCTAATGCATGTATATGTGCACGTGCCCTGCATCAACCTACCGGCTGAATACAAGAGTACCTACCTGAAAGAATTTATTTTAAATTGCAGGGAAATTCTTTAGCTCTAGAATATTGTAAGAAGTTGCTAACCTTCTTTTAAAAGATTTATTACATTTATTTCATAACAGAATTCATCAAGTTTAAAATTTTAAAAAATGTAGAGGTTCAAACATACTAGCTCATAATTTACAAAACTAACATATCAAAAAGTCAATGTTTGCAATGCACAACACATTGACACAAAAGTTCAATTTTAAACAGGTTTATCAGTTATATAACAATTTACTTTGTTGCAATTTATTCCAGATAATTTGTTGCAGCTGCTCATCTTAAAAAGCCGCATTGAATATATAAGAATAATGGTGAGGCAGAGGCGCTCGAAGTGTTACATACCTATCTACATGTTCCCGTCAATACTCAGGACGGCTGTGATGGTTGATTTCGCCGTGCTGTGTTGAATATTCAGCCGTTGGATCGTGTTGAGATTTTAATTTACACACGTGCCACAAGAAAGAACTGGACGCTGGAGTTTGGCTTTAAACAGTTTTATTCTTAAATCACATATATAACTTCGACAGGACTCATGGCGTGTGTGTGGGAAGGAATAGACAGACAATTGAGCAATTTTCGTGCTATTCGGCACTACGCCTTCTCACTGATGTCTTAAGGGAGCGCGCAATTCTCGTCTCACTAGCTTGAATGTCAGCAACAAAAGGGCCAAGGTATTCTTGAACAGAAGTGACGCGGTTTTCAGCTCCGCTCTTAGCTCCCCACCTCTCTAGGACTATCTCTTACTCTTTACGTCCTTCCTAAGGCCTTACCGTCTGGCCCTCCCCCGCTATACAACAGAAAAGCCTACTTACGATAGTCTCCGGTGTACATTAAGGAAGTAAATACACACACAGACACACACAATGAAAACAAATCGAAGAATAGAGTCAAATTATGATCAAAGCATATTTCGGTGAATTCGCTCAAGCGTCCATTTTGGAGAAAGTACCAAGTCAATAAAGGCTGACTGTATGTTTCTATAAGTCTTAATCGTAACAAAGCGTTTTTTAAAATAATTTCATTGGTGCTAACAGATGTTGTATGTTTCCCTGTTTAAATTAATATATCGGGGTAATAATGTGTGGTGTAGTTTATTAGTCGGTGAGTGGGATAGATTCTGGGTCGGGGTGTATTTTTGTTATTAAATGGTATAATTGTCATATTTATGTTATTTATTTTGGGGAACACGCGGACGCCTCTGTGTAGTTTACTTGCCAATACTATATTATATTTGATATAATATTTAATGTGGATACATGAAATAATATATATATATATATATATATATATATATATATACATGTACACATACCGTACTTTACATATATATATATATATATATATATATATATATATATATATATATATATATATACCCTAAATGTTAAAATGTACAAAGAATAATGTTGCCATGTTGCCTAGAATATATATTTTTAAATATATAATTACCCGATCATTAGTTTAGAAGATTATTCTGTACATAAATATATATATATATATATATATATACATATATATATATATATATGTATATATATACATACATATATATATATATGTGTTTATATATATATATAATTAGATATATATATATATATATATAATTAGATTTATATATAATTTAATGTATATATATAATTAAATGTGTATATATATAAATGTATATTTATATATAATTAAAAATATATATATATATATATATAATTAAATGTGTATATATATAATAAAATGTATACTTAAAATTAAATGTATATATATATATATATATATGTATATATATATATATATATATATATATATATATATATATATAGTCTCGGAAGTTTCTCAACCATTAAAACTATATATAAAAATAAATAAAATAAAATAAAAAATATATATAAAAAAAAAATATATAAAAAAAAACTTATAGTCTCAAGTCTTCCAGTGGAAAATCTCTCATGTAAGTCAATTTATTTTTTACAGTTATTATATTAGTTAGTTTCTAACACTATTTTAAGGGATCATCAGTTGTTTACCATGAAAAA
Organism: Sepiola atlantica; assembly: GCA_963556195.1. Taxonomy (NCBI): domain Eukaryota; kingdom Metazoa; phylum Mollusca; class Cephalopoda; order Sepiida; family Sepiolidae; genus Sepiola; species Sepiola atlantica. The sequence goes on from OY744535.1 coordinate 93,217,710, forward strand.
CTGTTTCGGGAATATAGATATATATATATATAAATATATATATTTATAGAGTAAGAGAGAGAGAGAGAGAGAGAGAGAGAGAGAGAGAGATTTGTAAAATAAAAAAATGAAGCACTGTCAAGTAGCGGCCAACGTTTATATAAAAATATTGAAGAGATCACTTAGCAACAGCGCCCATTCGGTTGCATTTAGATAAATCTGCGGACTATCAACTAGATAGTTCTGGGTTCGATCTCTGTAGAAAGCTAGCTTTTAGTCTAGCCGAATTAAAAACTGTTGGATGCATATATATAACCCTCTTCTCGAGTTTAACATTGTCGTGACGGATATATCTTACTAATGTGTTATGTAATTTCTTTTGTAAAATGATAGAATAGCCATGGCCGTTGCCTCCTTGCCGATATGTTTGTGGAATTCAGCTTCCACAGAGAGTGCTGGAAATGGTGGAGCCAAGGTATGAAAAGTCCTCGACAACCTTGAGGGTGTAGTCGCAAATGGTGATTTTCTTTTTTTTTTGGGGGGGGGGGACTTCTTACATCTTGGCCAGACATGTTTGTCTTTTTTAGGCTGATGGTCATGCCAAACTCTCTGCATCCTTCTGTCAGTGCTGCTCATCAGCGAAGAGCATCTCACGTATGAGTACCTTCTGCACTTTGGTCTTAGCTCGGAGGTGAGCAAGGTTGAAGAGGCTGCCATTGCTTCTGGTATAAAAATACACTCCATCCTCTGACTTGTTGAAGGCATAGGACAGAATAGAGAGAAGAAAATGCCAAGAAAATGCCAAAGAGTGTCAAGTAGCCATCATTGTTTATATAAAAAATATTATAGATATCATTCACTAACAACGCTTATACTGTCGTCGACATTAATTAATTGGTCCCCCGATTTATAAAATCGGGAGACCTATGTTTTGAGGAATTTCCGTGTGTCCGTCCGTGTGTCCGTCCGTGTGTTCGTCCCTCCGGATTTTTCTCCGCAACCATCCATTGAATTTCTCTGAAATTTTGCATGAAGTTGTAACTTTGGTCAGGTTAGACAGTGACATTCTCCGATTTTTGAGAAAAAGGCCCCGAAATGGCAAAAAATGACATTTTTTGCCCCATAACTTTTCATCCATCCATTCAATTTCTCTGAAACTTGACCAGAATGTGAAGCCAATTGTTCCTAATAGAAAATAAGTATCGCTGAGCTTGGAAAAAATCTGGTTCGCGAATCTAGGGGGTCAAAAGCCTCCTACAATGGCAAAAATGACCCTTTTCTTCCCATAACGTTTGATCCATCCATTCAATTTTTCTGAAACTTGGCCAAAATGTAGAGGCAATTGTTCTGTATGAGCATCCTTGACCTCAGAAAAATGCTGGTTCGCGCCCCCATGGGGTTATAGGGGGGGGGTCAAAATGCCCCAAATTGCCCAAATGTATTGCATTTTACACTCGCCACATCGAGTCACATACTAAGGGGGACTACGTATGCGCGGCTTGTTACTAATTGTTGTCTACCGACTATCAACTTTTTTCCCGTCATATTCTTATATCAAATTCTTATCATGAAAAATAACGCCTATCAAAATAATTCCGAGACTATTGACGAGCGCCATCTTAGCAGAACATCACAATATTGCCAAGAGATGTTTGTAAAACTAGATTGCATGTTGTGTCCAGGCATTATTGCAACGTAGATGTGCACATTTATAACATAGGATTACACGGCGATTAAACAAATACAGTGAGAAATGTACGAATGAAACTTGCTGAACAAGTTATGCATATGCTTATCTTTATTTGTAACAGATATGGTTCGTTGAACAAAAGATTGTGAATCTTATTAATGATTCTATAAGCGCCAAGTATTTGGAGTCACACAGTGTGATCCTTCACTGTGTTGGGAGGATGTAACACTGATATATCAACATATCAACATATCAACATGAAAGCCTATCACAACTGGAAAATCATACGTAGTACTAATCTCGAAAAAGAACACACAGTGATCCGGGTATGAGAGCTGAATGTAATAAACAGAGCAAGAATAAAATAAAATAAAATATAGTAACACGAAATTACATAACCACCGATGCGATAATTTATTTCAACCTTGTGATATTGTCAAGCATCCAAGTGAGATGATTACATTTTTGAAAATCAGGAAAGAGAAATTGAATATACAACCGTATATTGAAGAGCTGTGCTACATGAAAACAGCCCCTTTGTGGATAATATATATTTATAAAGTATGATATGCTTCTCTCTCTCTCTCTATCTCTAGATATATAGATATATATTTATATACATATATATATATATGTATTTTTTTTAAATAATTATGTTTTAAGATTTGATTTGGCGTAATCAGTTTTTGAACGCTAATATTTGATTCAATTATATCAGCTTTTAGAGGCATGATTTTTCATTTCAATTACTGACTTTTCCCAGACTTCTGATTTTTTATTATATTGGATTTAATCACTGCATTACAAAATGTCGCATTGAAAGTAGATTTTCTAATATATACTGAACATCGTATCGCTCATAAATGTGTACACATTAATTTTAAACTTCCTGAATAAACACAGAATCTAAACGACTTTAACCTACAGTTATTTCACGTGGATTTTGTTAAATAATCGTAACGAGAGGCATTCTAATAACTTGAAATAGAGAAAATAGAAATACGCTTCGAACGCTTCCATTTATATATAACTATTTTACAAAGGAATAAAAGAAATATCGGATTGAAGAAAGGGAATGAAAAAGAAAGAATTGTATATCTTTTGTTTTCGGCCAAACTCTCTCAATAGGATAGATTCGACTGCTCTTCAAAAAAAAAAAAACGTGGCGTCAGCATTCTGTTTGCCAAAAAATATTAACCTTGGAACTGAAAGCGAAACAATGTCTTATCACAGAAGTAGTGAATCAAGAGAAAACATTCTTTACATGACAATTTCTGCCAAAAACAAACAAGGAAGTCCCAAAGAGAAAGAAAAAAAAACAACCATACGAGAACACATGCGAGTTATGTCTGAAAAGTTATGGGACTGATGTAATAAATAATTTATCCCTATTCCTACAAGAACCTATTTGCTATTTTAACAGATTCCATTTAATATCATAAATAGCATTACAGCAGAGCTGCATTGGTGTGCTTGTTTATACGTACGAGCAAGGAATGTGCTCCGATTTAGTAGCTGTTTTTGTTACCCCTAAACAAAAGTAGTCCAACCCATCCTACTATCTGCTAAATCTCATCCTGTTCGTAAAATGTGGATTTGTTTCGTACGTTTACCAGACTGATTAACCTTATTGATTAACGTTTTACCCTTTGTTTCTGTGCGGATTTCAAAACCAAATTTACGTTTATACATAGTCTTGAGAAGATGCGGAAGCGTTGAAACACAGATTGATTAGTGTTGTCTTTCAGCAATGTTTATTTAATGTTATACATATTATATATGCCTATGTCTTTCTGATGTAGTAATACTAGTATTAAATTATATAACGATAAACTGGTGATACCAGATCAGGCTGCCCTGTGGCTCCCTGAGACGAAATTCACCTACATTGACGTTTTTTTTTGTTTTTTTTTTGTAAAACTTAATTATGTTCTACAAAACCAAAAACAAAAACAACAGCCCCTCTCCCTTTCTCCCTCCCCTTTTTTATTTTATTTTTAGAACTTGAAGCATAAATCTTTTACTATAATGACCAGATTCGGCATTAAATAACCCAAAAAGGGTTGATATGCCGTAAAACAAAACTACCAAACCAAAAACGATGATTAAACATTTGAAGATATAAAGAACTTGAAGCATAAAAACTTTTACTATAATGACCAGATTCGGCATTAAATAACCCCAAAAGGGTTGATATGCCGTAAAATAAAACTACCAAACCAAAAACGATGATTAAACATTTGAAGATATAAAGAACTTGAAGCATAAAAACTTTTACTATAATGACCAGATTCGGCATTAAATAACCCAAAAAGGGTTGATATGCCGTAAAATAAAACTACCAAACCAAAAACGATGATTAAACATTTGAAGATATAAAGAACTTGAAGCATAAAAACTTTTACTATAATGACCAGATTCGGCATTAAATAACCCAAAAAGGGTTGATATGCCGTAAAACAAAACTACCAAACTACCAAACTATAACGATAAAACTTAAATAAACGTGTTCCAAGGAAATCACATCGCACTAACCTTCGAGTGGGACGTGGTAAATAAATGGTGCAGTTGTTCTTTTGGTCTTTATCTCTTGACCAGGACCAACATGTTTCACGTAAACCTCTTTTACTCCTACATCCGGGTCATAGTGGGGGGAGTTGTAACCTTTTTGAAAACACATATTAGACCAAGATTAAATGAATGAGCAGGTTCAACTAGTATCTTTGTATGTTCATGTATTTGTAAGTAGAACGACATGTCTCAACATAAATAGTAGATCAGGTAGTTACAGTATATTTTCGGTAGACTTTAACTTAATATCATCTTTAGAAGTGACGTCGTATGAAGTCTCGAGTGAGAGGTTTAAAATACACAAGTGTAACATCTCTCTTGAAGCCTGAACCTCTAAAAAGTATTCCATGAAAAATGCCAGTATACTGAAATCATATGCCATTAATAGGGTTAAGATGAAAATTCATATACACTAAATGTACAAAAGCAATAAATTCACAAATTTTTACACTTTTATTGTCATTAAGGGTATGACTACATATAAACCAAACTATTTCATTATCACATCACTACAGTATAAATCTCTATGCATGAGTGCATGAAGCGTGTGAGATGCGCTGAAGAAAAATTCCTACCAGTAAAATACATAGCCCTGTTGTGCTCGCATACCCTTAATGACAATAAAAGTGTAAACATTTGTGAATTTCCTTGCTTTTGTACATTTAGTGCATATGAATTTTCATCTTAACCCTATTAAGGGCATATGATTTCAGTATACTGGCACGTATCATGGAATGCCACTACTTTTGTAAAGGCTATGCCTCAATACAATGGTCATTTTAAAGGTTTTTTGGAATTTTCTGGAAAACTAAGGTATATGGTAAACTGGAATTAACATGCCATGAACTAGACCCTAGAACCTCTATCACTGCCAAAAATCAGCTGAATCCATCAAATAGTCGATGAGATACAGGGTGGCACATACGTACGTACGTACACACAGATAACATGATTTCATGATTGAACTTTCTGGATCCCTGGGTTGCCTTGACTAATGATGCTGAAATTCTACACACTTATAGAACCTATCAAATAACAATTTTGTGCAAAGTTTTAACTAATTTGGTTTATTGGTTTTTGAGTTATTATTGATCAAAGAAATGAGATTTCCAGCATAGGCCATTCGTGTTGTCTATTAAGGGATAGAGCGCTCTCGCACCTCCCTTGATTTATAATTCTAGAAATGAAGGCACACAGATATTCGGCAGATATAGGGTAACGGAGAGATTTGGGACAACTTACATTCTGTTTACAGGAGAATTTTATACATATATAAATTTCATAAAAATAGGATCTATTTAGTTTCAACTAAATAGATCCTATTTTTATGAAATTTATATATGTATAACATTCTCCTGTACATACTATGTAAGTTGTCCCAAATCTGTCCGTTACCCTATATATGCCGAATATCTATGTGCCTTCATTTCTTAGAATTGTAAATAATTTTAATTCATCTAAAAAGATGAACTTCTAAGTGAGCCATTAAGACAGAACCTTCTGAAAACTTCAAATACCTGTATCCAATTTTTCGTAAATTTAAACAATCTGTATCAGACACTAATTCAGTGAGTTTTCTAATATTTCAGCGTCTTCCGACTATTTTAAAGGGCGAAACAAGAGAAGGGGGGCAGTGAAAACAAAGAAAGTAATATGGTGTATTTTTGTCTGGTTTGTTGGACGTCTTTACAGGCAATGTAGAGGAAGATTTTGGGGAGGATTTCATTTTTCAAATAGCCCTCCTCGAATCGCATGCATATCCTGGTCAGAGGAGGTGATTTTGACGACGTTAGTTTGTAAGTCAGACGCTGCTTTAGATAGTATATAGTAACAGATCGTGTCTTTGGAATCCAGGGAGGCGCGAGAGCGCGCTATCCCTCAATAGACCTCAAAAACGGCCTATGCCAGAAATCACATTTCTTTGATCAATCATGACTCAAAAATCAATAAACCAAATTAGTTAAAGATGTGCACATAATTTTCTTTTGATAGGTTCTATAAGTGTGTAGAATTTCAGCACAAGTAGTCAAGGTAACCCGGAGATCCAGAACGGTCAGGCATGATTTTGTGTCATCCGTGTGTACGTACGTACGTACGTACGTACGTATGTGTCAACTATTTGATGAATTCAGCTGATTTTTGGCAGAGATAGAGGTTCTAGGGTCTAGTTGATGGCATTTTAATTTACGCTTAATTAGTTTTCCAGAAAAATCCAAAAAACCTTAAAAATGACCATTGTATTGAGGCATAGCCGTTACAAAAGTAGTGACATTCTATGATAAATGCCAGTATACTGAAATCATATGCGCTTAATAGGGTTAAGATGAAAATTCATATACACTAAATGTACAAAAGCAAGGAAAGTCCAAAATGTTTACACTTTTATTGTCATTAAGGGTATGCGAGCACAACAGGGCTATGTATTTTACTGGTAGGAATTATTTTCAGCGCACCTCACACACTTCACCCACTCATGGATAAAGATTTATACTGTAGTGATGTGATAATGAAATGGTTTGGTTGATATGTAGTCATACCCTTAATTAATGACAATAAAAGTGTAAACATTTGGGAATTTCCTTGCTTTTGTACATTTAGTGTATATGAATTTTCATCCTAACCCTATTCAGGGCATATGATTTCACTATACTGGCATTTATCATGGAAAGTACCTAGACTCACGCTGACAATAAATAAGTTTATTCGTGGGGAATGAGGAAAAATGGACAACCGTGCATACTGTTAACGATTGAGAATTGGTCAGCATTAAAAATATATATAAAGTAGTCGAGGGCGACCCGAAGGCTCCCTTTTCATTAGCTACTGCACCGAGATGTAGGGGAGGGCACCACTTCTTTTTCTAGGATTACTCCACTAACCCTTGATTCGCACCTTATAATTCTGAGTGTTCAACTACGTTGACATAAAGTAACATTGTTTTTCTAGTTTTTACTCACCCGAGGATTGAACCATGGTCTCCTGCCCCATCAGCGAACACCCTAACCATTATGCCACATGGGCCGGTTCGCAGGTGGTAAATTAACCAACAATTGTATTGGGAATGAAACCGAGATATACAATGTAAGCAAAAAGGACATATTTATATATTTACAACTTTTAATTTGTGTCTAAGGTATTTTCGTTCGAAAAGTTAAAAGTTAAAAGTGTGTATGTCTGTACGTTTCTTTTCTGTGTTTTTTCTTTTTCTTTTCATTTTCATTCATTATGCTGGGGACGGGGCATTCTTCCAAATGCCATAGGATCACCCGCTATTTACAGACTCACACCGAGAGCTCTTTTCAGGATTCTGGCTGTTCCCTTGCGTGCAGTTGTTTGGATTTCTCTTGCACTTTGTTCACCAGGTATTCTTGCCAAATACTTTTTAAAGTTTTTCTTCATGAGTCCAGTGGTTCCTACGTTAACTGGAATGATGGAGATCTCTTTGAGGTTTCAGTTTCTTTTCATATCATACATTAGACGTTGATATTTTGTTATTTTCTCTCTTTCAGCTCTGTTTAGGCCCCCATCATTAGGGACACTGACCTCAACCTAAGTTGCCATTCTCTCTCTTTCTATTGTTCCATATGACAATGTCAGGTTTGACAGCTACGTTTTCCAGATAGGTAGCTGCGGGGATTTCATGATCATGATGGATGTGTATGTCTCATGTATGTCAGTGTGAATATGCATCTGTCAGTTCATAAGACATAGTGTATGTGCAGCCTTTGTCGGTGTACTTTTGTGTGCGTGAGTTCAGCATTCATTTTCCTTCAATGGCGTCGAAGAGCAGGAGAGCGTTCAGTCGTGCTGGGTTCTATCTTATTTCTGGCTCTGTTGAACTCTCTCTTTTTTTGAATCTCGAGTTCCTGTGTTTTTGTTACAAATTGGTAATCGCACAATCAAGTGAAGTGACCCGTTTCGAAAAAGCGAGCATTATTTTCATTGGTGGAAAAATGTTGAGTTGATACATTTATGTGTGATCGTATATTTTCCCTTATTTTAGGAGCGGACGTAACATCAAGCTATTGAATTGGCTGCTCTCTTTTTTCAATAAATATAGAAAGTGAGGAATTAAAGGAAACACGTAATCTAAAGGAAGGAAGGGAGAAAGAAAGAGAATAGCTTATACAAGCATGTAACGTTTTACGCTAGATCGCATAGAATTTCTATCTCGCTACAAGTTTTTGCATTGAACTACACTTTGGCCTTTTGGCTTAGATCAAAGTGTAGTATTTGTTCCGATGGACTACACCCCATAAACTGGTATTGTCTTGGCCTTCGGGGCTTGATTTACGCCGGTCTATGGGTCGGTCCTGTGCAGTTCTAGGAGGTCCACTCTCCCAGGATTTGCATCCCCTCTTTGGGGAGGAGTAAGTTTATTGCTTACTGCCTGAGGCACCCCTACCGGGGAATGCCGACGGGGCTGCCCAGGCAATTTCTAATAGCCAAAGTGCTCACTTTCTCGGGCGCTGGTTTTTCAAACCCCACTTTCCCGACCCGACCTTGGGTCACATCTTACTTGTGGGAGTAAGATAAAACTGGCTTTGTGCCGAACCTCCTGGAGAGGAGGTAAATAAGTTTTTGCATTTCTCTTGCAGGGAAGTTTCGCCATTCCCTTACATACAATGTTTGCTATTTAAAAATGATATTGACTATGTTACACGTTGCTCACCCTCGGTTATATAATCGATACCTCTGGTGGAAACGTGGCTCTGCCGGAAGATAGATATATACGGACGAACCTAAGTAACTGGTATTTGGCTTCACAAGTTGTAAAGAGACACATTTATTACGAATGATAACATATCAAAATGTACTGGATCCATAACAGGTTTGGACCCTCGTTATCAAAATCCTGCAAATATTTTCTAACGTAAAAGCTTTCACAGCAATCTATTAACGATGCGAATATCATATTCGTCTGAATATGATATTCGCAGAATAGCTTCGCGTTTCTTGTCAAGAGCGATTGTGAAAATGTCCATATACCGCGAGAACAGCGATGATTATTACAGAAAGTCTTATTGTATTCTTTTGGGGTTTTTATTAGCTGACGTCTCAGCGCTTATCAAAGCCAAGGAGCCACTCGAGGATAGGTGTTAAAGAGGTCGTCAGTTCGACGATGATCGCCACCACCAGAGGAGCAGGTACAATGGTTACATGGACAGAAGCTTACTAAAGATTAATTTATTATCCAAGAACCTGGTTCAAAATATTTGTTTACATTATACTTGAAAACGACCATGATGTAGTCAGTTGTTAAGCAGAGGTGTGGTATCTCGTTTTTCAGATAGCATGTTCTAGGAAATAAACTCTCGTCATGGAAACTCATTTTAATTTAAATTTGACAGAGTGAATGGCTGTCTGTAGCTAGACGGTTTCTTGCAGGTAATGTTTTACGAAGGGGAACCATTGATTGGAAATCAGTCGAACAGATACCAGGAACATAAAAAAATACAGTAAATAGTTACTAGCAACATCTGGAAAGTGTGTTAATGATTGATAAGACAAGAAGAGATACTCCCAACTAGATTACCAAGTCTATTTGCCCCGTGCGGAACTTCCCTAGATATGACAATACATGACAACTAGGACGTCTCTTGCTCAGATAAAGGAGTAAAGAACTTTCTGATCGGTGAAATGATCTCAACATTTTTCCAACAACTTTAGCCACATATTTGATGTAAATGTTCTATTCCAGCTCTGGGGTTGATGTTAAGTCTAAAAAGCTTATCAAAGATGGATATTGCCGGATTTCTATCTATTCTGAAAGAAGAAAGAAAAGATAAGTTCAAGAGTCTCATGCTAAACTCACATTACCAGCAGGGCGCAACAACATTGCATAATTAATAAGGATTTAAGAATTCCTCTGATTACGGCAGCTACACATTTCGTATCACTCTTGTTATGGTACCTACATTACAGACTACATGTACTCTCCGCTTTACTATGAATAGCATGCATTTTTAACCTAATAAATCCCACACTGTCTGCAAAGCTCAGCCTCTGTTGCATCACTGCAGTGTTATCTCCCCGTGTTCGTTTTATAAGTACTTTCACAGAATGTGTTCTGTACTTAATCTCCTATATAAAAATAGCCCCTGTTCCACCTGGATAGCAGCAAAATCCCACCTCTTCACTGTAGAGGTTTCTAGATGCTAGATTCTTTTCTCGCACTTTGGAATTCGCTTCCTGAATGATGTTTACCCCAACAATAGCATCATATTCGGTTTAACGTTCTTTTACGAGTTGAATGGCTTTTTGAAATTAACTTTCAAACTAACCTATCTCTGCCAGGTCTTTATTTATCTCTTTTTCTCGTCCACTATTATCACCTCTATTCGTGTTGGATCAGCCCCATCCTGTTCAGTCTCTCATTAACTTCGGTTGAGTGAGGACGTCGGGATGGGGTAATACCAGTCGAGGATTCGTTCTCGACAATCAGTCCGGCAGGAACTGGGCCATTTCGGTGGCCTTTTATCTGCCGGGCTGAGGTATATTGTCCTGGGTTTTCCTAGGAGGTGCACCCTCCTAGGCCTTGCCTCCCCTCTTTGGGATGGAGTAAGTTTATTGCTTGCTGCCTGAGGCGCCCTTACCGGGGAATGCCGACGGGGTTGCACAGGCTATTTTTGATAGGCCAGAGGGCTCCTTCTTTAGGGGCGCTGCTTGGCTTGATCTCCCCACTTTCCGACCTTGTGTCACATATTGCTTTTTGGAGAAGCGATTAAATACCTGGATCAGGCCCATCCTGTTCAGTCTCTTATTAACTTCGGTTGATTGAGGACGTCGGGATGGGGTAATACCAGTCGAGGATTCGTTCTCGACAATCAGTCCGGCAGGAACTTGGCCATTTCGGTGGCTTTTTATCTGCCGGGCTGAGGTATATTGTCCTGGGTTTTCCTAGGAGGTGCACCCTCCTAGGCCTTGCCTCCCCTCTTTGGGGTGAAGTAAGTTTATCGCTTACTGCCTGAGGCGCCCTGACCGGGTAATGCCGACGGGGCTGCCCAGGCTATTTTTGCTAGGCCAGAGTGCTCCTTCTTTAAGGGCGCCGGCTTGACTCTTCCCCCACTTTCCGAGTTTGCGTCACATATTGCTGCAGTGGAAAGCAATTTACTACCCGAATACATGGATCCACCCCATCCATTTCAATCTTTCATAAACTTCGGTTGATTAAGGACTTCGTGATACCAGTCAAGGATTCGTTCTTGACAATAAATCGTGCAGAAACTGATACATTTCGGTGGCCTTTTATCTGTCGAGCTGAGGTATACTGTCCTCTGTTGTCCGATGGGAGTCACCCTCCCATACCTTGCCTCCCGTCTTTGGGGTGGAGTAAGTTCATTAATTACTGCCTGAGGTGCCCTGAACTGGAAATCCTGACGGGGTTGCCTAGGCTATTTTTGCTAGGCCAGAGTGTTCCTCCTTTAGAAGCGCTGGCTTCACCTTTCCCCCACCTTCCGACCTTGTATCCCATATTGCTGCGGTGAAGGGCAATTAAATATCTGGATCCACTACAGTCCGACGGGAACTTGACCATTTCGTTGGCCTTTGGCATTAGTATTGGATAGTCCTAGGATGCCCACCCTCTCAGGCTTTATTGCTTACTGTCTGAGGCGCCTCGACCGAGGAATGCCGACTTTTTAAAAGGCCAGATTGTTCCTCATTTAGGGGCGCTGGCTTGAATCTCTCCATCCTTCGGCCTTGTGCTACATATTCTTGCCGTGGGGAAAAAGTCAATAGTTGGAACTCCCCCAATCTAATACTGTCATTCAGACAGACGTTATATCTCTCTCTTTATATGCTGTATTTGTACAATCTTTCACGAGCCTGCAGTTCTTGGAAAGAAGCTACTGGAATAGGAAGCTGTATTACAATGAGGTATCACAACAGAGAATTGATGGAGACCACTAGACTAATGATTGAAAATCATTTTGCGAAATTAATATTATTATTATTATTTATTTATTTTTATTACTTAGTCAAATTAATTTCAACAAGATTCAGTAAAAACGGTGTTCCCTGGAGTCTGAATGACAACAATTCTACACAGTATTCTAGTGTCTTCCGCCTCTGTCGAGAACTGTTGTAAATCATTTTGCGTTATCGGAACAGCCGTTTACAATTGGTTTCTCAATGGCAACGATGGTTTGTCTTCTCTAGAATTTTTGTGGAAAAAGTCTCTCTAAGGGCCCATTATTCTCCGCCACCTTCCAGTATGGGTCTGATTTATTGTCTCATAAGTGTGTGTATTTGTCGTACAAAGTGATGTTTATTGGTGGTGTTTCTGTCAGTTTTACTCCATTTGAAATGATGTTCGTTTCTACCTTTTAATTCTATTTCTTTTCCAGCTTACATATGATTAATTTAGCTTCGCTAATTATGTGAAATGGTTTCCGTATTCGAGGATTTTATTATTAATTATGTGATTAAGTTTAAAAAAAAACAACACTTTTACCAATTTTCGGTAGGGATTATGGCGAATCAAGTGTTTTAACTACGTAGTGTATATATGCGACTTGGAGGTGATTGCTCTCTAAGTGCTATCTTTATATTTCTTAGGAAAGGTTCACATACAAATCGCATACTTTAGGTTGTCGTTGCCAATATTCTGCTGAGGTCCAATGTACCATTGATCAATCTCTATATGTAAGAGACGAGCAAACGACTTACAATCTCGCCTTTTTCCATGCGGTTTCTGAAAAGGTAACGGAAATTAAATGTCTACTAAGTCTGCCAATTTAGTAGAATAATTGCATTATATATATTTTAAACTTATTAAGTTCTATTCTCTGCGGGACTTGTTTGCCCCTACGCTGTATTCTTTCTTCTGGCATCTATTTTGTTACATTTTGGTAGAGTTTTCCTCTGGTGTTCATTATTTTTGACAAGGGGAAGTTTCATTTCCCGAAATATTAAATGAATTAGTTTTAATAATTATCCGAACAACACACAAACACCACGCTTGCTGTTATGTAAGAGTTTAAGAAAAAATAAATAGTAAGTCCCATTTTGTATTCGATTTATTATTTTTGTTCCTTCCAGCTTACATCTTACCCGGGACTTTGAATTGCTTACAGCCTTTTTAAAAACATACTATATATATATATATATATATATATATATATATATATATATATATATATATATATATATATATATAAAGAAAATTCAACAAAAGATATAAGAGGCAACTAATATCTTTAATTAGTGAACATCCGGATAAAACTGAATCTCAATATACTTTTATGTATTTTTATATATATTTTTATATATTTTCAAAGGTTAATTTTATTATCTGCAGTAATGTCATTTCGGTAATGGTCCTCTGAGGAGTAGCATTTTCTTTGAAAACTTATGAGTTAAGGACTTTAAGGTACTTTGCCTGAACATTGAATTCTAATAAAATCTGATTCGCACCTTATTTTATTACTTCATTTTATATTATGCTATATATATATATATATATTCTAGCCAAAAAACAACTTGCTATCCTGCTAGCAATTGATATAGCTGTAGCTACAGAAAAACAGAGGAAGAACATTGTTTTTACATGTTAGTAATTTATAGAAAAACAACAAAAAAACTGATGTAAAAGTTGTATTTGACATAATCTAATGAAGAGATTTTGATTTTGTATAAGCATAAAAATGAATTCCCCATATTGAAACGATAAAACCTTAAAACTGGGGCGATTGTCGAGAATACATGAGAGAAAAAAAGTTGAAAAACAAATAACCAATAAATTACTGTTACCAAATGCAATAAATTTACTTTTCTACTTAGCTGTCTATTTTGTGTGATTTAAAGAATGTTAAAGCTTTTTAACCACCATTTAATAATTAGTACAAATCCGATTGGGTTACAGTTCCATCTCGAAGGTTGGCGTCAGCGGATATCCCCGAAGTTAGTTTCATGAGATTTTCGTCTTTTCAGGTGAAAAAAAAAAACAAAAATACCTGCTCCAAACGCCTTTAAATTTTCTTTTCTACCTAATTGAAAGTAGAAAAATAGAAACAAAAAACATCAGACTTCGTAGACGATCGGCGATCGACTATCAGCCATCTTTGTTTTTCAGGGTAACGCAATATGGTAGACCGAAACTTTAATTAAAATAAAATAAAAACGCTTTAAATTATTGTAAAACACCAAAAAAGGCAAGTAGATAGAAAAGTTAGTTTTCTTTCGTTTGGTAAAAGTAATTTGTTGACCATTTTTTGCGCCCTTTTGCTTTCTGTTGATTATTCTTGGCAATCTCCATAAGTGGAACGTTAATTGGTCGAATAAAAGAATTATATATTCCTGAGTAATTTAAAATAGGTGTACTTATATCGATCTTGACCAAATTTTCGCGAGTTTCTTGTCGGAAGCGTTCGACTACCTTACGCAAACGCCCGAGAGATGACGAGCCGATTTGTACCAGACGACAATTTTGATACGGTGCTGCGTCCTATGATAATACTGTTTTGCTTGTTTTGTTTTTGTTGTTGTTAGGGTAAGGGTTTAGGGTTTAGGGTTTAGGGTTCAGGGTTTAGGGTTAGGGTTAGGGTTAGGGTTAGGGTTAGGGTTCATGGTTTAGGGTTAAGGTTTGGGTTAAAATATTTATTTGATAACAGTAATTTCGCTCTGTTTTGCTTGTTTTATTTGTTTTGCGAAAACTGGGTCCAGATCGATATAAGTATCAGAATAGTTACTTCGTGTTTTTCACTTTTATTATTAAAGACAGAACTATAAGAAAAAAACTTCGCGACCACTTTTTAAAAACATGAACCATTTAACTTTTTTGTAATTTGAAACGCAGAGTGGGAAAGGTCGTACAGTTAAAACAAATATCTTTACACGCAGCATTCCATAATTTTGACAAAAACTTTAGTAAATTTGTAGATTAATACGCTCAGCTTAATTATCGAGCCTCTTTAAGGTGAGCTTCTACTTTTTAGGATTATTCTAACTTATTAGGAGAGTTAACTGATATATTTTTAATACTAACCCTAACCCTAACACCAATCCTAAACCCAAACCCTAACCCTAACCCTAACCCTAAACCCTAACCCTAACCCTACACCCTAACCCTAACCCTAACCCTAAACCCTAAACCCTAACCCTAACCCTAATCCTAACTCTAACCCTAACCCTAAACCCTAACCCTAATCCTAACCCTAACCCTAACCCCTAACTCTAACCCTAAACCCTAACATTAACCCTAACCCTAACATTAACATTAACCCTAACCTTAACCCTAAACCCTAACATTAACCCTAACCCTAAACCCTAACATTAACCCTAAACCCTAACCCTAACCCTAACCCTAACATTAACCCTAACCCTAACCCTAACCACACCCAATCGCTTTAAAAAGTTTAACCCTCCCCCCAAAATAACGCACATAATTTATCTCTAATATGAAAATAATTCATGTTACAGCATGCTATCGCTTCGAAAGTTAGGTCATAGAGTGAATACTGTATTTTAGTGAGAGTATATAGCTTGAAAAAAGGTATGACTATTGACCCTACGACACAGATCTGTAGTAAAAATTGTATGACTATTGCCCTACCTTTTTGTTTCACCTTAAAACGATTATAACTTTATGAGTTTAAATAATTCGATACATAAGCGCCTTGTAAAAATGGGAAAAACACTTCCGCCTTTATTCATACCAAAACACAAATTATTAATATTTTGATAATGTCAATAAAATTTATTTAGTTTTTAAATAATAAATAAATAGATAGAAAAATAATTCAATTCCCTTTTGGGGGATCATGCGGGATACTCTTTTTAAAACAATAAAAAAACGTTGGTTTTAGCGTCACGGTATATATTTCTTTCTATAAAGAAAGTACGTTTAATTTCAATGACCTTGACTTTCTTTAAAAATGAATTAAATTATCATTTCTTTAATCAAATAACTTTAATCAATTACTGTTCCTATTTATATTCCTCCCACAATGTAAGATGTGACACAAGGTCGGGAAAGTGGGAAAAAAACAGCGCTCGAGAATTTGAGCACTCTGGCTGTTTAACAATTGCCTGGGTAGGCCCGTCGGCATTCCCCGGTAGAGGCGCCTCAGACGATTAGCAATAAACTAACCCCCTCTCAAAGGGTGAGAAGGCAAAGCCGTGGAGGATGAACCTCCTAGAACTGCACAGGACAGACAACCGATAGACCGGCGTAAATCCAGACCCGAAGGCCCGGACAATACCGGTTTATTTAGGCGGAGTAAAAAAAACCTGGAATTGCATATATATGAGTTAAAAAAGACAATTTAATTTCAAATCAATAACACCGAACATTATTAATAAAAACCATTTATAAAATAGATATGAAAGTTATTTTTTATAAATCAGTTTTTGTCTTAATGTTTTTAGCACAGCAGAAATCCAATGGAACATAAAATAACTGCGAATAAACGATGCGAAATACTGAAATACATGTTTTCAATAAAGGCAATAGTAATAATTCAGTGCCATTTAAACGATTATCTCAAGCGATAAAACAACTAACGGCTTTACCTGTGATTAAAGTGTCCTCGTTTTCCTCGAAGAGATTTTTTTTATGATAGATTCGTTTTCGTCATGGAATCTTAATCCCCTTGCGTTTCTCGAACGACCGCCACGAAAACCTGCGAAGACAAATTAAAATAAATTGAAGAGATTTGCAAAAATCGGAGACATTACGATTTAACTTAAGATGTACGAAATAAAAACAAAAAAACAAATTAACGAAAGCAAATCTGTTTCGACCTGTTTGCAAGTTGATTGGATGTTTTCGCTAACTTGATGCTTATCTCATGGCGTGATATTCGGATTTACACCATTTTAAATAATTTATTTAGTTCCACGAAGCCTATAAACACGATGAGAATATCGGCGTTTATTTTTGGTGAAATCTTTCTTTCCGATTTGAAGTAAACTCAAAGTCTCATAAATTATGCTTGTTTAATGATTAATTAAAATAAAATATCTGTTACATAGAAAGCTTCTCGTCAATAGATAACTAACCATTTAACACAGGCGTATGACGGACTAGCAAGAAGTGTAGGCGTTGCCTGGGATTGAATAAGGACTCCTATGACCGTCTGCCTCCTGCAGAATACATAGTATTATGGTTTTATAGTTATTACCTCAGCTAATGTCAAGTTTAGTTGGCACTATATATGTTTATGTTTAGCCTCGCGTCAACATCGTTTGACCAATCGTAACGAGACTTGGTAAAACATCGGTCATAGTCTAACTTAGAATTTGTTGAATTTTGGGATATCTTGAATGTTACAAAAAAAAGGAAAGTCAAACTTTTGGCGATAATGTATGTTCTGCTCACCGTAGAGATTCACTATTGGCCTATATTCCCGCATTCTATCTCAGCTTGTAATTGACTTGAAACTTATGCTCTCGCTCAAAATGTTAATGGAATTTTTATTTCCAAGTTTTGTTTTAACATAGTTCACCCCAAACAAGGCAGGCCGCCACTGTAGACGTAAGGGCTACTGAGAAAAAAGAAAAGAAAGGGTGAAAGTTTGGGTTAGGGTTAACGTTTATTATGTGTTCAAGTATTTATTCATGATGATTTTTTTGTTGTTTTTTTAACGTAGTTCACCCCAGACAAGGCAGGCCGCCACTGTAGACGTAAGGGGCTACTGAGAAAAAAGAAAAGAAAGAAGGTTGGGGGATCA
Organism: Sepiola atlantica; assembly: GCA_963556195.1. NCBI lineage: Eukaryota > Metazoa > Mollusca > Cephalopoda > Sepiida > Sepiolidae > Sepiola > Sepiola atlantica. The sequence goes on from OY744535.1 coordinate 93,235,623, forward strand.
AACTAAATTGGGATCTGCGCAGCTAGATGTCTGTTTACATTAGTTTTAAATTTCTGCATGTCAGTACTGTCGGGGAAACAGGAGACAGGGAGGGAGTTCCAGAGGCCAGCAGCACGAGGAAAGAAGCTATTTGAGTAGAAAGCTCTCCAGCATCTGGGGACCTCCACAGTGAATGGATGGGATTAAGTTGTTGTATACATCTTATACTCTTTTGTAGCGGTAACCACAATAAAAAAAATCAGCTTTCTAAAAGAAATAGTTTTTTTTAGTTATCAACGTTTTCAATTCGTAACTTCTAGAATACTTCATATAATATTAAGAAGAAAGGCCAAGCTAAGACCCCGATTCATCCATACGTTGGCAGACGAACATACGCAGTCTTATGACAAAAGTAAACTCTTTTTTATTAGATACTTTATGTAATTCTATTATCTTCAAGTGTCTTGGAGCAGACCTAGTATTTCCTGGTAATGGACGTATTAAGAGTTTTCAGGGGTTTTCGCCCCGAGATATCCATTAGAGAACCCATAAACATTCGACACTACGTCCATTGTATTAAACGGAATCTAGTAGACATATTGTTTAAGGTTCATCAAAATATGATATATTTGCAATTTTGAAACAAGATCTGCCCGCATAGCTCACTTAGAGTAATGGGGGGGGCGCTTATATATACGAGATTCCCTTGCCTTCCTCTGATACATTTTTATACATGCCTTTCCACCAAACTTAGCACATTGCCACAGATACATGAGGGGCTACTGAGAATTAGTGGGCATATATATAGGTGTATACTAAGTTGTAAGATGTTTGTTCACATTACATTTGAATTGCTGCATATTAGTAAAGCCATGGAAACAGGGAGCACGTAAGGAATTACAAAGTCAAGCTGTTTGGGTAGGAAGCTTTCGGGTAAAAATGCACTTTTTGTTAACATACATATTCTCTAAAATTAGTCTTTGTAAAGAAAACACACCCATAGACATTAATATTTATATATTAAAAAAAGATATAGCACTTCCATTATTCACTGTTAGACTTAGTCCTGAAGTAAAAGAAAGTTGATGCTCAGCTCGTGTTTATTTGAAAATTCGTTGGAAGGGATTCTCTTGGCGTAATATCAAACGGGGTAGCGGGAGCTGACTGATAATTTGGTACTACTCCATATGACTGCTCGATCGGGCAGGTCGTGGAAGCGCTCGAGAGCTGCCGAGACGAAAACGAGGCTGAAGCAGAGCTGACCGATCAGGTTGCTGCCAATCACCTGCGCTCAGCACAACAAAACAAGCGGTAGGAAGACCTTCCGAACCGGCCGCAAACGTATCCGTAAACCCTTACCTTTGACAAGAAAATTTATGAATCCCCCCCCCACACAAAAAAAATATATACAAAAAAAGATTGCTTAAATTTCATAAGAAAAATAACACTTCTTTGTTTTTTATTAAAAAAAAAACAAAGACAACAAAAAGTTGCCTAAATATCGTAAAAAAATAGCATTTACTTCTTTGATTTATGTAAAAAAAAAGACAAAAAAAAATTAAAATGGTTCATTTGCCCACGAAAAAAAATTTTTTTTCAAAAATGTATTTATAGTTCTTCAGCTATGGTTAATTTTTTTTCTTTCATTTTTTTTTCAAATATATGTATGTTTTTCTTGCGTATTCTTCGTCTTATACTGTCGTCGGCCACTCTTCCATTTTACGACTTTCAGTTTTCCGTCAGTCTCGTTTTCGTCTCGGCAGCTTTCGGGCGCTTCCGCGACCTGCACGATCGTTGCCGCCGAGCAGTCACGGAAATTAGGCGCTTCATCTGGAGTAGTACCGATAATTTAATTGACATAATTTATAAGCTGTTGCCAGACGTCTTCATCTGGCTACAGTTTATTCGATCTCTGAATCTTCTATTTTTACTCATATTGGTAGCAGCAAACTCTAGTCAAAATGGTTCGGTCAACAGTTGTCATTTACCTGCAGACGTATATTCGTCACTGACATTCTGCGCATCACCCGTCTGTAACCCCCAACATCCATGTTCATGTATTCTTCGTGTTGCTAAATATTAATATCGCATCTCTGCTTTACATTCTCGAGATCAGTGGTTCTTAACCTTTTTTCTCCAATTCCTCACTATTTAGTGAACCAGCTCTCCATTCCCACCACAGTTATCACAGGGAAATAAATACATACGCAAAGATTCGTTATGTTTTTTTCTAAATATATTTGGCCTATAAAAAGCATACAAAAAATGTAACACTAGCACTAGACGAATACAGGTTAATGAGACTTTTGCATTTGTTTTGCCTTGACAAGTGCCTCAATGTTCGGTTCCACCTTTGAAATAGCGCAGCGCAAATCAGATTCAAGGTCAATCAGGCGGTTTCGCGATTTGTTTTTGATCTCATGTATTAAATTTTGAAGCAGTGGTTCTTCTGTCCGACCGGTCATTCCCCACTTGGCAACTCCGCCATTCCCCACCAGTGGGGAATTCCCCACAGGTTAAGAACCACTGCTCTAGAATATCTTGCTGAGATATATGTTGGCAAAGCGGTAATGTTTCAAACAGCTGTCACCAAAGGTCTCAAGCCATCGACCTTGCTGAGTCGTAAGAACGAAGGGCGGCGATACAGAGTCATCAGACCACGTTTACTGACGCTGCCGGGATTTCTGTCGCGTCTGGACGCATTCAGCCCGTGATAGTCTTGGTTAAAAGTTAAAAAAGAAAATAAAGAGAGATAAGTATATTGTACACCATCCACTTGTCTCTCCTTCTCAGACAAGGTCCAATAAATAGTATATAATATAATAGGAGCCTCGCTATCCACCAAGCTAACACCCTGTCCCTATCGCCGCTAGTTGCATCCTTGTGCTTGTTTTACAAGTACTTAAATGGAATGTGCTCCGATGAACTTGCTGCTCTGGTGCCACTCTTAAACGTAAATATACTCGACAAACTCGACAATTAGCTGAACCCCATTCATTCACTGTAGAGGTCCCCAACTGCCAGAGAACCTTCTACTCCTATAGATTCTTTCCTTTTGCTGCCGGCCCTGTTTTAAAACATAGTTCACCCCAAACCAGGCAGGTCACCACTGTAGACAAAGAGGCTATAAGAATAAGGGTGAAAGTTTTGGGGGTCATCCTAAGTTGGGAGCTGTGCAGCGAAGTGTCTGTTTGCTTTACATTTCTGCATGTCGGTACAGTTGGAGAAACAGAGAGCATAGATGGAGTTCCAGAGGCCAACAGAACGAGGAAAGAAGCTATTGGGGGAACAGAATATTTGGTCAGGGTTTTATTTAGTGGGAAGTATCCTAATACCAGGTTGTCCCGACAAACCTCTTTACAGAAATGCCTTATACACTCAGAGACAGCGTCTCGTAGGCATTCAAGTTCTATTTTTGCATCAACGTGTGGTACACCGTTCAGGAAAATTATTAATGTATTACTAGCGGTACCCGTGTTAATTACACGAAATGATGTTTTTAATACTAATTATCTTGCTTCTAACCTATACATGTTTGAATAGAATATAAGATTTGGACTTGTATATTTATTTTTAAAAAATGAACAATACATGAAACAATTTACAAAACTTCTTTATATACAATATTTCTAGTGCATGTAATATTTCGACGACTCAACCGTACTTTGTAAATGTTTTCGATTAAATTAAATTTGGCTCCAATTCATGAATATTTATTTACTCCTCTCCAGGAGTTAGGCACAAGGCCAGTTTATCTTACTCCCACAAGTAAGATGTGACCCAAGGTCAGGTCGGGAAAGTGGGGTTTGAAAAGCCAGCGCTCGAGAAGGTGAGCACTCTGGCCATTAAAAATTGCAATAAACTTACTCCTCCCCAAAGAGGGGAGGCGAAGTCTGGGAGGGTTGACCCCCTAGAACTGCACAGGCCAGACCCATAGACCGGCGTTAATCAAGCCCCGAAGGCCAAGACAATACCAGTCTATGGGGGTGCAGTATCCATCGGAACAGATACTACACTTTGATCTTGGCCAAAATGCCAAGAATGACACACAAAATCACACACGCTATTGTATTAATATGTGTCTTCCCGGTCGTCCCCTCCCTACCTCTCTTCCCCTTCCCCTCGAAATGTACAAAAAAAATCTTAGAGGTTGGTTGGGATCGAACTATAAACCAGTCAGGCCGGTCAAAAATACTACGTCGCTAACCGTTGCGCCAAAGGGAAATACTTGAAAATGTTTCGAAAATTAGGCAAGTTGAATGTTTTTAAAAATCTAGGTGCGGCACGCATGCGCAGAGCTTTTGCCGGAAGCGTGACACACGAACACACACGCTATCGTATTAATATATAGATAACATAAAGGAAGCCATTGTGCAGAAGGGATTATCATCAATGGAATATGATATGAGACTAGCGATTGAAGTAGATGAAGAGGCATCGCTACAGGAAACGGTCCATGCATACAAGGAAGCAAGAGACATCTAGCCTAAACCGTATTACATACAAAAATGATCTGAAACCACATATACAGCGAAGGAATTGACACTGAAGATGCGTAAGATTTATAATAAAAACAACAAAAACATAAATACAAATAAATAATATGATATGTTTGAATTTTTGTCTTGTGAGTAATGTTAATTTGTATTATTAAGATACTCTCGATGACTGTTCTCATCTTGGATGCTATTCTCACAACGTGTCGGTCGATGTAACTTGCGACCTTCTTCAGGTGCGTCTTCCCGACCTAGGAAATGTTTTATGTCGAACTAAGACATCCGCACAGAATTTTTAACAGAATCTTTTAATTATTCGACGGGAGTAGCAACGGGTATAATCCTCAGTACTACCTACCTCTAAGTAACAGTCCTATGGACGATGACCGTTCAATCCTCAGTACGGGCGATATAAAGAAAACAATTAATGACTGACGTAAGGTCTATAGCCTGTCGTGTTTGACAAAACGAGAGCAAGCTTCGCCGGGTTCCGTTTGATTGCGTACTAATTCTCGAGTTCAACTTAAAAAATTCCGAATTAAACAAAACGCCTTTGAATAAGGTTAAAGGAAAAATCGGCTGTACCGTTGTGAGAATAACCTCCAAAGTAAAAAGAGGTCCAAATGATCCAAATAATATAAATAACATTAAAAATAATATTAAAAATATATTTAAAATAAGTTGAAAAATATACTAAAAATAATATGAAAAATAATATTTGAAAATAATACGAAAATATATTAAAATTAATATGAAAAATATATTAAAAAATAATACGATAAATATGTTAAAAATAATATGAAAAATATGTTAAAAATATATTAAAAATAATATGAAAAATATATTAAGAATAGTATGAAAAATATATTAAAATATATTAAAATAAATATGAAAAATATATTTAAAATACATTAAAAATAATATGAAAAATATATTAAAAATACCATGAAAAATATATTAAACATAACATAGAAACATATAAAAAATATATTTAAAATATATTAAAAATAATATGTAAAATATATTAAAAATATATTAAAAATAATATGAAAGATATATGAAAAATATATGAAAAATAATCTGAAAAATATATCTAAAATAATATGAAGAATGTATTAAAAATACTATGAAAAATATATTAAATCATATTAAAAATAATATGAAAAATATACTAAAAATATATTTAAAATAATATGAAATATATGTTAAAAATACTATGAAAATATATTAAAAATAATATGAAAAATATATTAAAAATAATATGAAACATATATTTAAAATATATTAAAAATAATATGAAAAATATATTAAAAATACCATGAGAAATATATTAAATATAATATAAAAATTATTTAAAATAATATGAAAAATAATATTAAAAACATATTATAAATATATTAAAAATAATATGAAAAAATATATTAAAAATATATTAAAAATAATATGAACATATATTAAAAATATATAAAAATAAAATGAAAAATATATTTAAAATATATTCAAAATAATATGAAATATATTAAAAATACTATGAAATATATGTTAAAAATTATATAAAAAATATATTAAAAATAATATGAAAAATATAATTAAAATATAGTAAAAATAATATAGAAAAATATATTAAAAATAATATGAAAAAGATATTTAAACTATATTAAAAGTAATATGAAAAATATATTAAAAATATCATCAAAAACATATTAAAAATAATGTGAAAAATATATTTAAAATGATATGAAAAATAATATTTAAAATATATTATAAATATATTAAAAATAATATGAAAAAATATATTAAAAATATATTAAAAATAATATGAAAAATGTATTACAAATATATTAAAAATAATATTAAAATTATATTAAAAATATATTAAAAATAACATGAAAAATATATTCAAAATACTATGTAACATATGTTAAAATGATATGAAAAATATATTAAAAATTATATGAAATATAAATTAAAAATAACATGAAAAATAACATTAAAAATGTATTAAAAATAATATGAAAAAATATATTAAAAATATATTAAAAATAATATGAAAAATATATTAAAAATATATTAAAAATAATATGAAAAATATATTAAAAATAATATGAAGAATATATTAAAAATAATATGAAAAATATATTAAAATATATTAAAAAGAATATGAAAAATATATTAAAAATATATTTAAAATGGTATGAAAAATATATTTAAAATACTATGAAAAACATATTAACAATATATTTGTACCAAAAAGACAAACTTGTTTTCACTTTCTTTCTTCGTCATTGTTCTAGTCCTGATTCAATGCGACACAGATCCGAATACATATCAGACTTTTGTACATGATCTCTGTGGCCTAAAACGTCTAGGTCTCAACGTAAAAAGTCCAGGTCCCAACGTAATTAATATTTCCGTTCACAGTTTACAGTTACGTAAGCTTCAATTACAGAGGAGAGAGGTCACGGGCATACAATGCTTAACAACCGTGGAGTCCAGTGTAGAACCAAGACCCACAAATTCATATATTATTAATTGTATTTCGCTTCCGTCATTTGACAGTGATCGCAGAGCAGCAAACGAGCACGCATTTTATCATCAATGCTTTAGTCCCTCGGAGATTAGACTAATCCTATTTGCAAGACGGCCATCCTGATCGCGTATAACGATTGAAATTTTCACCTATTCAATTCCTTCGTGTACTGGTTCATAATTCCTATGATTATGTATTATAATCTGTGAATTTAGAAATACACCTGATTACGACGTCACCGCGCCAATTGAAAAGGATTGCGTGTATTCAATGATCGCATGTCTTTATCTTCTTCTATCTAATATATAAAGTAGAGACGTTTTTTCCCCTGTACCTTCTCGGAGTATAGGAAAATAACCATATACATCACAGGCTACTAAACTCACCGCTATACTACACTTATTCACTAGAGCGTGTTTTAGTAAAGTTGTTATTATTTTTTCCAACCTAACACTAAATATTATATTTGGCCCACCATCAACGTCTCTCCGAAAAAGCAACTCCATATAGGTGGTAGCAAAGACTTTTCCCCCTAACAATTGTGTACTGTGACTACACTCATCGACACCGGGTACTAATAAACACAGTTTACTTTTCACAAAACAGTCCGTCCTTATTTATTATTTGCCTGGTATTAATTTACTACATAATATAAAGCAATACGCAAACAAATAATGACCGCTCCCGTTCAATCCGATGATATTCCGCGAATATCAGATTACGTTTTTCCTATTTCTAACTATGATTTCCACATTTACATTCATTCCGGAATTAAGCGAATGACATTAACGAACACAGTTCCTGCAACATTTATTCTTCAAACATGACGGCTAAAATTCCTTCATTAAATCGACTTCTTACTTAATTCAATAGCCGCCAAGATACTGTTAGACCCCGACACATTTATATTTTCAAAATCATATACCTTTTACCCTTCTCAAATAAATGACCTAAAGCGTGTCATTGTAGAAATTTATTTTTCGTCGCCAGAAGCTGCCAGTAAACAAGCTTAGCTTAAGTGGCCTATTTTCCCATGTATTTTTCAAGTTGTAACTGTGGCGCAATGGTTAAGAAGGGAGGGTTCATTTTCGCCATTATCGCCAGTATCGGCGATCGATCCCATTCTGCGTTCTTTTTCTTTTCTTTTTTTTTTAATTTAAAACATTCACCAACACGGTAGAGGGGGGGAAGAACAATAGGCGGTTTCTTTTTTATGCAATAGGTAGTACTTTCTCCCGCGCAACGCCGGGCGACGGGTTCGGCTAGTATAAAATAAAAAGCTCGACTTACCCGATGTTATAGCGAAATACGTTATTATAGCTCAAATATAATCGTACAACAATAAAAAAACGCAATATTTTAAAACCAGAATCAAAGTGTTCTGTATATCAGCTTAAATACTTTTTAGGTACGAACGTTCAAATCTCACTAGATTATTATATGTAAAAAGAAAGAAAAGGCATTCGGGAACAGTTTTGATAGTAAAAGGTAAAGGTCGCATAGCCTGGACGCGCACGAGTGTCGTTGCCGACATCGCACACTGCCCATGGCCATAGCGGCGGTGATCTGTTAAAAATCACCGTGTCTAGGGAACAGCATATGGAAGGCAGAGCCCATCCCTCTCCTTCCGCTGCCTTGAACCTTCCCAGGTACCCATTTACTGCTGGGTGGACAGAGGGAGTTTTCAGACCCGAAACTTCGCATGGGATCGAACCCGGGTCGTCCAGCCCAAAGACAACTGCTATAACCCCTCGTCCACAGGCCCTCCCTTATATAGTTTTGATATTGAATATTAACAAAACAATTCTGGCGGAACCACTTCTTTGTAGTTCTCTTATACGAAGTCATTCGACAATGTTTGGAGTATTGTTGCCACATCTGGGCTGGTGTACACACTACTTGTCTCGCCCCCTTAGAAAGGGTGCAAAACAGTCTCTTATGTTATGGGTTCTGAGCTGTCTGCACACCTCCTGGTATCGTCCGGGCCTTTGGGTCTGGATTTACGCCGGTCTATTGGGGTTTGCCGGTCCTGTGCAGTTCTAGGAGGTGCACCCTCCCAGGCTTTGCCTCCCCTCTTTGGGGAGGAGTAAGTTTATTGCTTACTGTCTGAGGCCCCTCTACCGGGGAATGCCGACGGGGCTACCCAGGCAATTTTTAAATGGCCAGAGTGCTCACCTCTCGAGCGCTGGCTTATCTAATCCCACTTTCCCGACCTTGTGTCACATGTTACCTTGTGGGAGGTAGATAAATGACTTGTGCTTGTTTAACAAATGCTCCAACGAAACACGCACCGACGAACCTCCATGTAAATACCGTCGACAATACCATCGACAATCTCGACAAGCAGCAAAATCGCACCCCTTCATGTAGTTGTCGCCAGATGGCAGAACAAAATTCTACTCTAATAGCTTCTTTCCTCAGGCCTTTCGAATCACTGCCTTTTCTTCGAATGTACTAACATGCAGAAACTTAAATGTAATGTTATAAACATCTTACTCCCCATCTCCCCACTGAAAACGCTCCCTTTAAAGCTGGCCCCTAATAACAGTTGCCCTTTACTTCTCAGTTGCAACGTGCTCTGTTTGTGGTGAATAAAAGAAGTCCTAAAAACTAAACAATAAAAAACAAATGGTGTGGTTCCGCCACTTGCATTAAAAACAAAACTTCTAAAAATTAATAAATAGCGTTGCACTCAGTCAAACCCTCTAACAAGACCACACGGAGGTAGGCAAATAAAATAATAATAACAAGTCGCGCGTGCGTGGTCCCCCTCTGTATGTGACTCGATGTGGCGAGTGTAAAATGCAATAAATTTGGGGCATTTTGACCCCCCTTTGATAACCTGGGGGCGCGAACCAGAATTTTTCTGAGGTCAAGGATGCTCATTTTATATCCAGAACAATTGCCTCTACATTTTGGCCAAGTTTCAGAAAAATTGAATTGATGGATCAAACGTTATGGGAGAAAAGGGTCATTTTTTGCAATTTTGGGGGCTTTTGACCGCCTGGGGGCGCGAACCAGATTGTTTCCAAGGTCAGCGATACGTATTTTCTATTAGGTACAATTGCCTCCAGGTGTTGGCCAAGTTTCAGAGAAATTGAATGGATGGATGAAAAGTTATGGGGCAAAAAATGTCATTTTTTGCCATTTCGGGGCCTTTTGACTCCCTGGGGGGGCTAACCAGATTTTTTTTTTAAATCGGAGAATGTCACTTTCTAACCTGACCAAAGTTACAACTTCATGCAAAATTTCAGAGAAATTCAACGGATGGTTGCGGAGAAAAATCCGGACGGACATGCCTCAAAACATAAGTCACCCGATTTATAAAATCGGGGGACCAATAAGGTTAATAATGTGATAACTAGTAATTATAATGTTTTCAAAATAGGTTACGAAAATATAGGTTAGCGAATGGAACGCAGATACGCCTGATATTGATGACAAGGTTGTTTTGACAATTAATACTATATGGACGTCGCTATGGGAATGTGTAAAATAGATTTGTTTTTTTCTTGCTTTGAAAGGAATGTGTATAAATTAAAACACATTTTTATAAATTCAGTCAACTGATCTTGAAATGACACAGAATAAAAATTATTTTAGAAGCGAGGATGCTCTGTGCTTGATCCCTCACTAGGAGAAATGGGTATGAAAGACAACAAACGCAATATCCTTGTAATTCATCAAGACGTTACGTATACTAAAAAAGGCTACCATTATTTAACAGTTCAGTGTCTAGTTTTGTGAAATTTTAACGATACGTATTAGTTGATTATAACATTTTAACGATACTTATTAATTGATTACAACATTTTAACGATACGTGTTAATTAATTACAAAATTTTAACGATACATATTAATTAATTACAATATTTTAACGATACGTATTAGTTGATTACAAAATGTTAACGATACGTGTTAATTGATTACAAAATGTTAACGATACGTATTAATTGATTATAACATTTTAACGATACGTATTAATTGATTACAACATTTTAACGATACGTATTAATTGATTACAACATTTTAACGATACGTATTAATTGATTACAACATTTTTACGATACGTATTATACATTGATTACAAAATTTTAACGATACTTATTAATTTATTACAACATTTTAACGATACGTATTATACATTGATTACAACATTTTAACGATACGTATTATACATTGATTACAAAATTTTAACGATACTTATTAATTTATTACAATATTTTAACGATACGTATTATACATTGATTACAAAATTGTAACGATACTTATTAATTTATTACAATATTTTAACGATACGTATTATACATTGATTACAAAATTTTAACGATACTTATTAATTTATTACAATATTTTAACGATACGTATTATACATTGATTACAACATTTTAACGATACGTATTATACATTGATTACAAAATTTTAACGATACTTATTAATTTATTACCATATTTTAATGATACGTATTATACATTGATTACAAAATTGTAACGATACTTATTAATTTATTACAATATTTTAACGATACGTATTATACATTGATTACAAAATTGTAACGATACTTATTAATTTATTACCATATTTTAATGATACGTATTATACATTGATTACAAAATTGTAACGATACTTATTAATTTATTACAATATTTTAACGATACGTATTATCCATTGATTACAAAATTTTAACGATACTTATTAATTTATTACAATATTTTAACGATACGTATTATACATTGATTACAACATTTTAACGATACGTATTATACATTGATTACAAAATTTTAACGATACTTATTAATTTATTACCATATTTTAATGATACGTATTATACATTGATTACAAAATTGTAACGATACTTATTAATTTATTACAATATTTTAATGATACGTATTATACATTGATTACACAATTTTAACAATACGTATTAATTGATTACAACATTTTTACGATACGTATTATACATTGATTACAACATTTTAACGATACGTATTATACGTTGATTACAAAATTTTAACGATACTTATTAATTTATTACAATATTTTAACGATACGTATTATACATTGATTACAAAATTTTAACGATACTTATTAATTTATTACCATATTTTAATGATACGTATTATACATTGATTACACAATTTTAACAATACGTATTAATTGATTACAACATTTTTACGATACGTATTATACATTGATTACAACATTTTAACGATACGTATTATACGTTGATTACAAAATTTTAACGATACTTATTAATTTATTACAATATTTTAACGATACGTATTATACATTGATTACAAAATTTTAACGATACTTATTAATTTATTACAATATTATAACGATACGTATTATACATTGATTACACAATTTTAACGATACGTATTAATTGATTACAACATTTTAACGATACGTATTAATTGATTACAACATTTTAACGATACGTATTAATTGATTACAAAATGTTAACGATACGTATTAATTGATTACAACATTTTAACGATACGTATTAATTGATTACAAAATGTTAACGATACGTATTAATTGATTACAACATTTTAACGATACGTATTATACATTGATTACAACATGTTAACGATACTTATTAATTTATTACAATATTTTAACGATACGTATTATACATTGATTACAACATTTTAACGATACTTATTAATTTATTACAATATTTTAACGATACGTATTATACATTGATTACAAAATTGTAACGATACTTATTAATTTATTACAATATTTTAACGATACGTATTATACATTGATTACAAAATTTTAACGATACTTATTAATTTATTACCATATTTTAATGATACGTATTATACATTGATTACACAATTTTAACAATACGTATTAATTGATTACAACATTTTTACGATACGTATTATACATTGATTACAACATTTTAACGATACGTATTATACGTTGATTACAAAATTTTAACGATACTTATTAATTTATTACAATATTTTAACGATACGTATTATACATTGATTACAAAATTTTAACGATACTTATTAATTTATTACAATATTATAACGATACGTATTATACATTGATTACACAATTTTAACGATACGTATTAATTGATTACAACATTTTAACGATACGTATTAATTGATTACAACATTTTAACGATACGTATTAATTGATTACAAAATGTTAACGATACGTATTAATTGATTACAACATTTTAACGATACGTAGTAATTGATTACAAAATGTTAACGATACGTATTAATTGATTACAACATTTTAACGATACGTATTATACATTGATTACAACATTTTAACGATACTTATTAATTTATTACAATATTTTAACGATACGTATTATACATTGATTACAACATTTTAACGATACTTATTTATTTATTACAATATTTTAACGATACGTATTATACATTGATTACAAAATTGTAACGATACTTATTAATTTATTACAATATTTTAACGATACGTATTATACATTGATTACAAAATTTTAACGATACTTATTAATTTATTACCATATTTTAATGATACGTATTATACATTGATTACACAATTTTAACAATACGTATTAATTGATTACAACATGTTTACGATACGTATTATACATTGATTACAACATTTTAACGATACGTATTATACGTTGATTACAAAATTTTAACGATACTTATTAATTTATTACAATATTTTAACGATACGTATTATACATTGATTACAAAATTTTAACGATACTTATTAATTTATTACAATATTATAACGATACGTATTATACATTGATTACACAATTTTAACGATACGTATTAATTGATTACAACATTTTAACGATACGTATTAATTGATTACAACATTTTAACGATACGTATTAATTGATTACAAAATGTTAACGATACGTATTAATTGATTACAACATTTTAACGATACGTATTAATTGATTACAAAATGTTAACGATACGTATTAATTGATTACAACATTTTAACGATACGTATTATACATTGATTACAACATTTTAACGATACTTATTAATTTATTACAATATTTTAACGATACGTATTATACATTGATTACAAAATTTTTACGATACTTATTCATTTATTACAAAATTTTAACGATATTATAAAATACTCCTTAAATTACAGGGACTCTGGGGTATTTTAACAGCATATTTGAGGTCATTATATGAGCGCAACTTTCTATTTCAAATTCAAATATTTATGTCCGCATCAACTTTGATAGACAATTCATTGTTAAGCGATATTTTCTGAATAGCAATTTCTTCATAAATACCTCAGAAGCTGAAACTTTAAGCCTGACATTGTACACATTTTCTGGAAACAAAATCATGTAATAGCTTTGGATTACCATCGGAACAAGATTTCTAGACGTAAGGTTTAGTATCAGTGTTGCATTTTCGCAAAAGGGACATAAGATGAATGCAGACTTGTTCTGTTCGGCGAATCAATTTACTATTCCCGGGACGGGTATTTTTCTTGTTGTAAATAAGATAAAAGTGAATAATACAAATTGATGGAAGAAAAAAACGCCGTGGAATTTCTACAGAGTCTTGCTCGTCTAATTATTTTAGAATATAATCTGAGCATTTAAAATAAAAAAAAATGAGGATAAAGACGAAAATATGAATTTTTATTATTTAGACATTAATTAAGTCCGAATTCTATATATTTCTATAAAGAATAAAAATGAAGAGTAATATACAAAAACGTTCAATCCTATAATGAATTGAAAGACAATTAAGACGCCTGCCATTCTTTTATTGCCATAGAGACATTACTTTTCAGAGCTAAGCAATATTTAAGAAGCGTAATAATAAAAAAAAATCTCTTTTTCCAACATAAGATGCTTTATTAAAAAAAATAAATAAATAAATAAACAATTAATAGCTAAACAACGTAATAAGAGATGAAGATGGCGCCATAATTGCCTCTTATTAGTTAAACGATGTGAATATTCGTTCAAATCAAAGATGATGTAAAAATATTAATCAAACGCGCGAAATGTTCTCAAGCCGAAATTATATGAATGCGTTGAAAGATTTTGTTTAATTAGCGGGTTAATTAAAATGTGATGTTCGCAAGTCGATCTTTCATAAGGTTATTCGAATTTGAAAAGCTTCGCAATTTCAAATGTAAACAGATGACACACAATCGTGTGTCTCCGAATCATTAACAATCAGAGAACTCTCCTGGAGGTGACGGTGGTTAAGTGGATATCGACACGGACTGAAAACCTGGGTGTTCCAAGTTCGAATCCAGTCGGTTCCACAGAACCACTTTCACTTAGGGATGTTGGCAACCTTCTAGTGGTCCTTCCCGTAAGTATCCGATGTCTTTCCAGAAAGATTTATAACTAGAAAAAAACATGGGGGAAACTAATGCCAACACCAGAATCATCTGATTCACACGGAAGAAGAAAAAGAAGTCAAAATTGTAACAGAATTTTACGGAAGACACGCGCGGATATAATCCGCTTGTTTCGATGGTTTGTCTTTGTAGAGACTGCTGCTCAGAACATGTTATTATCTTTACGTTTTTGGCCCACCATACTTGATTTAGAAAAGTAACCATAAGAAAGTAAACACAGCTTAAAAATGTTAAAACAAGATAAAATGTACTTTGTGTGATATAAATTTTATGATTGTATATGAAAAAATATACATGTTTCAGTCAAAATTGTGGAAGGTGATGGTGGTTAAGTAGATATCGACACGGACTGAAGACCTGGGTGTTCGGAGATCGAATCCAGTCGGTTCCACAGAATCACTTTCACTTAGGGATGTTGGCAACTTTCTCGTGGTCCTTCCAGAAAGATTTCTAACTAGAAAAACATCGGGGACACTAATGCCAACACCAGAATCATCTGATTCACACGAACGAAGAAGACCTCCTAAAATAAGCACATCGTTATAATACAAGTATAAACGATTTGCACCTGGAAGACGCATGTATTTGCTGGTATATATAGGTAAAGGTCTATGCAGTTTCCGCACAGCAAAAGCGTGGAGTGTATGTTGCAGTCAACCTATCGACACTTTTCGAAATCACGTGCGTATATCAAATTACTTATATATTTAAAAGCATTTTTCTATAAGTTTTTCTATAAGATTTAATTAGGTTAGGTATTTTTTTTGACTTCTCATTTTTTTGGTTGCTTTCAATTAAAATAAGATTTTAGTCGAGGTCTAAATTTAATTCAATGAAAAATGCCAGTATACTGAAATCATATGCCTTTAATAGGGTTAAGATGAACATTCATATACACTAAATGTACAAACGCAAGGAAATTCCCAATTTTTGTCACTTTTATTGTAATTAAGGGTATGCGAGCACAACAGGGCTATGTATTTTACTGGTAGGAATTTTTCTTCAGCGCACCTCACACACTTCATCCACTCATGTATAGAGATTTATACTGTAGTGATGTGGTAATTAAATGGTTTGGTAAGTCATACCCTTAATGACAATAAAAGTGTAAAAAATTGGGAATTTCCTTGCTTTTGTACATTTAGTGTATATGAATTTTCATATTAACCCTATTAAGGGCATACGATTTCAGTATATTGGCATTTTTCATGGAAGGTCACTACTTTTGTAAAGGCTATGCCTCAATACAATGTCTTCTCATAAGTTTTTTTTTAATTTTCTGGAAAACTAAGGTATATGGTAAGCTGAAATTAAAATGCCATCAACTAGACCCTATGACCTCTATCTCTGCCAAAAATCAGCTGAATCCATCAAATAGTTGATGAGATACAGGGTGGCACATACGTACGTACGTACACACAGATAACATGACTTCATTATTGAACTTTCTGGATCTATGGGTTTCCATTGACTAATGATGCTGAAATTCTACACACTTATAGAACCTATCAAATGAACATTTTGTGCAAAGTTTTAACTAATTTGGTTTATTGGTTTTTGAGTTATGATTGATCAAAGAAATTAGATTTCCAGCATAGGCCATTCGTGTAGTCTATTCAGGGATAGAGCGCTCTCGCGCCTCCCTTGATATATTCGTTCTTTTTTGTTCTTTAATGTGTCAATTTAAACAAATTGTATGTATCGCGTGTTGCATTCAAACTCTTTGAATAATCAGGAATGCGTTTTTTTTTAATATTGGGTTTCTCTTTATTAAGCTCAAAAGCCACGCGAGAATGTAAAGGTTAATTATACGAAATGCTTTTCAGCCTCAAGACGTGAAAATTATTTAACTCTCAGCCTTTTTCTCACAGAAGAGACACCGCTAGTCTTTCATTACGTTATTCTTTACATAGTAGGTGCCAAGGTGAGCACCACTCTCTCCTACGCCTCTGTCAAACACAGAAGAACTCGTCTAGCTACAACCATGATCAATAAGTATCCTTGCTTCCTCAGTGTACGAGTAGCTAAACAGAACTACAATGAGAAGATTGTTCTTTCTCTAAGAGCTACGATGCTGCGCAACACAATACCACAGGACTGCTTCCCAACTGGCTATAACATGATCGTTTCAAGCCAAATGTTTACAAATTATTGTTGAACAGTCTACTTTATGATCTAAAATAATCAATTCTTGCCCAGTTTCGATCCATCGTCTCGAATAAAGTTGTTTGTCTGACAAGCTGATTATTCCTCGAGTGGCTTTTGTGTCTAGATAAACAGTGACTCATTAGTGATAACACATATCGATCAAAAGTATGAACAGCGTTTTATAATGATGACAAGGCTTTGTTAAAATTGGATTCAGAAAGTAGGAGTGTTCAAATTCAAAACTTTTCTAATGTTAAAAGTAAACAGATTAGCTCTTCTATGTTAAAAGGTCAGTACATATCTGAGAATTATCAACTTATAATTAAAATCTCAGCATGGTTCGAGAAATGGACATTAATATGTCCATTTCTTGAAACATGCTGAGATTTTAATTATAATCTGATTTTATTTATTTATTCTAATTACTTTCGAATAATTAGGATTCTGTGTTACTTTCTTTAATCTATAAGATATCGATTTTCATATAAACGCTGGCTTAATTAGCATTTGTTTCTCTGTGACCTTTTCTACTATGTATCTTAATCACAGAAAATACGGTACTGATATCGATCCTGAACCAGTTTTCGTGAGGTTCGACTCGGACGCGTTCGGCTGTCCTACGCAAACGCCCGAGTGTTGACGAGCCGAATGTTACCAGACGATAATTTTGATACGGTGCTGCGTCCTGTGATTTTAAGTTATATTTTCAAGAAATTTTCTAAAAGTAACAACAACAAAAAAACAAAACAAGCAAAACATAGCGAAGTTACTGTTATCAAATAAATATGTTTTGTTATTTTGATACGTTGCTGCGTCCTATAATTGTTAGTTTGAAGAAATTGTTTAACCAACAAAACAAATAAAACAAGCAAAACAGAGCGAAATTACTGTTATCAAATAAATATTTTTAACCCTAACCCTAACCCTAAACCCTAACCCTGACCCTGACCCTGACCCTGACCCTGACCCTAACCCTAACCCTAACCCTAAACCCTAACCCTAACCCTAACCCTAACCCTAACCCTAACCTTTACCGTAATCCTAACCTTAACCCTAATCCTAACCCTAACCGTAACCCTAACCCTAACCCTAACCCTAACCTTTACCGTAATCCTAACCTTAATCCTAACCCTAACCCTAACCCTAACCCTAACCCTAACCCTAAACCCTAAACCCTAACTCTGACCCTAACCCTAACCCTAACCCTAAACCCTAACCCTAACCCTGACCCTAACCCTAACCCTAACAACAAAAAAAACAAAACAAGTAAAACATTATTATCATAGGACGCAGCACCGTATCAAATTGTCGTCAGGTACAAATCGGCTCGTCAACTCTCGGGCGTTTGCGTTGGAGAGCCGAACGCTGTGCATGTATGTGTATGTATATGTATATGTATGTATATATATATATATATATATATATATATATATATATATATATATATATATGTATATATATATAAGCATGGGTGGATTGTATGACTGTACTTGTATGTGAACATGTTCAGGTGGTAGCATGCAGGTGTTTTATGTACACTTCTTGTCCGATTGTAGGGGGATGCTCAATGATGTAAGGAGTAGTAAGTTACTACCGCGGGTTGGTGGAGACGGCAATGCAACTATATATTTATTCCCATTTTTTAAATTTCTTTTCTTTATTTTTTATTTTTTATTTTTCATCTGTTTTACTCTTTTTTCTTTATTCTTTATATTTTCTTATTTTTATTAGTTTTTATTAACTTGCTCCGTATCTGCTTAACACTTCTCCTAACTTCTTTTCATTCTGTCCACTCAAATTGTCGATTTATTTATAGACTGTCATTTGGTTCTAAATCCCTTCGCACCATCATTTCCCGTGCAAAGAATTTTATTGACACCTAAAAGTTTTCAAAGTCTTCATAATAACTTGTTTGATTAACTTAACTAGCGACACCAGCTATTTTTCCTTTACTTCTCACACCCCATAACCTTACCGTCCCCCTTCACCTAGCTAAGGTAAGTCCCCTTGGATCTTCCCAGCTTACTATCTTTTCCTTCGCCCCAACCACCATGTATGTCTGTTTCCCTCCCAATAATATAATTTTCCCAGCCATACTTACTCTGAGAACTACCATCAGCTCCGTATCTGTAATCAATCTAAACCTTTAAACCCTTGGGAATCCATTAGAATATGATACTCACCTAGCTGACCTGAAATTTGAGCATCTAACTAAATATTTCATGACTCGGTCTTTCAGAATTTTATTCTTCCTTCCCTAAATTCTGCCTAAATACCATTTACCCCCACCTGTCTGCTTGCCTACCCTTCTTGCTCTCTCTTCTTTTCTTCTTTAGATCCTACCCTTCTCTTCTGTCTTCTCCTTTCTCTCCCATGCTTTTTCTTTCTTTCTGTTTTCTTTCTTTTCTCCTATCCCACAATTCCAAATCACTATTCAATATAACAGTTGAAAACTTGTTTGTTGCTTTTGCCTTTGAACAGGAAGAATTGCGTTTTCTCAACATGGCCAATTTTATCTGATCCTCCCTCCATAGACTACTGACATTACCGCTAGATGCTTACACGGATTTTTTTTTATTTACCAATACATCTGAACCCCATACTACTTGGATTTCCGTTTTGGTGACATTCCTATACACTGGAAAATACCCGTTTAACTCTTAACACTGTTTTTCACATTTCGAATATTGACTATCTTCATCTGTCAACTTATCCATCATTAACTTCCTCTGATGATAAGATTTTAATCTTTGAAAAGCTTGGCTTAAGGAATGAAAGAGAGGACAAATAAATATTGTTATTTACTAAACGTCCTTGTTTTGAACAACCGAAGATTATGATTTGCTTCCCTTTGCAGGTCTAATTATTTTCATTAACTCATCATATATAAATATATATATATATATATATATATATATATAAAATATTTAATATTAATCTAGAGTAGAGTACTTTTGTAGAGATTAAAAACAAACATTCAACTGAAGCTCCAGTGTAATACTCCGACTCTGTCGTTGAGTTCTATCGAATGTCTTGGTATTATATATATATATATATATATATATATATATATATATATATATATATATATATATATATATATATATATCTTCCCTCTCTCACCTTCGCTTGATTTCCTTCTAGAAAATGTTTCAAATTTAAAACGTAAACTTTACAAGAAATTTAAATTCAGATAATACATACTTAATTGGTGTATATATATATACATTGATTAACTTCACTGACTCTCTGTTTATATTTGAATTTCCCAACAGAAATAAGAGCCCATTTTATTCTCTCTAAAACCCGTTAAAATACTGAAAAAAATTAAATAGTAGGAATACTGTTCAATAGTTTCCTAATACACGACTTTCCGTTTACCGTCTCTCTCTCTCTCTCTCTCTCTCTCTCTCTCTATCTATCTCTCTCTCTCTATCTCTATATCTATCTCTCTCTCTCTCTATATATATATATATATATATATATATATATATCTCAATCTATCTATCTCAGTCTCTCTCTCTCAATCTATCTATCTCAATCTCTCTCTCAATCTATCTCTCTCTCCCTCTCAATCAATCTATCTCAATCTCTCTCTCTCTATCAATCTATCTATCTCAATCTCTCTCTCAATCTCTCTATCTCTCTCTCTCTCTCTCTCTCAATCAATCTATCTCAATCTCTCTCTCTCTATCAATCTATCTATCTCAATCTCTCTCTCAATCTCTCTCTCTCTCAATCTATCTATCTCTTTCTCTCTCTGGAGCCACTAGCTTTAAGGCATAGTTGATTGGGTGAAACTAATTCGAGCTCCCGCCAATTGTCAATCTTTATATAGAAATATCACTTACATTTAGCTAGTGCCGATGATAGTGTTTCAATCCCGGCTTGAGGTACTAGTCGGTCTAGTCGCACTGAAGATATGTGATACAACGAACAAAAATCTGTATATCGATGACTATTTAAGCTCCCTTTCTTGGTAAAGCTTATTTGGAAAGATATCGCCAACTGTCACCAGCTTTAAAGTATAGCTCATTGGGTAAAACTTTCGAGCTCTTGACACTTGACTATGTTTACATTGAGATACCACTTACATTCAACACGTGTCGTATAATAGCGACTGTAAGCTCGACGGTTGAGCTCGACGGTTGAGCTGCAAGCTAGTCTAGCCGCACTGACGAGCTGTGATACAGCGTAATATGCTATATGTCGATGACAGACACACACACACACACACACACACACACACACACACACACACACACATATATATATATATATATATATATATATATATATATATATATATATACAATTCAGGTAAAACATCCACAGGGTAGTAATCCTAAGAATGTCAACCGGGTTTATAAAAAGTGCTCAATATCAAATAGAGCTTTTATATATGATTATTTTTATTTATACAGACATGTACAAAATCTACGACACTGGCATGTCGATGTTATCGATCAACAGCTATTATGAACTGAGATCTCGTCAGGGAGAGTTAGAATCCGATCTTAACCTTAGATCATGTTTGGAAATATCATCTAAGGTTAAGATCGGATTCTAACTCTGCCTGATGAAATCTCAGTTTATGATAGCTGTTGATCGATAACATCGACATACCAGTGTCGCAGATTTTATACATGTCTGTGTAAATAAAAATAATCATATATATATATATATATATATATATATATATATATATACATATATATATATTTATATATATATATATATATATATATATATATATATACAATATTATGCAAATTCCAGCGATTATATAGTCTTTTATCGGTAATAAGATTCATTATTAACGGCCGGGATTGAAACGAACAAACGAACAATGTCTGCAAATATATCTTGAATTTTTCAGAATGATGATTTATAGAAAAAATATCTACATTAAAACTTACACTGTAAACATTTTTGTAGGCTGATTTTTTGCACAAAAAAATATTGTATTTTTTTGCCAAAATAGGCACCATCTTTAATCTAATCAGAGGCAAACAAAACACGTTTGTTTTCCTCTGAATAAACAAAACGAATAACATCTTTCTCATCACAAAAACAAAACAAAGAAAGGAAACAAATGGAAGGAAGAAAAAAAAAACATTTCCATCTTTTTTTTACTTCTTTTTATTTATTTCTTTTATTGAATGAGAATATTCTCTACATTTGTATGGAAAGAAAACCGTATGTTGTTAAGACTTGCTTAAACCTAAGATGGCGTGAGTTTTTACAATAATAACGATATTTGTTGTGAATGTATATTAATCTCCATAAAAATATGACATACTGATTTTACGCACAAAACACGGGAATGCAATTCTGGCCATTAGCCTCTTATTATTTATAAAATATAGACGGTGTAATCCTTACACTGAATACAGTCATTATTAAAAAAAAACACAATAAAAAGCTGAATTTTAACTTCTAATTACTTATATATTCAAGAGTTAAAAAGTAACAACTTCAAACGTAATTTTGCGAAAAGTCCAGTATATTGAAAAAAATAATACTATTTAGTTGCGAAATAAAAATAAAACTATAACTGGGCTTTTAGCTCTGGTTCCCCCTGTAAGTATTCACAGCAAGAACTCGTTTTCTACGCTGTGTACCTAAAATAAAAAGTAACTTCCATGAACAAAGTTTCTTTCACCGCGGGAATGTTTCCCAACATACTACAACATCGCTGTTTTTAAGTGCAATGTAAACAAATATCTGCTGTGTCGTCCTGTGAATTTATCATAGTTCTCAAGTCTATCCTCGAATGACTTTTTGGCCTTGGTAAGTGGTAATCTATTAACACACAAGAGACGTTGCTAGTTGTTTTCCCATACTCTGACAGTATGTCAATAGTAAGTTTAGGCATTTTTTAACTGGGGCATTAGTGTAAAGCGCTGTTACATGTTTTTTTTTTATTTTGTTAAGAAGGTCGCCTGAGTTTTTGATGTGGGAGAGGGTGATGGTGCCTATTAAAACATTAACGTAGAAAAGAAAAACATGCATAGCCTAGATGTAACAGCGTTTTACACTAATGTCCCAGTTAAAACGTGCCTAAACTTTCTCCACACACATCTAAAGAAAATCAAAACCGACTTACCATTTCCCCACAACATTTTAATACAAATAATTAGACTCATCACTGACGTAACATATTTCCAATTCAACGACGAATTCTAAGAAATATATATATATATATATATATATATATATGTGTGTGTGTGTGTGTGTAATTCAGGCAAGGTAAACATTCACAGGATAGTAATCCAAAGAACTTCAACCGGGCATATAAAAAGTGCTCAATATCAAATGAAAAATGTTATATATGATTATTTTTACTTACACATACATGTACAAAATCTGCGACACTGGCATGTCGATGTTATCGATCAACAGCTGTTATAAATTGAGATCTCATCAGGCAAAGTTAAAATCCGATCTTTACCTTCCAGTGTCGCAGATTTATTACATAAAAATAATCATGTATATATATATATATATATATATATATATATATATATATAGCGCGCGAGAGAGAGAGAGAGAGATAGAGAGAGAGGGAGGGAGGAAAGGAGGAAGAATCGGGACTTTCCTTTTCCCTTTCCTTACACTGAACGCAATAATTTTTTCATTATAAAAAATCAAAAATAATAAGACGGGTTTTAACCTCTAATTATTTATATACCATCGCTTTGTAGAGACAGCTAGTGCTATATGAGACGTTGCATTTGGATTCTCTATTTGTGATAAACAATAACAGCTTTATTTAATGTTGTATTTTAAATAGTTTGTGACATATTCATAAGTCTCTACGACTACAACCAGAAAGCAAGCGAACTTGGTATGAAAGTGTGTCGCGTCTGTGAAGCCTTAATGTGATTTGTTTAAATAACGTATTAATAAACAACACTTTTAAATAGGATTATGAATCATCTGCTCTCCACAAATCAGAGATTATGGTTGTACACACTTATAGAACCTATTGTAGCAGTTACCTCCTCCTTTCAAAACATAACTACACCGGTTGGCCGTTAGGTGGCGCTTTTTCACCGACAGGTGGCGCTGTAAAGCGACACCAGAGTTATCTGCCCTTCTGACTATAAAAACCCGGTGCAAAACGGAAATTCTCTCTCTTTTTCACCGACCAGCATCGGAGAACAACGCTGGCATCAGCGCTCCGTTTCACTCGCCTTTTGGCCTCGACAGAATGACGCTGACACTAGCGTTCCGTTTCACTCTTCTCTGGTCGACAGAACGACGCTAATACACTAGCGTTTCGTCTCACGCCTTTCTCTTCAAATGGCATCGGAATAACAACTACCAACACACGTGGGCAAACAACGGTAAGAGTTCTCAACTCGTTTTCTTTGTGTACGGCCTTCGAAGACTTTTCCTCTCACCCCTTGTAGCAGTTACCTCCTCCTTTCAAAACATAACTACACCGGTTGGCCGTTAGGTGGCGCTTTTTCACCGACAGGTGGCGCTGTAAAGCGACACCAGAGTTATCTGCCCTTCTGACTATAAAAACCCGGTGCAAAACGGAAATTCTCTCTCTTTTTCACCGACCAGCATCGGAGAACAACGCTGGCACCAGCGCTCCGTTTCACTCGCCTTTTGGCCTCGACAGAATGACGCTGACACTAGCGTTCCGTTTCACTCTTCTCTGGTCGACAGAACGACGCTAATACACTAGCGCTTCGTCTAACGCTTTTCTCTTCAAATGGCATCGGAATAACAACTACCAACACACGTGGGCAAACAACGGTAAGAGTTCTCAACTCGTTTTCTTTGTTTACGGCTTTCTAAGACTTTCCACACGCCGGATTCATTTCTTCTTATACATTTTCAAGAACTGTTTTTCCATCGACACACATGCATACATCACACACTTCACCATTCCACGTACACACACGTTCAATAAACGTTATTTGAACTACTTCATTTTGTTTATTAATTATTACTCTGTCTTTGCATGCAACATTGCTTGATTCAACTTTGCACGTTTATAGTCCGGGAACATCACCCCTCTCTCGATACTGAACATTGGTGACCTGACGTGCAAGCTTTGTTGTATGTGGCGGAGTAATTAATTTCGTACTAGAACAACAAAAAATATCATTTCTCGTTTTTTCTTTCGTGGTGAAACAAATTACGCACCCATCTTTTTTCTTTTTTTTTCTACCCACGAGGTAGAAATATACAAACAAACAAAAGAAAAGAAGCCACCGTCTCCATTTTTCCTGGCCACGCGGAAATACCCAAACAAGAAAAACAAAAACATTTCTCGGTTTCTCCGAGTATAAAACAAGTTACAATTTCATTTTTTCTTCTTCTCTTTCTCCACATACGTGTCGGAAAAATATATACAAAGAAAAAGACAAACTTTTGCCAATCCTTTTTTTTCTTTTTTGACGAACAAAAGGACCTTACAAGACGCCACTTCCTTTGTTTTGAACACGTGGAGATAAAAAGAAAACAAAAGAAAACAAACGCTCACGCTGCCCATCTTTTTCGTGACCACATGTTGATAAAATTTTTTTAAATTGCCGCCATCTTTTTTCCAGACCACGTGTTGATAAAAAAAAATTCAAAATAATACCGCCATCCTTTTCACGTGGAAATGAAAATTCAAAAAAAAAAAAAGAGGAAAGGAAAATACGAATTTTTTTTTTCTTTCTTTTCGACCACTAAGGAAAGAGAAGCCGCCATTCTTTCTCTACTTGGAAACTAACATTCAAACAAACGAAAACAAAAACGTCATTCCTCGTGTGAAACAAATTATGACTCCACTTTTTTTTTCTTTTCTTTTTCCTTTCTACCCACGTGGTGGAAATATATACATAAAGGAAAAGAAAACTACAAAACAGACAAACACGAACAACATCACCCTTCAAGGCCTACCAACAATCTTCAACACAACTTGAACAACCACATTTTTCCCGGATATTCATCAAGCACCAAACATTTCCGGACATCACTGACGACACTATGGAAGAAATCACACCAGTTCAAAATGAGTACAACTGCACAAGCACGACTAAATACTCAACAACTGGACGTTCGTTGATCAACTGGGGACACATCAACTCGAACGACGCGCACCAACACCAGTACAGACCCACTTGTACCGTGACCTGCTAACTCACTTGCAGACATTTGTGCATCTGATTTTGACCATAGTGTACCACCAATCTCAACAACTAGATGTTTGTTCATCAGCTCCACAACACGGACTAATTAACATGAACAACATCAACAACTGCACAGACTCACTTGTGCTCATTCATCAACTGCACAGACTCACTTGTGCTCATTCATCAACTGCACAGACTCACTTGTGCTCATTCATCAACACCTGCACAGACTCACTTGTGCTCATTCATCAACACCTGCACAGACTCACTTGTGCTCATTCATCAACATCGCACAGACTCACTTGTGCTCATTCATCAACAACTGCACAGATTCACTTGTGCTCATTCATCAACAACTGCACAGATTCACTTGTGCTTATTCATCAACAACTGTACAGACTCACTTGTGCTCACTCATCAATACCGCACAGATTCACTTGTGCTCACTCATCAACAACCGCGCAGACCCAAGCACCAAACATTCCCGGACAACACTGACAATTCAACGTTTGTTCATCAGCTCCGCATCACGCAGACTAATCAACATGAACAACGCCACCAACAAGTGCAAATTCACTTGCACTCAACATTTTTCGACCGCAAACTCACTTGCGCTCAAACTTGATGCAGACCCAAACAACACGCAGATCCACATGCGTTACAAACACTCAATTCCGCAGACGCACTTGCGATCAATCACTCAATACAGATGCAGAAACAGAAATAAGTAGCGTGCACACTACTTTTTCTAATCTTCAACAGCAAAACAGACATACCCACAAAGAATGCTTCTCATCTACAACTGTACATATTGAATAATATTTTCAATATTTTTCAATCTGGGGGAGAGTCCTTGTAGCAGTTACCTCCTCCTTTCGAAACATAACTACACCGGTTGGCTATTAGGTGGTGCTTTTTCACCGACAGGTGGCGCTGTAAAGCGACACCAGAGTTATCTGCCCTTCTGACTATAAAAACCCGGTGCAAAACGGAAATTCTCTCTCTTTTTCACCGACCAGCATCGGAGAACAACGCTGGCACCAGCGCTCCGTTTCACTCGCCTTTTGGCCTCGACAGAATGACGCTGACACTAGCGTTCCGTTTCACTCTTCTCTGGTCGACAGAACGACGCTAATACACTAGCGTTTCGTCTCACGCCTTTCTCTTCAAATGGCATCGGAATAACAACTACCAACACACGTGGGCAAACAACGGTAAGAGTTCTCAACTCGTTTTCTTTGTGTACGGCTTTCGAAGACTTTTCCTCTCACCCCTTGTAGCAGTTACCTCCTCCTTTCAAAACATAACTACACCGGTTGGCCGTTAGGTGGCGCTTTTTCACCGACAGGTGGCGCTGTAAAGCGACACCAGAGTTATCTGCCCTTCTGACTATAAAAACCCGGTGCAAAACGGAAATTCTCTCTCTTTTTCACCGACCAGCATCGGAGAACAACGCTGGCACCAGCGCTCCGTTTCACTCGCCTTTTGGCCTCGACAGAATGACGCTGACACTAGCGTTCCGTTTCACTCTTCTCTGGTCGACAGAACGACGCTAATACACTAGCGCTTCGTCTAACGCTTTTCTCTTCAAATGGCATCGGAATAACAACTACCAACACACGTGGGCAAACAACGGTAAGAGTTCTCAACTCGTTTTCTTTGTGTACGGCTTTCTAAGACTTTCCACACGCCGGATTCATTTCTTCTTCTACATTTTCAAGAACTGTTTTTCCATCGACACACATGCATACATCACACACTTCACCATTCCACGTACACACACGTTCAATAAACGTTATTTGAACTACTTCATTTTGTTTATTAATTATTACTCTGTCTTTGCATGCAACATTGCTTGATTCAACTTTGCACGTTTATAGTCCGGGAACATCACCCCTCTCTCGATACTGAACATTGGTGACCTGACGTGCAAGCTTTGTTGTATGTGGCGGAGTAATTAATTTCGTACTAGAACAACAAAAAATATCATTTCTCGTTTTTTCTTTCGTGGTGAAACAAATTACGCACCCATCTTTTTTCTTTTTTTTTCTACCCACGAGGTAGAAATATACAAACAAACAAAAGAAAAGAAGCCACCGTCTCCATTTTTCCTGGCCACGCGGAAATACCCAAACAAGAAAAACAAAAACATTTCTCGGTTTCTCCGAGTATAAAACAAGTTACAATTTCATTTTTTCTTCTTCTCTTTCTCCACATACGTGTCGGAAAAATATATACAAAGAAAAAGACAAACTTTTGCCAATCCTTTTTTTTCTTTTTTGACGAACAAAAGGACCTTACAAGACGCCACTTCCTTTGTTTTGAACACGTGGAGATAAAAAGAAAACAAAAGAAAACAAACGCTCACGCTGCCCATCTTTTTCGTGACCACATGTTGATAAAATTTTTTTAAATTGCCGCCATCTTTTTTCCAGACCACGTGTTGATAAAAAAAAATTCAAAATAATACCGCCATCCTTTTCACGTGGAAATGAAAATTCAAAAAAAAAAAAAGAGGAAAGGAAAATACGAATTTTTTTTTTCTTTCTTTTCGACCACTAAGGAAAGAGAAGCCGCCATTCTTTCTCTACTTGGAAACTAACATTCAAACAAACGAAAACAAAAACGTCATTCCTCGTGTGAAACAAATTATGACTCCACTTTTTTTTTCTTTTCTTTTTCCTTTCTACCCACGTGGTGGAAATATATATATAAAGGAAAAGAAAACTACAAAACAGACAAACACGAACAACATCACCCTTCAAGGCCTACCAACAATCTTCAACACAACTTGAACAACCACATTTTTCCCGGATATTCATCAAGCACCAAACATTTCCGGACATCACTGACGACACTATGGAAGAAATCACACCAGTTCAAAATGAGTACAACTGCACAAGCACGACTAAATACTCAACAACTGGACGTTCGTTGATCAACTGGGGACACATCAACTCGAACGACGCGCACCAACACCAGTACAGACCCACTTGTACCGTGACCTGCTAACTCACTTGCAGACATTTGTGCATCTGATTTTGACCATAGTGTACCACCAATCTCAACAACTAGATGTTTGTTCATCAGCTCCACAACACGGACTAATTAACATGAACAACATCAACAACTGCACAGACTCACTTGTGCTCATTCATCAACTGCACAGACTCACTTGTGCTCATTCATCAACTGCACAGACTCACTTGTGCTCATTCATCAACACCTGCACAGACTCACTTGTGCTCATTCATCAACACCTGCACAGACTCACTTGTGCTCATTCATCAACATCGCACAGACTCACTTGTGCTCATTCATCAACAACTGCACAGATTCACTTGTGCTCATTCATCAACAACTGCACAGATTCACTTGTGCTTATTCATCAACAACTGTACAGACTCACTTGTGCTCACTCATCAATACCGCACAGATTCACTTGTGCTCACTCATCAACAACCGCGCAGACCCAAGCACCAAACATTCCCGGACAACACTGACAATTCAACGTTTGTTCATCAGCTCCGCATCACGCAGACTAATCAACATGAACAACGCCACCAACAAGTGCAAATTCACTTGCACTCAACATTTTTCGACCGCAAACTCACTTGCGCTCAAACTTGATGCAGACCCAAACAACACGCAGATCCACATGCGTTACAAACACTCAATTCCGCAGACGCACTTGCGATCAATCACTCAATACAGATGCAGAAACAGAAATAAGTAGCGTGCACACTACTTTTTCTAATCTTCAACAGCAAAACAGACATACCCACAAAGAATGCTTCTCATCTACAACTGTACATATTGAATAATATTTTCAATATTTTTCAATCTGGGGGAGAGTCCTTGTAGCAGTTACCTCCTCCTTTCGAAACATAACTACACCGGTTGGCTATTAGGTGGTGCTTTTTCACCGACAGGTGGCGCTGTAAAGCGACACCAGAGTTATCTGCCCTTCTGACTATAAAAACCCGGTGCAAAACGGAAATTCTCTCTCTTTTTCACCGACCAGCATCGGAGAACAACGCTGGCACCAGCGCTCCGTTTCACTCGCCTTTTGGCCTCGACAGAATGACGCTGACACTAGCGTTCCGTTTCACTCTTCTCTGGTCGACAGAACGACGCTAATACACTAGCGTTTCGTCTCACGCCTTTCTCTTCAAATGGCATCGGAATAACAACTACCAACACACGTGGGCAAACAACGGTAAGAGTTCTCAACTCGTTTTCTTTGTGTACGGCTTTCTAAGACTTTCCACACGCCGGATTCATTTCTTCTTCTACATTTTCAAGAACTGTTTTTCCATCGACACACATGCATACATCACACACTTCACCATTCCACGTACACACACGTTCAATAAACGTTATTTGAACTACTTCATTTTGTTTATTAATTATTACTCTGTCTTTGCATGCAACATTGCTTGATTCAACTTTGCACGTTTATAGTCCGGGAACATCACCCCTCTCTCGATACTGAACACTATCAAATTAAAATTGTGTGCAAAGTTTTAACTAATTTGGTTTATTGGTTTTGAGTTATGATTGAAATGCATCTCGATTTAATTATAGGCGACAAATACAGAGTACAAAACATATTGATGCACCGGTTTAACATGGAATGGTTCGTTGATTTTTAAGTCACAACAAACAAGAAAAATGAGAAAATATTTTTTCAAATTCAATTTTTCAAATGATGGGAAATAGAAATTTTTAAAAAATACGTGTTTGAAAAAAAAATTTGAATTAATAAATTTGACTCCAAATTTAAAACAAAATTTTATCACCACATGGAAATAATAATCAAGGGGGGCTCGAGAGCGCTCTATCCCTTTATAGGCAACACGAATGGCCTATGCTGGAAATCTCATTTCTTTGATCAATCATAACTCAAAAACCAATAAACCAAATTAGTTAAAACTTTGCACAAAATTTTTATTTGATAGGTTCTATAAGTGTGTAGAATTTCAGCATCATTAGTCAAAGGCAACCCAGAGATCCAGAAAGTTCAATCATGAAATCATGTTATCTGTGTGTACGTACGTACGTGTGTGCCACCCTGTATCTCATCAACTATTTGATGGATTCAGCTGATTTTTGGCAGAGATAGAGTTCATAGGGTCTAGTTGATGGCATTTTAATTTCAGTTTACCATATACCTTGATTAGTCAAACTACCAACTATATCAGTTATGAGAAGGCATTGTATTGAGACATAGCCTTTACAAAAGTAGTGACTTTCTATTAAAAATGCCAATATACTGAAATCATATGCCCTTAATAGGGTTAAGATGAACATTCATATACACTAAATGTAAAAAAGCAAGGAAATTCCCAAATTTTTACACTTTTATTGTCATTAAGGGTATGCGAGCACAACAGGGCTATGTATTTTACTGGTAGGAATTTTTCTTCAGCACACCTCATACACTTCATCCACTCATGCATAGAGATTTATACTGTAGTGATGTGATAATGAAATGGTTTGGTTGACATGTAGTCATATCCTTAATGACAATAAAAGTGTAAAAATTTGGGAATGTTCTTGCTTTTGTACATCTAGTGTATATGAATTTTCATCTTAACCCTATTAAGGGCATACGATTTCAGTATACTAGCATTTATCATGGAATATCAATATATTTCAAGCGTGTCACGCATGACAGGAATGTAGGTTACTTCGGTGTCAAAATGTTATTGTATTACTGTCAGAACGTAGAAATATAATTCGCTAGAAAACAAGAAAAACGCGATTTTTGTTTCATATACGAAGAGTATAAAATACATAGACAGTAAGACAGAGGGAGACAGGTTTAATTTTGGGCCCGATAGAGACAAGCACATGCCAACCACCCCCACACATTTTAAGGTCCTCCTACAACTACACTTACACACACGCGCACAGGCGCGCATACACTGGTAAAGACAGACCTTCGCTTTGTTTATCATCATCTACACATTTTCTTTAAAACGAAGTTCACCCCAAATAAGGCAGGCCGCACCTGTAGACATAAGGGGCTACTGAGAAGAAAGGAAAGGGGATAAGGTTGGGAGGGGTCAACCTAAACTGGGATCTGCGCAGCGAGATGTCTGTTTACATTAATTTAAAATTTCTGCATGCCAGTACTGTCGGGGAAACAGGAGCAGGGAGGGAGTTCCAGAGGCCAGCAGCACGAGGAAAGAAGCTATTTGAGTAGAAAGCTCTCCGGCATCTGGGGGCCTCCACAGTGAATGGATGGGATTTAGTTGATTGCCGAGTTGATCTAGTGAATTTACGTCGAGGGGGCACCAGAGTAGCCAACATGTGATAGGATTGTTAAAATGATATACACATAACATTTTATTTTGTGTTACGTTTTTTTGTGTGTTTTGCTGTTAAATCTCCCACGGAAGCCTCTAGGTCGACATCGAGATTAATTGCCTAACAAAAAGAGTATCTATGACCAAAGTCTGAAAAAAAACTGTTTTAAGACAGGGTGCGTTAATTTTCATTCCCTTTTACTTCAGAGCTTAACGTAAAAGCTTTACAATGGTCTAACTCCTTTACAAGGGAGGTAATAGAAATATCAGAGCTTGTTGTAGTCAAAACATCAAAACATGATTTCAATGAAGAGGAAACTAATAATATGTTTAGGCTATTCACACCAAAGCGTCGATATAATTGATTATGGCATTGACCTATATCTCTCCCGGGGGTAACACAAGAATAATGAGTAAATATTTACAATTTTGGGTTGCATGTTGATCCTGGTCACACAGATCGATTCTAGAACCATACTGTCTGTAGAAATTGGCGCAGCAGAATTCGTTCCTTGTTTATTCAATAAGACATGTGATAGAAAGGTTGGTTCTGTAAGATCGTGATGTGTTTCTTAAAAAAAAAAACGATCGAATTACGGAAGCATATATTCATATTAGAATTTTGTGAATTATCAGATGTGATGTAAAAAGACTCGACGCCGTCTGTGAATTTCAAATATAATGGCTCAATAAACATGTTCTTACGTAACTAGAGTATGTGAGTCACGCGACAATACAGAGTCTCGGTGGAGACTCAAACATTTCTATCTCTTGGTCGAAAAGTACTTCCCGAAAATATGTTCTTAAAAACTTACTCAACTTCTAACTTTTGACTTATTGTGATACATATATATATATATATATATATATATATATATATATATATATACATGAAATAGTAATATATACATATATATAAATATATATATATGAATATATATATATTTATAAGTTATCAAAATATATTTAAGGGATATTTAGGGGGATATTTAGGCTTCCGGTGATGAAATGCGGGAACCTCTGTGTAGCTTAATTGTCATAAATATATTTTCCTAGCTTACTACCTAGCTTTATTTAGTATCGAGTACTGTCGAAGTGAATACTGAAAATTGATACATAAACAATTATATCACCTTATAAACTTTTATGTAGATACATAAAATAGTAATATATATATATATATATATATACATATATATATATATATATATATATATAGATAGATAGATAGATAGATAGATAGATAGATAGATGGATAGATAGATAGATAAATATATAAATATGTATACTTGTGTATACATATTTATATATTTAAAAATATCTATACATTTTTATCCGCTATTTACACAAGATTATTACTATATATTATGTCGTAAATTTTTATCGTCTATTTAAACAAGATTATTACTCTATATTATGTCGTAAATTTTTATCCGCTATTTAAACAAGATTATTACTAAATATTATGTCGTAAATTTTTATCGTCTATTTACACACAATTATTACTATATATTATGTCGTAAATTTTTATCGTCTATTTAAACAAGATTATTACTACATATTATGTCGTAAATTTTTATCGTCTATTTAAACAAGATTATTACTATATATTATGTCGTAAATTTTTATCCGCTATTTAAACACGATTATTACTATATATTATGTCGTAAATTTTTATCGTCTATTTAAACAAGATTATTACTATATATTATGTCGTAAATTTTTATCCGCTATTTAAACAAGATTATTACTATATCTTATGTCGTAAATTTTCATCCGCTATTTAAACAAGATTATTACTATATATTATGTCGTAAATTTTTATCCGCTATTTAAACAAGATTATTACTATATATTATGTCGTGAATTTTTATCCGCTATTTAAACAAGATTATTACTATATATTATGTCGTAAATTTTAATCCGCTATTTAAACGAGATTATTACTATATATTATGTAGTAAATTTTTATCCGATATTTAAACTAGATTATTACTAAATATTATGTCGTAAATTTTTATCCGCTATTTAAACTAGATTATTACTATATATTATGTCGTAAATTTTTATCCGCTATTTAAACAAGATTATTACTATATATTATGTCGTGAATTTTTATCCGCTATTTAAACAAGATTATTACTATATATTATGTCGTGAATTTTTATCCGCTATTTAAACAAGATTATTACTATATATTATGTCGTGAATTTTTATCCGCTATTTAAACAAGATTATTACTATATATTATGTCGTAAATTTTTATCCGCTATTTAAACAAGATTATTACTATATATTATGTCGTAAATTTTTATCCGCTATTTAAACAAGATTATTACTATATATTATGTCGTGAATTTTTATCCGCTATTTAAACAAGATTATTACTATATATTATGTCGTGAATTTTTATCCGCTATTTAAACAAGATTATTACTATATATTATGTCGTGAATTTTTATCCGCTATTTAAACAAGATTATTACTATATATTATGTCGTGAATTTTTATCCGCTATTTAAACAAGATTATTACTATATATTATGTCGTGAATTTTTATCCGCTATTTAAACAAGATTATTACTATATATTATGTCGTGAATTTTTATCCGCTATTTAAACAAGATTATTACTATATATTATGTCGTGAATTTTTATCTGCTATTTAAACGAGATTATTACTATATATTACGTCGTAAATTTTTATCCGCTATTTAAACAAGATTATTACTATATATTATGTCGTGAATTTTTATCCGCTATTTAAACAAGATTATTACTATATATTATGTCGTGAATTTTTATCTGCTATTTAAACGAGATTATTACTATATATTACGTCGTAAATTTTTATCCGCTATTTAAACAAGATTATTACTATATATTATGTTGTAAATTTTTATCCGCTATTTAAACAAGATTATTACTATATATTATGTCGTGAATTTTTATCCGCTATTTAAACAAGATTATTACTATATATTATGTCGTGAATTTTTATCTGCTATTTAAACAAGATTATTACTATATATTATGTCGTGAATTTTTATCCGCTATTTAAACAAGATTATTACTATATATTATGTCGTGAATTTTTATCCGCTATTTAAACAAGATTATTACTATATATTATGTCGTGAATTTTTATCCGCTATTTAAACAAGATTATTACTATATATTATGTCGTGAATTTTTATCCGCTATTTAAACAAGATTATTACTATATATTATGTCGTGAATTTTTATCCGCTATTTAAACAAGATTATTACTATATATTATGTCGTAAATTTTTATCCGCTATTTAAACAAGATTATTACTATATATTATGTCGTAAATTTTTATCCGCTATTTAAACAAGATTATTACTATATATTATGTCGTGAATTTTTATCCGCTATTTAAACAAGATTATTACTATATATTATGTCGTGAATTTTTATCCGCTATTTAAACAAGATTATTACTATATATTATGTCGTGAATTTTTATCCGCTATTTAAACAAGATTATTACTATATATTATGTCGTGAATTTTTATCCGCTATTTAAACAAGATTATTACTATATATTATGTCGTGAATTTTTATCCGCTATTTAAACAAGATTATTACTATATATTATGTCGTGAATTTTTATCTGCTATTTAAACGAGATTATTACTATATATTATGTCGTATATTTTTATCCGCTATTTAAACAAGATTATTACTATATATTATGTCGTAAATTTTTATCGTCTATTTAAACAAGATTATTACTATATATTATGTCGTAAATTTTTATCCGCTATTTAAACAAGATTATTACTATATCTTATGTCGTGAATTTTTATCTGCTATTTAAACAAGATTATTACTATATATTATGTCGTAAATTTTTATCCGCTATTTAAACAAGATTATTACTATATATTATGTCGTAAATTTTTATCCGCTATTTAAACAAGATTATTACTATATATTATGTCGTAAATTTTAATCCGCTATTTAAACGAGATTATTACTATATATTATGTAGTAAATTTTTATCTGATATTTAAACACGATTATTACTATATATTATGTCGTAAATTTTTATCGTCTATTTAAACAAGATTATTACTCTATATTATGTCGTAAATTTTTATCCGCTATTTAAACAAGATTATTTCTAAATTTTTATGTCGTAAATTTTTATCGTCTATTTACACACAATTATTACTATATATTATGTCGTAAATTTTTATCGTCTATTTAAACAAGATTATTACTACATATTATGTCGTAAATTTTTATCGTCTATTTAAACAAGATTATTACTATATATTATGTCGTAAATTTTTATCCGCTATTTAAACACGATTATTACTATATATTATGTCGTAAATTTTTATCGTCTATTTAAACAAGATTATTACTATATATTATGTCGTAAATTTTTATCCGCTATTTAAACAAGATTATTACTATATATTATGTCGTAAATTTTTATCCGCTATTTAAACAAGATTATTACTATATATTATGTCGTAAATTTTTATCCGCTATTTAAACAAGATTATTACTATATATTATGTCGTAAATTTTAATCCGCTATTTAAACGAGATTATTTCTATATATTATGTAGTAAATTTTTATCCGATATTTAAACGAGATTATTACTAAATATTATGTCGTAAATTTTAATCCGCTATTTAAACAAGATTATTACTATATATTATGTCGTGAATTTTTATCCGCTATTTAAACAAGATTATTACTATATATTATGTCGTGAATTTTTATCCGCTATTTAAACAAGATTATTACTATATATTATGTCGTGAATTTTTATCCGCTATTTAAACAAGATTATTACTATATATTATGTCGTAAATTTTTATCCGCTATTTAAACAAGATTATTACTATATATTATGTCGTGAATTTTTATCCGCTATTTAAACAAGATTATTACTATATATTATGTCGTGAATTTTTATCCGCTATTTAAACAAGATTATTACTATATATTATGTCGTGAATTTTTATCCGCTATTTAAACAAGATTATTACTATATATTATGTCGTGAATTTTTATCCGCTATTTAAACAAGATTATTTCTATATATTATGTCATGAATTTTTATCCGCTATTTAAACAAGATTATTACTATATATTATGTCGTGAATTTTTATCCGCTATTTAAACAAGATTATTACTATATATTATGTCGTGAATTTTTATCTGCTATTTAAACGAGATTATTACTATATATTATGTCGTAAATTTTTATCCGCTATTTAAACAAGATTATTACTAAATATTATGTCGTAAATTTTTATCGTCTATTTACACACAATTATTACTATATATTATGTCGTAAATTTTTATCGTCTATTTAAACAAGATTATTACTCTATATTATGTCGTAAATTTTTATCCGCTATTTAAACAAGATTATTACTAAATATTATGTCGTAAATTTTTATCGTCTATTTACACACAATTATTACTATATATTATGTCGTAAATTTTTATCGTCTATTTAAACAAGATTATTACTACATATTATGTCGTAAATTTTTATCGTCTATTTAAACAAGATTATTACTATATATTATGTCGTAAATTTTTATCCGCTATTTAAACACGATTATTACTATATATTATGTCGTAAATTTTTATCGTCTATTTAAACAAGATTATTACTATATATTATGTCGTAAATTTTTATCCGCTATTTAAACAAGATTATTACTATATCTTATGTCGTAAATTTTCATCCGCTATTTAAACAAGATTATTACTATATATTATGTCGTAAATTTTTATCCGCTATTTAAACAAGATTATTACTATATATTATGTCGTGAATTTTTATCCGCTATTTAAACAAGATTATTACTATATATTATGTCGTAAATTTTAATCCGCTATTTAAACGAGATTATTACTATATATTATGTAGTAAATTTTTATCCGATATTTAAACGAGATTATTACTAAATATTATGTCGTAAATTTTTATCCGCTATTTAAACTAGATTATTACTATATATTATGTCGTAAATTTTTATCCGCTATTTAAACAAGATTATTACTATATATTATGTCGTGAATTTTTATCCGCTATTTAAACAAGATTATTACTATATATTATGTCGTGAATTTTTATCCGCTATTTAAACAAGATTATTACTATATATTATGTCGTGAATTTTTATCCGCTATTAAAACAAGATTATTACTATATATTATGTCGTAAATTTTTATCCGCTATTTAAACAAGATTATTACTATATATTATGTCGTAAATTTTTATCCGCTATTTAAACAAGATTATTACTATATATTATGTCGTGAATTTTTATCCGCTATTTAAACAAGATTATTACTATATATTATGTCGTGAATTTTTATCCGCTATTTAAACAAGATTATTACTATATATTATGTCGTGAATTTTTATCCGCTATTTAAACAAGATTATTACTATATATTATGTCGTGAATTTTTATCCGCTATTTAAACAAGATTATTACTATATATTATGTCGTGAATTTTTATCCGCTATTTAAACAAGATTATTACTATATATTATGTCGTGAATTTTTATCTGCTATTTAAACGAGATTATTACTATATATTATGTCGTAAATTTTTATCCGCTATTTAAACAAGATTATTACTATATATTATGTCGTAAATTTTTATCCGCTATTTAAACAAGATTATTACTATATATTATGTCGTGAATTTTTATCCGCTATTTAAACAAGATTATTACTATATATTATGTCGTAAATTTTTATCGTCTA
Source organism: Sepiola atlantica (assembly GCA_963556195.1). Taxonomy (NCBI): domain Eukaryota; kingdom Metazoa; phylum Mollusca; class Cephalopoda; order Sepiida; family Sepiolidae; genus Sepiola; species Sepiola atlantica. The sequence continues at coordinate 93,275,394 of OY744535.1, forward strand.
TTTAAACAAGATTATTACTATATATTATGTCGTAAATTTTTATCCGCTATTTAAACAAGATTATTGCTATATCTTATGTCGTAAATTTTCATCCGCTATTTAAACAAGATTATTACTATATATTATGTCGTAAATTTTTATCCGCTATTTAAACAAGATTATTACTATATATTATGTCGTGAATTTTTATCCGCTATTTAAACAAGATTATTACTATATATTATGTCGTAAATTTTAATCCGCTATTTAAACGAGATTATTACTATATATTATGTAGTAAATTTTTATCCGATATTTAAACGAGATTATTACTAAATATTATGTCGTAAATTTTTATCCGCTATTTAAACTAGATTATTACTATATATTATGTCGTAAATTTTTATCCGCTATTTAAACAAGATTATTACTATATATTATGTCGTGAATTTTTATCCGCTATTTAAACAAGATTATTACTATATATTATGTCGTGAATTTTTATCCGCTATTTAAACAAGATTATTACTATATATTATGTCGTGAATTTTTATCCGCTATTTAAACAAGATTATTACTATATATTATGTCGTAAATTTTTATCCGCTATTTAAACAAGATTATTACTATATATTATGTCGTAAATTTTTATCCGCTATTTAAACAAGATTATTACTATATATTATGTCGTGAATTTTTATCCGCTATTTAAACAAGATTATTACTATATATTATGTCGTGAATTTTTATCCGCTATTTAAACAAGATTATTACTATATATTATGTCGTGAATTTTTATCCGCTATTTAAACAAGATTATTACTATATATTATGTCGTGAATTTTTATCCGCTATTTAAACAAGATTATTACTATATATTATGTCGTGAATTTTTATCCGCTATTTAAACAAGATTATTACTATATATTATGTCGTGAATTTTTATCTGCTATTTAAACGAGATTATTACTATATATTATGTCGTAAATTTTTATCCGCTATTTAAACAAGATTATTACTATATATTATGTCGTAAATTTTTATCCGCTATTTAAACAAGATTATTACTATATATTATGTCGTGAATTTTTATCCGCTATTTAAACAAGATTATTACTATATATTATGTCGTGAATTTTTATCTGCTATTTAAACAAGATTATTACTATATATTATGTCGTGAATTTTTATCCGCTATTTAAACAAGATTATTACTATATATTATGTCGTGAATTTTTATCCGCTATTTAAACAAGATTATAACTATATATTATGTCGTGAATTTTTATCCGCTATTTAAACAAGATTATTACTATATATTATGTCGTGAATTTTTATCCGCTATTTAAACAAGATTATTACTATATATTATGTCGTGAATTTTTATCCGCTATTTAAACAAGATTATTACTATATATTATGTCGTAAATTTTTATCCGCTATTTAAACAAGATTATTACTATATATTATGTCGTAAATTTTTATCCGCCATTTAAACAAGATTATTACTATATATTATGTCGTGAATTTTTATCCGCTATTTAAACAAGATTATTACTATATATTATGTCGTGAATTTTTATCCGCTATTTAAACAAGATTATTACTATATATTATGTCGTGAATTTTTATCCGCTATTTAAACAAGATTATTACTATATATTATGTCGTGAATTTTTATCCGCTATTTAAACAAGATTATTACTATATATTATGTCGTGAATTTTTATCCGCTATTTAAACAAGATTATTACTATATATTATGTCGTGAATTTTTATCTGCTATTTAAACGAGATTATTACTATATATTATGTCGTATATTTTTATCCGCTATTTAAACAAGATTATTACTATATATTATGTCGTAAATTTTTATCGTCTATTTAAACAAGATTATTACTATATATTATGTCGTAAATTTTTATCCGCTATTTAAACAAGATTATTACTATATCTTATGTCGTGAATTTTTATCTGCTATTTAAACAAGATTATTACTATATATTATGTCGTAAATTTTTATCCGCTATTTAAACAAGATTATTACTATATATTATATCGTAAATTTTTATCCGCTATTTAAACAAGATTATTACTATATATTATGTCGTAAATTTTAATCCGCTATTTAAACGAGATTATTACTATATATTATGTAGTAAATTTTTATCTGATATTTAAACACGATTATTACTATATATTATGTCGTAAATTTTTATCGTCTATTTAAACAAGATTATTACTCTATATTATGTCGTAAATTTTTATCCGCTATTTAAACAAGATTATTTCTAAATATTATGTCGTAAATTTTTATCGTCTATTTACACACAATTATTACTATATATTATGTCGTAAATTTTGATCGTCTATTTAAACAAGATTATTACTACATATTATGTCGTAAATTTTTATCGTCTATTTAAACAAGATTATTACTATATATTATGTCGTGAATTTTTATCCGCTATTTAAACAAGATTATTACTATATATTATGTCGTAAATTTTTATCCGCTATTTAAACAAGATTATTACTATATATTATGTCGTAAATTTTTATCCGCTATTTAAACAAGATTATTACTATATATTATGTCGTGAATTTTTATCCGCTATTTAAACAAGATTATTACTACATATTATGTCGTGAATTTTTATCCGCTATTTAAACAAGATTATTACTATATATTATGTCGTGAATTTTTATCCGCTATTTAAACAAGATTATTACTATATATTATGTCGTGAATTTTTATCCGCTATTTAAACAAGATTATTACTATATATTATGTCGTGAATTTTTATCCGCTATTTAAACAAGATTATTACTATATATTATGTCGTGAATTTTTATCTGCTATTTAAACGAGATTATTACTATATATTATGTCGTAAATTTTTATCCGCTATTTAAACAAGATTATTACTATATATTATGTCGTAAATTTTTATCCGCTATTTAAACAAGATTATTACTATATATTATGTCGTGAATTTTTATCCGCTATTTAAACAAGATTATTACTATATATTATGTCGTGAATTTTTATCTGCTATTTAAACAAGATTATTACTATATATTATGTCGTGAATTTTTATCCGCTATTTAAACAAGATTATTACTATATATTATGTCGTGAATTTTTATCTGCTATTTAAACAAGATTATTACTATATATTATGTCGTGAATTTTTATCCGCTATTTAAACAAGATTATTACTATATATTATGTCGTGAATTTTTATCCGCTATTTAAACAAGATTATTACTATATATTATGTCGTGAATTTTTATCCGCTATTTAAACAAGATTATTACTATATATTATGTCGTAAATTTTTATCCGCTATTTAAACAAGATTATTACTATATATTATGTCGTAAATTTTTATCCGCCATTTAAACAAGATTACTACTATATATTATGTCGTGAATTTTTATCCGCTATTTAAACAAGATTATTACTATATATTATGTCGTGAATTTTTATCCGCTATTTAAACAAGATTATTACTATATATTATGTCGTGAATTTTTATCCGCTATTTAAACAAGATTATTACTATATATTATGTCGTGAATTTTTATCCGCTATTTAAACAAGATTATTACTATATATTATGTCGTGAATTTTTATCCGCTATTTAAACAAGATTATTACTATATATTATGTCGTGAATTTGTATCTGCTATTTAAACGAGATTATTACTATATATTATGTCGTATATTTTTATCCGCTATTTAAACAAGATTATTACTATATATTATGTCGTAAATTTTTATCGTCTATTTAAACAAGATTATTACTATATATTATGTCGTAAATTTTTATCCGCTATTTAAACAAGATTATTACTATATCTTATGTCGTGAATTTTTATCTGCTATTTAAACAAGATTATTACTATATATTATGTCGTAAATTTTTATCCGCTATTTAAACAAGATTATTACTATATATTATGTCGTAAATTTTTATCCGCTATTTAAACAAGATTATTACTATATATTATGTCGTAAATTTTAATCCGCTATTTAAACGAGATTATTACTATATATTATGTAGTAAATTTTTATCTGATATTTAAACACGATTATTACTATATATTATGTCGTAAATTTTTATCGTCTATTTAAACAAGATTATTACTCTATATTATGTCGTAAATTTTTATCCGCTATTTAAACATGATTATTTCTAAATATTATGTCGTAAATTTTTATCGTCTATTTACACACAATTATTACCATATATTATGTCGTAAATTTTTATCGTCTATTTAAACAAGATTATTACTACATATTATGTCGTAAATTTTTATCGTCTATTTAAACAAGATTATTACTATATATTATGTCGTAAATTTTTATCCGCTATTTAAACACGATTATTACTATATATTATGTCGTAAATTTTTATCGTCTATTTAAACAAGATTATTACTATATATTATGTCGTAAATTTTTATCCGCTATTTAAACAAGATTATTACTATATATTATGTCGTAAATTTTTATCCGCTATTTAAACAAGATTATTACTATATATTATGTCGTAAATTTTTATCCGCTATTTAAACAAGATTATTACTATATATTATGTCGTAAATTTTAATCCGCTATTTAAACGAGATTATTTCTATATATTATGTAGTAAATTTTTATCCGATATTTAAACGAGATTATTACTAAATATTATGTCGTGAATTTTTATCCGCTATTTAAACAAGATTATTACTATATATTATGTCGTGAATTTTTATCCGCTATTTAAACAAGATTATTACTATATATTATGTCGTGAATTTTTATCTGCTATTTAAACGAGATTATTACTATATATTATGTCGTAAATTTTTATCCGCTATTTAAACAAGATTATTACTATATATTATGTCGTAAATTTTTATCCGCTATTTAAACAAGATTATTACTATATATTATGTCGTGAATTTTTATCCGCTATTTAAACAAGATTATTACTATATATTATGTCGTGAATTTTTATCTGCTATTTAAACAAGATTATTACTATATATTATGTCGTGAATTTTTATCCGCTATTTAAACAAGATTATTACTATATATTATGTCGTGAATTTTTATCCGCTATTTAAACAAGATTATAACTATATATTATGTCGTGAATTTTTATCCGCTATTTAAACAAGATTATTACTATATATTATGTCGTGAATTTTTATCCGCTATTTAAACAAGATTATTACTATATGTTATGTCGTGAATTTTTATCCGCTATTTAAACAAGATTATTACTATATATTATGTCGTAAATTTTTATCCGCTATTTAAACAAGATTATTACTATATATTATGTCGTAAATTTTTATCCGCCATTTAAACAAGATTATTACTATATATTATGTCGTGAATTTTTATCCGCTATTTAAACAAGATTATTACTATATATTATGTCGTGAATTTTTATCCGCTATTTAAACAAGATTATTACTATATATTATGTCGTGAATTTTTATCCGCTATTTAAACAAGATTATTACTATATATTATGTCGTGAATTTTTATCCGCTATTTAAACAAGATTATTACTATATATTATGTCGTGAATTTTTATCCGCTATTTAAACAAGATTATTACTATATATTATGTCGTGAATTTTTATCTGCTATTTAAACGAGATTATTACTATATATTATGTCGTATATTTTTATCCGCTATTTAAACAAGATTATTACTATATATTATGTCGTAAATTTTTATCGTCTATTTAAACAAGATTATTACTATATATTATGTCGTAAATTTTTATCCGCTATTTAAACAAGATTATTACTATATCTTATGTCGTGAATTTTTATCTGCTATTTAAACAAGATTATTACTATATATTATGTCGTAAATTTTTATCCGCTATTTAAACAAGATTATTACTATATATTATATCGTAAATTTTTATCCGCTATTTAAACAAGATTATTACTATATATTATGTCGTAAATTTTAATCCGCTATTTAAACGAGATTATTACTATATATTATGTAGTAAATTTTTATCTGATAGTTAAACACGATTATTACTATATATTATGTCGTAAATTTTTATCGTCTATTTAAACAAGATTATTACTCTATATTATGTCGTAAATTTTTATCCGCTATTTAAACAAGATTATTTCTAAATATTATGTCGTAAATTTTTATCGTCTATTTACACACAATTATTACTATATATTATGTCGTAAATTTTGATCGTCTATTTAAACAAGATTATTACTACATATTATGTCGTAAATTTTTATCGTCTATTTAAACAAGATTATTACTATATATTATGTCGTGAATTTTTATCCGCTATTTAAACAAGATTATTACTATATATTATGTCGTAAATTTTTATCCGCTATTTAAACAAGATTATTACTATATATTATGTCGTAAATTTTTATCCGCTATTTAAACAAGATTATTACTATATATTATGTCGTGAATTTTTATCCGCTATTTAAACAAGATTATTACTATATATTATGTCGTGAATTTTTATCCGCTATTTAAACAAGATTATTACTATATATTATGTCGTGAATTTTTATCCGCTATTTAAACAAGATTATTACTATATATTATGTCGTGAATTTTTATCCGCTATTTAAACAAGATTATTACTATATATTATGTCGTGAATTTTTATCCGCTATTTAAACAAGATTATTACTATATATTATGTCGTGAATTTTTATCTGCTATTTAAACGAGATTATTACTATATATTATGTCGTAAATTTTTATCCGCTATTTAAACAAGATTATTACTATATATTATGTCGTAAATTTTTATCCGCTATTTAAACAAGATTATTACTATATATTATGTCGTGAATTTTTATCCGCTATTTAAACAAGATTATTACTATATATTATGTCGTGAATTTTTATCTGCTATTTAAACAAGATTATTACTATATATTATGTCGTGAATTTTTATCCGCTATTTAAACAAGATTATTACTATATATTATGTCGTGAATTTTTATCTGCTATTTAAACAAGATTATTACTATATATTATGTCGTGAATTTTTATCCGCTATTTAAACAAGATTATTACTATATATTATGTCGTGAATTTTTATCCGCTATTTAAACAAGATTATTACTATATATTATGTCGTGAATTTTTATCCGCTATTTAAACAAGATTATTACTATATATTATGTCGTAAATTTTTATCCGCTATTTAAACAAGATTATTACTATATATTATGTCGTAAATTTTTATCCGCCATTTAAACAAGATTACTACTATATATTATGTCGTGAATTTTTATCCGCTATTTAAACAAGATTATTACTATATATTATGTCGTGAATTTTTATCCGCTATTTAAACAAGATTATTACTATATATTATGTCGTGAATTTTTATCCGCTATTTAAACAAGATTATTACTATATATTATGTCGTGAATTTTTATCCGCTATTTAAACAAGATTATTACTATATATTATGTCGTGAATTTTTATCCGCTATTTAAACAAGATTATTACTATATATTATGTCGTGAATTTTTATCTGCTATTTAAACGAGATTATTACTATATATTATGTCGTATATTTTTATCCGCTATTTAAACAAGATTATTACTATATATTATGTCGTAAATTTTTATCGTCTATTTAAACAAGATTATTACTATATATTATGTCGTAAATTTTTATCCGCTATTTAAACAAGATTATTACTATATCTTATGTCGTGAATTTTTATCTGCTATTTAAACAAGATTATTACTATATATTATGTCGTAAATTTTTATCCGCTATTTAAACAAGATTATTACTATATATTATGTCGTAAATTTTTATCCGCTATTTAAACAAGATTATTACTATATATTATGTCGTAAATTTTAATCCGCTATTTAAACGAGATTATTACTATATATTATGTAGTAAATTTTTATCTGATATTTAAACACGATTATTACTATATATTATGTCGTAAATTTTTATCGTCTATTTAAACAAGATTATTACTCTATATTATGTCGTAAATTTTTATCCGCTATTTAAACATGATTATTTCTAAATATTATGTCGTAAATTTTTATCGTCTATTTACACACAATTATTACTATATATTATGTCGTAAATTTTTATCGTCTATTTAAACAAGATTATTACTACATATTATGTCGTAAATTTTTATCGTCTATTTAAACAAGATTATTACTATATATTATGTCGTAAATTTTTATCCGCTATTTAAACACGATTATTACTATATATTATGTCGTAAATTTTTATCGTCTATTTAAACAAGATTATTACTATATATTATGTCGTAAATTTTTATCCGCTATTTAAACAAGATTATTACTATATATTATGTCGTAAATTTTTATCCGCTATTTAAACAAGATTATTACTATATATTATGTCGTAAATTTTTATCCGCTATTTAAACAAGATTATTACTATATATTATGTCGTAAATTTTAATCCGCTATTTAAACGAGATTATTTCTATATATTATGTAGTAAATTTTTATCCGATATTTAAACGAGATTATTACTAAATATTATGTCGTAAATTTTTATCCGCTATTTAAACAAGATTATTACTATATATTATGTCGTGAATTTTTATCCGCTATTTAAACAAGATTATTACTATATATTATGTCGTGAATTTTTATCCGCTATTTAAACAAGATTATTACTATATATTATGTCGTGAATTTTTATCCGCTATTTAAACAAGATTATTACTATATATTATGTCGTAAATTTTTATCCGCTATTTAAACAAGATTATTACTATATATTATGTCGTGAATTTTTATCCGCTATTTAAACAAGATTATTACTATATATTATGTCGTGAATTTTTATCCGCTATTTAAACAAGATTATTACTATATATTATGTCGTGAATTTTTATCCGCTATTTAAACAAGATTATTACTATATATTATGTCGTGAATTTTTATCCGCTATTTAAACATGATTATTTCTATATATTATGTCATGAATTTTTATCCGCTATTTAAACAAGATTATTACTATATATTATGTCGTGAATTTTTATCCGCTATTTAAACAAGATTATTACTATATATTATGTCGTGAATTTTTATCTGCTATTTAAACAAGATTATTACTATATATTATGTCGTGAATTTTTATCCGCTATTTAAACAAGATTATTACTATATATTATGTCGTGAATTTTTATCCGCTATTTAAACAAGATTATTACTATATATTATGTCGTGAATTTTTATCCGCTATTTAAACAAGATTATTACTATATATTATGTCGTGAATTTTTATCCGCTATTTAAACAAGATTATTACTATATATTATGTCGTGAATTTTTATCCGCTATTTAAACAAGATTATTACTATATATTATGTCGTAAATTTTTATCCGCTATTTAAACAAGATTATTACTATATATTATGTCGTAAATTTTTATCCGCCATTTAAACAAGATTACTACTATATATTATGTCGTGAATTTTTATCCGCTATTTAAACAAGATTATTACTATATATTATGTCGTGAATTTTTATCCGCTATTTAAACAAGATTATTACTATATATTATGTCGTGAATTTTTATCCGCTATTTAAACAAGATTATTACTATATATTATGTCGTGAATTTTTATCCGCTATTTAAACAAGATTATTACTATATATTGTGTCGTGAATTTTTATCCGCTATTTAAACAAGATTATTACTATATATTATGTCGTGAATTTTTATCTGCTATTTAAACGAGATTATTACTATATATTATGTCGTATATTTTTATCCGCTATTTAAACAAGATTATTACTATATATTATGTCGTAAATTTTTATCGTCTATTTAAACAAGATTATTACTATATATTATGTCGTAAATTTTTATCCGCTATTTAAACAAGATTATTACTATATGTTATGTCGTGAATTTTTATCTGCTATTTAAACAAGATTATTACTATATATTATGTCGTAAATTTTTATCCGCTATTTAAACAAGATTATTACTATATATTATGTCGTAAATTTTTATCCGCTATTTAAACAAGATTATTACTATATATTATGTCGTAAATTTTAATCCGCTATTTAAACGAGATTATTACTATATATTATGTAGTAAATTTTTATCTGATATTTAAACACGATTATTACTATATATTATGTCGTAAATTTTTATCGTCTATTTAAACAAGATTATTACTCTATATTATGTCGTAAATTTTTATCCGCTATTTAAACAAGATTATTTCTAAATATTATGTCGTAAATTTTTATCGTCTATTTACACACAATTATTACTATATATTATGTCGTAAATTTTTATCGTCTATTTAAACAAGATTATTACTACATATTATGTCGTAAATTTTTATCGTCTATTTAAACAAGATTATTACTATATATTATGTCGTAAATTTTTATCCGCTATTTAAACACGATTATTACTATATATTATGTCGTAAATTTTTATCGTCTATTTAAACAAGATTATTACTATATATTATGTCGTAAATTTTTATCCGCTATTTAAACAAGATTATTACTATATATTATGTCGTAAATTTTTATCCGCTATTTAAACAAGATTATTACTATATATTATGTCGTAAATTTTTATCCGCTATTTAAACAAGATTATTACTATATATTATGTCGTAAATTTTAATCCGCTATTTAAACGAGATTATTTCTATATATTATGTAGTAAATTTTTATCCGATATTTAAACGAGATTATTACTAAATATTATGTCGTAAATTTTTATCCGCTATTTAAACAAGATTATTACTATATATTATGTCGTGAATTTTTATCCGCTATTTAAACAAGATTATTACTATATATTATGTCGTGAATTTTTATCCGCTATTTAAACAAGATTATTACTATATATTATGTCGTGAATTTTTATCCGCTATTTAAACAAGATTATTACTATATATTATGTCGTAAATTTTTATCCGCTATTTAAACAAGATTATTACTATATATTATGTCGTGAATTTTTATCCGCTATTTAAACAAGATTATTACTATATATTATGTCGTGAATTTTTATCCGCTATTTAAACAAGATTATTACTATATATTATGTCGTGAATTTTTATCCGCTATTTAAACAAGATTATTACTATATATTATGTCGTGAATTTTTATCCGCTATTTAAACAAGATTATTTCTATATATTATGTCATGAATTTTTATCCGCTATTTAAACAAGATTATTACTATATATTATGTCGTGAATTTTTATCCGCTATTTAAACAAGATTATTACTATATATTATATCGTGAATTTTTATCTGCTATTTAAACGAGATTATTACTATATATTATGTCGTAAATTTTTATCCGCTATTTAAACAAGATTATTACTATATATTATGTCGTAAATTTTTATCCGCTATTTAAACAAGATTATTACTATATATTATGTCGTGAATTTTTATCCGCTATTTAAACAAGATTATTAATATCTATTATGTCGTGAATTTTTATCTGCTATTTAAACAAGATTATTACTATATATTATGTCGTGAATTTTTATCCGCTATTTAAACAAGATTATTACTATATATTATGTCGTGAATTTTTATCCGCTATTTAAACAAGATTATTACTATATATTATGTCGTGAATTTTTATCCGCTATTTAAACAAGATTATTACTATATATTATGTCGTGAATTTTCATCCGCTATTTAAACAAGATTATTACTATATATTATGTCGTGAATTTTTATCCGCTATTTAAACAAGATTATTACTATATATTATGTCGTAAATTTTTATCCGCTATTTAAATAAGATTATTACTATATATTATGTCGTAAATTTTTATCCGCTATTTAAACAAGATTATTACTATATATTATGTCGTGAATTTTTATCCGCTATTTAAACAAGATTATTACTATATATTATGTCGTAAATTTTTATCCGCTATTTAAACAAGATTATTACTATATATTATGTCGTGAATTTTTATCCGCTATTTAAACAAGATTATTACTATATATTATGTCGTGAATTTTTATCCGCTATTTAAACAAGATTATTACTATATATTATGTCGTGAATTTTTATCCGCTATTTAAACAAGATTATTACTATATATTATGTCGTGAATTTTTATCCGCTATTTAAACAAGATTATTACTATATATTATGTCGTGAATTTTTATCCGCTATTTAAACAAGATTATTACTATATATTATGTCGTGAATTTTTATCCGCTATTTAAACAAGATTATTACTATATATTATGTCGTGAATTTTTATCCGCTATTTAAACAAGATTATTACTATATATTATGTCGTGAATTTTTATCCGCTATTTAAACAAGATTATTACTATATATTATGTCGTGAATTTTTATTTGCTATTTAAACGAGATTATTACTATATATTATGTCGTAAATTTTTATCCGCTATTTAAACAAGATTATTACTATATATTATGTCGTAAATTTTTATCGTTCATTTAAACAAGATTATTACTATATATGGTGTCGTAAATTTTTATCGTCTATGTAAACAAGATTATTACTATATATTATGTCGAAAATTTTTATCCGCTATTTAAACAAGATCATTACTATATATTATGTCGTAAATCTTTATCCGCTATTTAAACAAGATTATTACTATATATTATGTCGAAAATTTTTATCCGCTATTTAAACAAGATTATTACTAAATATTATGTCGTAAATTTTGTATTCTACGGAATTAAATCATATAATATTTGTATGATTTATCGTGTTAACTATTATACTTCGTCCAATCTGCAGTATTTTATATATCTTTGGTATTTATAATAATTTATTGATTACTGGAATTGGTGTTGTTTATTCTTCTATAGAGTATAGCAAGTGTCTGATTTATAAAACTGAAACTTTTTCCCATATATTTTTTTAATTTTTTCTTCTTCATTTTTTATTATTTATATTTTTATTCTTATTTCTATTTTTTATATTGTTTTATTTTATTTTTATTCATTTTTTACTATATTTATTCTTAGTTCTATTTTTATATTGTTTTTATTTTATTTTTATGCATTTTTAATTATTTGTATGGGTATTCTTATTTCTATTTTTACATTTTTTATTTTATTCTTATTCAGCTTTTATTATTGTTATTTTTATTTTTATTTCTATTTTTATATTGGTTATATTTTATTCTTATTCAGTTTTTAGTATTTTCATTTTTATTTCTATTTTTATATTGTTTTTATTTTATTCTTATTTATTTTTTATTATTTTTATTTCTATTTTTATATATTTTTAATTTTATTCTTATTCATTTTACATCATGTTATTTCTATTCTTATTTCTATTTTTATATTATTTTAAATTTTATTCTTATTCATTTTTTATTGTTTTTATATCTATTTTTATTTCTATTTTTATATTGTTTTTATTTTGTTCTTATACATTTTTTATTATTTTACTTTCCATTCTTATTTTTATTTTTATATTGTTTTTATTTTATTCTTATTCATTTTTTTCTATTTTTATTTTTATTTCTATTTTTATTTCTATTTTATATTGTTTTTATTTTATTCTCATTGATTTTTTATTATTGTTATATTTATTTTTATATATTTTTAATTTTATTCTTATTCATTTTTCATCATGTTATTTCTATTCTTATTTCTATTTTTATATTTTTTAAATTTCATTCTTATTCATTTTTTATTGTATTTATATCTATTTTTATTTCTATTTTTATATTGTTTTTATTTTGTTCTTATTCATTTTTTATTATTTTAATTTCCATTCTCATTTCTATTTTTATATTGTGTTTATTTTTTACTTATTAATTTTTAAAAGTTTTTATTTCTATTCTTATTGCTATTTTTATATTGTTTTTATTTCATTCTTATTAATTTTGTATTATTTTTATATCTATTTTATTTCTATTTTCATATTGTTCTTATTTTATTCTTATTCATTTTTTATTATTTTAATTTTTATTTTTATTGCTTTTTCTTATTTTAGTTTATTATCATTCATTTCTCATTATTTTTGTTTTATCTTCATTTCTATTTTTATATTGTTTTCATTTAATTCTTATTAATTTTGTATTATTTTTATATCTATTTTTATTTCAATTTTCATATTATTCTTATTTCATTCTTATTCATTGTTTACTATTTTTATTTTTATTTTATTTTATTTTCTTATTTTATTTTATTATCATTCATTTCTCATTATTTTTATTTTATCTTATTTTCTACTTTTATATTGTTTTTATTTTATTCTTTTTAATTTTGTATTATTTTTATATCTATTTTTATTTCAATTTTTATATTATTCTTATTTTATTTTTATTCATTTTTTATTATTTTAATTTTTATTTTTATTTTTTTTCTTATTTTATTTTATTATCATTCATTTCTCATTATTTTTGTTTTATCTTCATTTCTATTTTTATATTGTTGTTATTTTATTCTTATTAATTTTGTATTATTTATATATCTATTTTTATTTCAATTTTCATATTATTCTTATTTTATTATTATTTATTTTTTATTATTGTAATTTTTATTTTAATTTCTTTTTCTTATTTTATTTTGTTATCATTCATTTGTCATTATTTTTGTTTTATCTTCATTTCTATTTTTATATTGTTTTTATTTTATTCTTATTAATTTTGTATTATTTTTATATCTATTTTTATTTCTATTTTCATATTATTCTTATTTTATTCTTATTCATTTTTTATTATTATAATTTTTATTTTTATTTCTTTTTCTTATTTTATTTTATTATCATTCATTTCTCATTATTTTTGTTTTATCTTCATTTCTATTTTTATATTGTTTTTATTTTATTCTTATTAATTTTGTATTATTTTTATTTCTATTTTCATTTCTATTTTCATATTATTCTTATTTTATTCTTATTCATTTTTTATTATTTTAATTTTTATTTTTATTTCTTTTTCTTATTTTATTTTATTATCATTCATTTCTCATTATTTTTGTTTTATCTTCATTTCTATTTTTATATTGTTTTTATTTTATTCTTATTAATTTTGTATTATTTTTATATCTATTTTTATTTCTATTTTCATATTATTCTTATTTTATTCTTATTTATTTTTTATTATTTTAATTTTTATTTTAATTTCTTTTTCTTATTTTATTTTATTATCATTCATTTCTCATTATTTTTGTTTCATCTTCATTTCTATTTTTATATTGTTTTTATTTTATTCTTATTCATTTTTTATTATTTTTATTTCTATTCTTATTACTATTTTTATATTGTTTTTATTTTATTCTTATTCATTTTTTATTATTTTAATTTCTATTTTTATTTCTATTTTTATATTGTTTTGATTTTATTCTTATTCATTTTTTATTATTTTAATTTTTATTTTTATTTCTATTTTCATATTGTTTTTATTTTATTCTTAATAATTTTTTATTATTTTAATTTTAATTTTTATTTCTATTTTTATATTGTTTTTATTTTATTCTTATTAATTTTTTATTGTTTTTATTTTTATTTGTATATTGTTTTTATTTTATTCTTTTTCATTTTTTATTATTTTTATTTCTATTTTTATATTGTTTTTATTTTATTCTTATTCATTTTTTATTATTTTTATTTTTATTTTTATTTCTATTTTTATATTGTTTTTATTTTATTCTTATTCATTTTTTATTATTTTTATTTCTATTTTCATTTCTATTTTTATATTGTTTTCATTCTATTCTTATTAAATTTTTTTATTTTAATTTCTATATTTGTTTCTATTTTTATGTTGTTTTACTACCCCTCTAACACAAGAATTTGTAATCGTAGTGAATTTATTGCGGAAATTTGAAAGGCTAAACCTTTGAAAAGTATTGTGTTATTTTTTATATGTAACGGTGATTTGTTTATAGGTACCATACACGACATATTAACCGGTGTTTCTTTCTGTCAATGGATGTTTCTCTAGAACGAGTTTTTTTTGTATTTTCCTGAGATTCTGTTAGACGTGTTGCTAAAGACGCTGATGAAGAAACGTTTTGGATTAGCTTTATTAAATTAGAAAATATAATAAAGTATTTCCAAAATGTTTTAGAAACGATCGTACGCCATACTGGACTTGATGTTCTAATTCTTGGAACAATAGTTATATTTTAATTCATTAAATTTTCATATATATACATATATATATATATATATATATATATATATATAGATAGATAGAGAGAGAGAGAGAGAGAGAGAGATAGAAGAATATACAATTGCTCTATCTCGTATATTGAGCTAATCCTCTTCACAATAGTTTCCATCTACTAAAAGTTTTACTGTGGTTTATATGTGATCCTATATATATATATATATATATATATATATATATATATATATATATATATATATATATATATATATAGTACGTCAATGAAAATTAATAAAACCTGCAAATGGAAGCAAATCGATATCTTCAGTTGTTCAAAACAAGGAGCAGTTTAGTTAATAAAAACATTTATTTTTCTTCTGTTTCCTTTATTAACTAAACTGCTCCTTGTTTTAGACAAATGAAGATATCGATTTGCTTCCATTTGCAGGTCTTATTAATTTTCATTGACGTACTATATTTTTGCTCTATCCAGTATATTGAGCTTTCCTTATTTCACAATAGGTCCAACTCTCTAAAAGTTTACCTTTTAGTTATAATTTACATAATTTACATATATATATATATATATATATATATATATATATATATATATATATATATATATATATATATATACAGGGTGGGCAAAAATTAAGGTCCTATTTTTAAAAATTCATAACTTTTTTATTTATTGATTTTTTAATTTTTATAATAAGTAAAGGACCCCTTCCGAAGCAAGCATGAGCCGTATTAGCCCTAAGGAACGTACCCTCATTTAGAAAACATTATTTTTGCTTAAAAAACTCAAAACTGTAAAAAACAATACTTTAGTTTTTGTAAGTTTTAAGAAGTGTTTTTCGGCTAAAATTTGTTTTGTTTATTACAAAAAATCTCGGAAGGGTCAGTCTACACACACATAAAGTTTGGTGAGTTTAACTTTTATTTTGTGGAAGTTATTCAAATTCAAGTTATTCAAATTTAAAGATAGGACCCTTATTTTGGCCCACCCTGTATATATATATATATATATATATATATATATATATATATATATATATATATATATATATATATATATATATATATATATATAAGAAAGATGTTTGAAGCCTAAGAATGCATTTTTTTTTAAAATAATTATTAATTTATTTAAAGTAGTCCCAAACTTTCGACGTAATACGTCTTCGTCAGGGGTACAAGATATTTTTTTTCATAGCGACATGTTAATCGCTAGTAGAAGGTAGAATCCGTAAAATGTTGATTCGGTAATAGTTCAAATGTCGAAGTCTTTTAGGGAAAGATGCGCGGACACGCATTAAAGATAAGAAGATATGTTGGTCTCCCATTAGAAAGCATTCATTATTGAAATGTAAGAAAGATGTTTGAAGCCTAAGAATGCATTTTTTAAAAAAATAATTATTAATTTATTTAAAGTAGTCCCAAATTTTCGACGTAATACGTCTTCGTCAGGGGTACAATATATATATGTATATATATATATATATATATATATATATATATATATATATATATATATATATATATATGTGTGTGTGTGTGTGTGTGTGTGTGTGTGTGTGTGTGATTTTTTGAAAGCTAACCAAAGCATTCCGTTCAGGAGCCCAAACAACACCACAAAAGATTTTTTCATTCATAAATTATTTATTTATAATTTTTCAAATTAAAGGGTTTTTACCTACACGTGTTTCACTACCGAGCAGGTACTTGCTTGGCAGATCATCAGGGAAAATTAAGCACCTTGAATAAGAGTTACAACAACCGGCAATACACAATGTGGTGTTGCTTTTCTTGAGCTCACTTAAGAAGGGAAGACAAAAATAAAGTAAGATAGAGAATAGAAAATATATATAAAAATATATTAAAAATAATAAAAAACAAAAATATATAATTTGTCCCAAATGCACTCCAGTAAAACAGTAATAATGAGCGAGAATACACCCTCTCGACGAGCGGCACAACTATGACAAATATCCCATCCCCCCAAAAAAAATATGAAGACAAAA
Organism: Sepiola atlantica; assembly: GCA_963556195.1. Taxonomy (NCBI): domain Eukaryota; kingdom Metazoa; phylum Mollusca; class Cephalopoda; order Sepiida; family Sepiolidae; genus Sepiola; species Sepiola atlantica. The sequence continues at coordinate 93,293,555 of OY744535.1, forward strand.
CAACAGTCTTTGTGGGCTCCTGAACGGAATGCTTCGGTAAACTTTCAAAAGATCACATATAAATGCTCTGTATAAATGCCCTGTACCCTGTAATCGAGTATCATCGAGCTTGTTTTTATTGGAATAATCCTGGTTTTCACTGAATAATTGTTTTTCTAAGTGAAAAATACAAATCTCTCTCTCTATATATATATTAATATATATATATATATATATATATATATATATATATATATATATATATATATATATATAAAGTCCTAGAATCTGACGTTGAAAATAATATATATATATACATTATATATATATATAAGCATGTATATATATATATATATATATATATATATATATATATATATATATATATATATATGTGTGTGTGTGTGTGTGTGTGTGTGTGTGTGTGTGTGTGTGTGCGTGCGTGCGGGTGTGTGTGGCTTAGAATACAGCACAAACATATATAAGTCAATCTGTTGTATGGTATTTCAACTAAATTGATTAGCTCATGATACTAACTTATTTATTGGTTGAGAGTTGATCTAAGTGCACTTCACAACCGCAGATCATGTATGCGATGCTTTACAGCATGCACACGTGTGTGTTTCATCTAATTTGCTTTGTACCGAGTGACCGAAATGTCTGGAAGGTTTCCAAACTAACGAAACTTTGGATGGAATGCCTAAGCATCGAAAGGGGGGGGGTTCCAAGAACAACATCTTTATCAACTTTGTTTTGTTATATATATATATATATATATATATATATATATATATATATATATATATAATAATGGTAATAATCCAGGTGAAAAATATCCACAGAGTGGTAATCCAGAGAATTTTAACCGGGTTTATAAAAAGTGCTCAATATCAAAATAGAGCTTTATATATGATAATTTTATTTACATAGACATGTACAAAATTTGCGACACTGGCATGTCGATGTTATCGATCAACAGTTACTATAAACTGTTTTTTAGATTTTTTAGATTTTTAATTTTAATTTTATTAACGGCCTCAATTTTTGAAATGTTAAATTTCTTTTCTTCTTCTTCTCTTTCTCTATCCCTCCATTTCATTCTCTCTAAATATGATGTGAGGTTAAGATCGGATTCTAACTCTGCCTGATGAGATCTCAGTTTATAGAAACTGTAGATCGATAACATCGACATGCCAGTGTCGCAGATTTTGTACATGTCTGTGTAAATAAAATTATCATATATATATATATATATATATATATATATATATATATATATATACTTACATATATATATATATATATATATATATATATATATATATATATATATATATAAAAAGTACTTGGTTGACAAATGCAAATTATGGCAAATTCATTAGCCAATTCCCCTCCCAAACTAATATCTTAATTCGGACTATTGAAAGGTTCTACGAAAGGATATCTAGACACCAGTTGTCTCTTATATTCAACACTCTTTCTCAACTTTGGTTTTATTTACTCCTCCCCAGGAGTTAGGCACAAGGCCAGTTTTATCTTACTCCCACAAGTAAGATGTGACCCAAGATCGTGTCGAGAAAGTGGGGTTTGAAAAGCCAGCGCTCGAGAGGTGTGCACTCTGGCCATTTAAAAATTGCCTGGGCAGCCCCGTCGGCATTCCCCGGTAGGGGCGCCTCAGACAGTAAGCAATAAACTTACTCCTCCCCAAAGAGGGGAGGCAAAGCCTGGGAGGGTGGACCTTCTAGAATTGCACAGGACAGGCGTGCAGTATCCATCGGAACAGATACTACACTTTGATCTTAGCCAAAAGGCCAAGAAATGTATGTCAATAGCAAGATTTAACTTTACTACGATAATCCCTGGGAGCGCGAAGGCGCTGCTTTTTACACAGCGTTCTTAATTATCTGAAACTAATCTGCATTGCACTTGACAGATTCAAAAACACCCAAATTCATTTTAATTCCCCGACGATTGTGACGTTGTTAATATTTAACTGCAATGTTACCGTGATATAACGTGCACGTCAGCATTCCCACTTTTAAAAAAATTCATTTTCTTGCCTCAATTAATAACCATTTTTTTTTTCCATTAATATGGCATCATTTGGCAACTTCGGTAATTCGCATTTCTGAAAAATATTGCTATCAGTATAAGAGTACTTGTCCCCGTCGGCGATCCGGAACATTTACCTCCTCATCTCTGTTAATGTTTGTTTCATAGAAAAAAAAACAGACGATCCAATTCTCAATATTGACGAACCGAGAGAAAACACCCTCTTATCAGGGCAGTGACAACTAATAAACAGATTGAAATACAGAGGCAGTGTTATTATGACCCAATATATACTTTGACCCTGCACGGCCACAGAACTATCGCTTCGGCAGACGCAATGATTGAACTCATTAATTGAATGAAGCGATTCAGTAACCCAGAGAACAACTCAATCATGGAACGGATCTTCCAAGAAGGACTGATTCACCCAGAACTGAGCAAGATACTATTCTGGAAAGAACGCTTCTTCTTCTTCTTCTTCTTCTTCTTCTTCTTCTTCTTCTTCTTCTTCTTCTTCTTCTTCTTTCGTTTGATTCACAGCATCTCACTGTTAGATCACCAGCTGGGTTGTTAAAAGCCATGCTAATGTTTTGTTGTCTAGCACAGCTATGCCGGCTTCGCCGTTGGGTGGTCGATATTTAAGGCATGACTCGATGATGTTGTCTACTGTCTGTTCAGAGTGACCACAGTCGCAGACAGCCGAGTCTCTGAGTCCCCATCCTTTCATGGTCGCGGCGAAACGTCAGCCTTTTCGTGGCCTCTTCCATAAGTACCTGCTCACAACAGCGAAACTAATGACTTTAGACCGCTTCCAGCGAAAAACAGCTAGCAACCCCTGACGGTAAATTGCAACAGCACGAAACTGCCTTCGTAGAAATACAAGATTGACAATAGAACACATTTGAATGCAGTGATGGACCAGCTTCTATCAACCAAGATTTGATGGACTGTATCATCGAAGCCTTACGACGGATCTAGTATTTGTATAATGATGATGATTGACGTATTACAGGGTGACACAAAAAAAACGGTCATCACCTAAACTTGAATAACTTTTGAAATAATTAATAAATTCTTTTAATTTTTCAGATATACAATGTCGAATCAATGTTCCAAGAGTCTACTAAATCTGAGACTCGAGATACCATGGACTACTGAGGAAAAGGCATTTATAGTTGAGGCATATTTTCGGCTGAAGTGTACCCATGCAGCTCAATTGCAATTCAAAGAACGGTTCAGATGTCGTGAATTTCTTGTCTACTCAATGATCTACAGATGGGTCAATAAGTTCAGAACCCATGGGACTGTGCATAACCTCAATGGTAAAGACACTACCAAACAACGTTGCTGCTTTCAGAGAGTCTGTGTGTCGGCGAAGTCAAGAGCTTGGAATCAACCGAGAGGCCGTGAGGAGAATGTTGATCACAGATCTCCATTTGTATCCTTGCATGGTACAGATTATACTAAACCTTACACCTGGCAACATGAAGAAACAAGTGATCATGTGCCAGTGGTTTTGCGACAAGATATACGATGTGCCAGACTTCCTTGACAATGTCTGGTTTTCGGACGAGGCACATTTTCTGTTTTCAGGTCACACTAACTCTAAGAATAACATTTTCTAGTGTAGCCCCCCCCCCTGTGTTCTGTCTCCAAAGGTCATTACACTCTGTAAAGTGCTAAGCCAGGGTCGCCATATCCCAGCATGGCGACATTGTGCCATTTTGGTTCGAGGACGACAACGAGCAGTCTGTGATAATCAACACCGAGCGGTATGTCCAGGTGCTTGCTATGTTCTGCGCAACACTTGGTCGATGGAGAGTAGTCGTTAGAGCCCTCCAGTCGTTTCAGTAGGATGGTGCAACCCCCACACCTCAAACGAATCATTGTTATGGCTACGGCAGCGTTCCCCTGATCGACTGATCAGCCGCAGGTGTGACCCGGAGTGGTTTTCGTATTCACCGGACTTAAATCCACCAGATTATTATCTGTGTCGCTACCGTAATGACAGTGTGTATGGCAACACCACCCAGATCATCTCTGACTTAACTCTAACCCTAACCCTAACCCTAACCCAGATCATCTCTGACCTAACCCTAACCCTAACCCTAACCCTCACCCAGATCATCTCTGACCTAACCCTAACCCTAACCCTAACCCTAACCCAGATCACTTCTGACCTAACCCTAACCCTATCCCTAACCCTAACCCTAACCCTAACCCAGATCATCTCTGACCTAACCCTAACCCTAACCCTAACCCAGATCACTTCTGACCTAACCCTAACCCTAACCCTAACCCAGATCACTTCTGACCTAACCCTAACTCTAACCCAGATCATCTCTGACCTAACCCTAACCCTAACCCTAACCCTAACTCAGATCATCTCTGACCTGACGGCAGCAATCACAGCAGGGGGGAAATCAGGAGGGTCATCGAGAACTTTGCCCGCCTGACCCAAGTTTGCCCGCAGCGCTAGGGAGATCATATAGAGCACATTTTGGAGGGCCACTAGTTGTAGTAAGACTTGAAACTTTGCGGATGTCTGCTATATAGGCTTGCCCTAATGTGGCTGATATTTTGTGTTGATCTTAATAACATTTCGCTAATTATTTTACTTTTGGTGATGACCGTTTTTTATGTCACCCGGTATATTACAGAAATAAGTAAGGAAAGGTCATCAATTCGAAATAAATGCTTTTATTTATATCTGAGGAGTAACCTAATTTTTAAGAAGAGGCTTAGTCACTTGAATCTAAAGATAAGACGGACGGAAAGCGTATACTTATAATAATTACATGTTTTCGATTTAGAATCGGTATCTTGAATATGGTAAGCTGCATTGGAAATTGACTGAGAAGATGTTGAGCTAATATTAAAAACCACTTGTAGAACTCGAATCTAAAGCATTCTTTGAACGAACCACCCAATATCCCCAGAGACTGGCATATAAACTACTTTTATAGTTAGGATACGTGAATATATAATTTACAGAATCTGCGCCCCGAGGAAGTAGCAAATTATAAGTAGATATATGGTTGATTTACACTCTTTAAATTAGGGGAGTGCGATTCTTTAACGGTGTAAACAGTTTTAGAGTATTTCATGTTTTATATAACGCAATATCATTAGGTAAATATGTTAGAGAACTACAATGAACTAACGTACTTTACGAACTTTACTTTAATAATTAGGATACGTGAATATATAATTTACCGAATCTGCAAATTAGAAGTAGCACTCCGGAAGTGATGTAGGATTGTTTTGTACACACTGCGAGACGAGACATACTTTTTTAAGGGCTCCTCCTCCCTACAGAAAGGGGCGTGTTTGGGGCAGACACATTATATGTTTCTATTTAATAGAAATTTAGAGAAACATAAAGCAAAGAAAAATATTCTACATGGCTGACTACAGGGAAACGAAACGGAATTCTACAACTACTACTACTACCTATACAATCAGACTAAAGTAGTTGACACGCGCCTGCCATATTCATTATGTGGCGAAAATTCCAAGTTATAAACAGCAGTCTATATACGTGTAATTGAAGGGGCTGACAAAGTTATCCAGTCGCGAAATGTGTCAATATTCAATGTTAATGATAAATAAATCAAATAATACAGAAAGTCCACTCAAAGTTCCAAAATCCCGATATGTGCAATCAAAGTTTGTTGTTTTATTAGAAAACCCGTTAAATCCGAATTGGATTACTTGGAGTAATGTCTTTCCTGATTATGCTTCTCAATTTGTATGACCTGAATGGACTGTATGGATTCAACAAAAAGTATGTTTTGGGGTTGATATGTTTGATGTTATGTATTTTTATGTATTTGTGTATATAATTTTATATATTTTCAAAGCGTAATTTTATTACCTGTAGTAGTATAACTGCGGTAATGGTCCTCTGAAGAGAAGAATTATCTTTGAAAACTCATGAGCTAAGGACTTAAGGATACTTTGCTTGAACTTTGAATTCTAATAAAATTTGATTGACACCTTATTTTATTACTTCATTTCATATTATAATATATATATATATATATATATATATATATATATATATATATATATATATATATATATAGAGAGAGAGAGAGAGAGAGAGAGAGAGAGCGAGATATTGTCCGTATTTTATCACTATGTTTTCATAAATGAGAAAATGCTAAAACATTACAGAATGTGTATGTTTAATTATACCTTTTTTATTCTTTCAATTTTTCTGATGGTCTTTTTGTATAAAAATAAAAAAAATAAAATACAGCTTCCATAGGTTTAACAGGTTAAGAACGTTTTCGATTCTTTGTCGAATCAACCTGATGTGTCAAAAGCAAATAAACCAATAGAGGAGCATTTTCTAAAAAGACGGTTGAGAAACGCGCAGTTTTCCGCATTGTTCCAGGAAGTCATTGACGATTTAAATTCAGCAACGCTGGATGTCATCACAGAACAAGCTTTTTTGTTCATTTGCTTTTGACACCTGAGGATGATTCGACGAAGAATCAAAAACGTCCATGAAAACTGTGAAACCTATTGAACATTTACTATTTTTTTGATTTTAATACAAAAAAAAAAACATCAGAAAAATTGAAAAAAGAAACATAAGAATTCTGTAATTTTTAACAATGTTTACATAAATTCATTATATATATATATATATATATATATATATATATATATATATATATATATATATATATATATATTACATGTATAATTCTTACTTCTATTTTTAAATACATCAAAGAGAGTACTTGATTATTTACTAACATTTACTCATAATATTTCAGAAGTCTAGAAAAAACTTTTTACCTCAGGTTTCAAGTTAACGCAGACGAAAAAAAACACAGTTTTTTAATGAGTTTTACAAATATTTATGGCTGTTTCCAGACGATATGTATTTTCAGTTATAGAAAAAAAAAACACAGTTTTTTAGCGAGTTTTACAAATATTTATGGCTGTTTCCAGACGATATTTATTTTCAGTTATAGAAAAAAAAACACAGTTTTTTAGCGAGTTTTACAAATATTTATGGCTGTTTCCAGACGATATTTATTTTCAGTTATAGAAAAAAAAAACAGTTTTTTAGCGAGTTTTACAAATATTTATGGCTGTTTCCAGACGATATTTATTTTCAGTCATAGAAAAAAAAACATAGTTTTTTTAGCGAGTTTTACAAATATTTATGGCTGTTTCCAGACGATATTTATTTTCAGTTATACAATATAACACAAAGCAGTTGTTTTCTTTCGAACGGAACAGATCTTCAAATCAGAACTCAGCCCCACAAACAAAATAACTTCTACTAACCAGCAGGCAATTCCTAAAATCTCGTATAGTTTCGGTATTATTGACTGGACACAACGCAATATCAATAGGCTCGATACTAAAACCATGAAATTGTTTACATTGAACAGGATTATATACCGGGACCAATTCATGGACAGGATATATCTACCACGAAAAGAAAGATGTCTAGGTTTCACTGCAATATATTATGCATACCGAACTACAAATCGGAGTGATTAGGTGAGGGTTAGGAAATAGTGAGAGGTCGTCATGAATACTAATCTCAACATATTCCTCATTTCTGAGGGGACGAAGACAGGCTCTACGTGCCCCCCCTAGACTAGTAGCTGAAAGTAATACCAAGGAACGCTTACAGTGAAACTAATGTCTTCAACCAGCCACCCCCCTCCGCGACAGTACTCTCACGCATCCTTTTCAGGACGGGCGACTCCGGTCGTCGAAAGTCAACATCTAGCAATTCTGCAGCTCAACATCGAAGGGCTAACTATGCCAAAGCTCGATGCTCTTGCTCAAATTGCCACTAACACCGAGGCAAACGTCATCCTCCTCCAGGAGACACACAAAGTCAGTGACACCAGTCTTAAACTCACAGACTTCACGCTCGCTGGCTACACCAGCAGCAAACATCATGGCCTCGCGACGTTCGTGAAGAACAATGTACCATGGTCGCCTGCTAGTCAGTCGACCAATGATGCCACAGTTGAGTGGATCAGTACGAAGGTGGCCGAGCATACCATAGTCAACATCTACAAGCCACCTCCATCCCGTCTGGAGCCGCACACCATCCCGGATGTGCCGGCACCTGCAATTTATGCTGGTGAGAACTGGTGTGGGCCGTTTTTCTGCCACAATAAGAGACTGGGGTCTGAGAAAGGGTGCTGCCTGTGAATGTGGCCACCCAGAATAGACAGTTACACACGTCATAGAGGAATGCCCGCTGTTCAAACCACCCAATGGCGAGCAGGGCATAGCGGACCTTGATGACAAGACGAGAACCTGGCTTGCCAAGACGGAGCTGCAGCTTTGAGGAAGCTGGCACAAGAAAGAGAGAAGGAGAGAGATCTCAACAAACTTCAATTACAAAGCTTTCTAAAAAACTGTGACGAACTAGCAATGTGGATTGAAAGAGAAAAATACGAAATACAGACAGAAAGAGATGGAGACAAGTAAACAAGGATGGAAACAACATGAAAGAACATGGAAGTTCCTTGATAAGCGTAACCAGGAATTTACCAACAGGGAGGCTTCACTAATGTCTTGATACCATATTCTATTATCCGTACATCTTTATCTCTCTTCCTTCATTTATCTTCATATATATATATATATATATATATATATATATATATATATATATATATAGAGAGAGAGAGAGAGAGAGAGAGAGAGAGAGAAGTAAAAAGAGTGATAAATATGCGACAATTGTCCAAATTTATTTCAAATTTCAATTGTTCAATGCAAGTTGTATTCAGTAATAAACTGGTGTTTATTATTCTTTCCTTAAGCCAAAGCTTTTCAAAGATCGAGATCTTATCATCAGAGGAGAAATACAGATAGATAAGTTAGCTTTCGAAAAAACCAAAGTTCAAATATTTGAAAAATATGAAAATTATTATTAAAAAAATTATTATTAAAAAAACGCAGTGAATGAAAAGAAAAGTTCTGTAGAAAAAGATATGCGGTTTGTCCGGGTGGTAAATTTCCGTTGAAAGGGAGTCCGATGAATTGTAGAACGTGAAAAAAAACTTTTTGCGTAGGAGCAGTGTGGAGAAAGTGCTCAAAATTACAAGTAAATCCAAACGCACTTAAAAGGGATAGAAAGGAGAAAGACTGGCCATTATATATATACTTCCTGGACCAGAGAGGTCTAAATCCAAATGAAACAAAACGGTTAAATTTGGGGTTAGGGGGAGGGAGGGTTTAAAGCGCGAGGGGTCATGAGGTTCGGAATTGTTTAATTTCTTTCTTCTATCTCTACAATTGCTCTATCTCGTATATTGAGCTGAACCTCTTCACAATAGGTTCCATCTACTAAAAGTTTTACTTTGGTTTATTTTTTATCCTATATATATATATATATATATATATATATATATATATATATATATATATATATATATATATGCGTGTGTTTATATGTGTTTGAATGTGTTTCTAAGCTATAGTTACCATAAAAACACACCATACGTCATGGCACTAATAGCGCCGTCTATATCTGTTTACGCGGCAAACATTCGTCCGCTGCGTTCCAAACTACTTATTGGAGCCGCGAGATTTTAAATACGTTAAGAGAATACGATACACCCACATGTTGTCACATGATACAGAAGGTATTTACCTTCCTTCCGGCATTGGGAAAGTGTTTAACTCGTCTTGTGTGGTGATTTGAGACAGTGATATTCAAATTCAACTCGACAAATAAAATTGTGTCAACGTTATCATTACTTGCCCATCAAAAATGACATTTAATTTCGTTGAACTAATATTCTATTTTGTGTTTTAGTTTGCTGCCTGCCATTAAAACGACGCCAAGCTGTTATATTGCGGGTGTGGTCGGAAGCAATCGATGCTTTCGTCGTGATGATGATTGTTGTTTTGTTGATCTGTGGTTGACCGCTTGAAGATTAGCTTTCTCGCTTTTGGATTGCGTTGGGCTGAAACATTCAAATACATCAACGCTTCTTATTTTAGACGAACCCTAAACGTCAATAAATAAAAAGCAATAAACAGCTCTTAAAGGATTGTTTATTGGATTGTTAGGTTCTGAATTGGTTCTATACAAAAATAGAGGAAGAAAAAGAGTTTTGTAATTATCCGTTTATAAAACGCTCATATTAATACTCTTGATGACTCAGGTTCTTGTCGAAGAAGAAGAAGAAGATGAAGAAGAAAGAGTAAAAGTAAAAAGAAGATGAAGATGAAGAAAAAGAAGAAGAATATGAAGAAAAAGAAGAAAAAGATGAAGAAAAAGAAGATGAAAAAGAACAAAACGATGAAGCAAAAAGAAGACGAAGAAGAAGAAAATAGAAGAAAAAAAGAGGTGAATAATTATTCCTTTATAAAACGCTCATATTAATACTCTTAATGCCTCGTGTTCTAGCCGAAGGAGAAAATAAGAATAACAATATGAAGAAGGAAAAGAAGAAGAAGAAATAAAGAAGAATAAGAAGAAAAAGAAGAAGAAGAAGATAAAGAAGAAGAAGAAGATAAAGAAGAAGAAGAAAAAGAAGAAGAGGAAGAAGAAGATAAAGAAGGAGAAGAAGAAGAAGAAGAAGAAGAAAAAAAAGATAAAGAAGAAGAAAAAGAAGAAGAGGAAAAAGAAGAAAAAGAATGAAAAGAAGAAGAAGAAGAATATGAGGGTAGAAGAAAAGAAGAAGAAGAAGAAGAAGAAGAAGAAGAAAAAGAAGAAAAAGAAGAAGAAGAAGAAGAAAATTAAGAAGAAGAAGAAGAAGAAGAAAATTAAGAAGAAAAGAAGAAAAAGAAGAAGAGGAAGAAGAAGCAGATAAAGAAAAAGAAAAGAAGAAGAAAAAGAAAAAGAAAAAGAAGAAGAAAAAGAAAAAGAGGAAGAACAAGAAAAAGAAGAACAAGAAAAAGAAGAACAAGAAAAAGAAGAAGAAGAAGAAGAAGAAAAAGAAGAAGAAGAAAAAGAAGAAGAAGAAGAAGAAAAAGAAGAAGAAAAAAAAAGAAGAAGATAAAGAAGAAGAAGAAAGTAAAAGAAGAAGAAGAAGAAGAAGAAAAAGAAGAAGAAAAAGAAAAAGAAGAAGAAGAAGAAGAAGAAAAAAGAAGAAGGAGATAAAAAAAGAAGAATAAGAAGAAGAAGTAGAAAGAAAAGAATAATACAAACGAGAAGAATGAAAAAGTCGAAGAATAAAGACGAGTTTGAAAAGGCGAAAGAGAAGCAACATCATAACAACAAAGACAATAAGAAGTAGAAAAACTAAAAAAGAAGATGGAAGAGAAATAAGAAATGAAAGAGGGGAAAATGAAGAAAAAATGATGATAAAGGAAAAGAAATGTAAAAAAGAAACAAGAAGAGAAAAAAAGAGACAAACAAAAACAGGATGAAGATTAAGAAAGAAGCTGGCGGCGGGGGGGGGGACATTCTTCAATTGCGCTGGTTAAATTTGTCTTACACGATGGCGACGTTAGATAACATGTGCTATAGAAGAGAATAAAAGACAGAACGCTAAAGGGAACTGGCATTTACACATCCGTGAAGATTGGCGATTAATCGAGGAATATTAATGGCCACAACAATTTTTGGCTGGAATGGCTTTTACGCAATCAATTAGATAGCCTTTGATGCCGTTAATACACACCCACACGCGCACGGAAACAAACACACATCAACCCAAATATGTGTTAGACAATAGTAAACAAAAATGTACAAGAACTCGTCTGTCTACAACCACAGCAAAATAGTTTATCTTTCCCTCTATCTTTACTAAAACCCAAATCCATTTTCTTTCCTAGAACATTTTAACCCGTGGAAAAAAACCACCACGTGGATTCTTCCCAACCGATTAACACATGGTCGTCTTCAAGTCTAATGTAAACAAATACTTGTTGAATCGGGGTTTTTTTTTTTGATAATCAATTCCTCTGAAAAATTCTTCTGCCTATTCCACCTATTGTTTCTATTTTGAATACTGTCAAAAGGGCAGAGTGAGGCACAAGGTCAGTTTTTAATGTAAGAGAAATTAAGCTCCCCAAAAAGCGGAACTCTGTATTGGAAGAAAAATAAAAATGACCTCTGTCTAGAAAGATTTCTCCTTCATTGACCGATGACAGAAATACAAAGTATTATATCAGAATAGATACTTTGTTCCGTACTATTGTTTACTGATCTTCTGAACATGATGTAGATGATGATGATGATGATGTTTTTGAAGAGGAAGTTAAAAATGATGAAAATGATGAAGATATAAACGATAGTGAATTTGTACATGAAGACAAAAATTATCAAGATGCAAATGGTGAAGATGATGAAGATAAAGATGATGATCATTATGATGAAGTTGAAGATAAATACGAAGATGATTAACATGAACATGATGTAGATGATGATGATGATGTTTTTGAAGATGAAGTTAAAATGATGAAAATGATGAAGATATAAACGATAGTGAATTTGTACATGAAGACAAAAATTATCAAGATGCAAATGATGAAGATGATGAAGATAAAGATGATGATCATTATGATGAAGTTGAAGATAAATACGAAGATGATTAACATGAACATGATGTAGATGATGATGATGATGATGATGTTTTTGAAGATGAAGTTAAAAATGATGAAAATGATGAAGATATTCTTCTTGGTCTCTTCCATTGCGTATGTCGTTTTAGATGCCCAACTTTTATCTATCGATCCCCAAAAAAGTGATCTTTCCATCTATGTTTAGCCGTTCGCATAATAGTGCTAAAGTCGTTTACTTCAGTTCGTTTTCTTATCCAGGTGTTTCTTTTTCTTTCACGTAGATTGATGCCTATCATAATGCGTTTCAGTTTGCGTTGTGACACTTTTAGCTACTTTTTTGGTGCATTAATGGTTTGATGCCATATGTTCTAAAATGTATCATGTATTTGTTGGCCACGTTCCGTTTAATGTTCATAATAGGCTTTCTACTTTTTATGATGTTGTCGATGTTTGATTTCATGTATATCAGCATCGCTTCTAACCCTAGCCCTAACACTAATCTTAACTCTATACATATTCATATTCCCATTCATATTAAAGATTAACTGCGGAATAGTAAATATTTAGCTGGATACACACGACTCTGACATTTTTAGAATAAAAATGATTTTTAGTAGCGAGTTGTCTATATCCGCAGGCATTTGGTTCCACCTATTATGCCGATACAAAAGAAATGGACATCAATAAGTGAACAATAGAGATTAGAAATATTGTGTGCCTTCCGGATGAAAATATATATTGCATTTCTGTATTTATATACAAAGATTATATTTTTGTCAACCCATTTTTTTCATGAATCAAAAACGCAGATATCGTCTTCTACGAGATGTATACTTTTTCACACTTATATCTATAACCAACCTTTATTCATCGCTAAACAGATGTGACGTAACACTATTATAACAGAATAAATCGTTCTGATTGGCCAGTAACATGATGACACACGTTCAAAGAGGAAATAAGACACGAAAGACCAATCGAGAATTATATAAATGTTACCTGTTTATTTCAATTTTATTAACAAAACAGTTTTAACCTTTCAATATTCATTGCCAGTTAACGAAGTATATAACATACGTTTTATGGAATGTAATAATTTCTTTTAGATTAATTTAGAAAGAAAACGTCCAGTTCAAGGAGTAAATAAAATACTTTCATTTAATTGGTCAGGCTTTGAAGATGAAATTTTCACGCATTTCATTCGGGTTAGACTGGAAATGAAGAAACAAAATGAGACAAATATAGGTATTTATTGTGTACTGAGATATTGCGTTTGTGATAGAACGGACGTTTCAAAAAAGGGGTCAGAGAATATTTGTGTTGTTTAGTAAAATTTGAATTTTCTTTTACTTCGATAAACTTTTTAGCGAGCTTCGACATATTTACAAATTAATACTTTTTAAATACATAAATTAGTACATCATAACACATTCAAATATAATAAAGAATTTTTTCTGTGTCTGTAACCACGGCTACGTCAAAATCTTTAAGCTATCTCGATCTATGTAAAGTCCAGTATGTTTATATTTTTATATATTTGTATGTAAATATTTAAACTAATTACGGATTTATGGACACATCTGATAGGCCCAATGAGTCAAAAATATGATTTATATTTAGTTTATTTTAGTTTCACAAGCATGGGATACAAAAGGGTTGAATGACTTGAGTAAAATGGGATAAAAAACGGTTGGGGTACTTGAGTAAAATGGGATAAAAAGGTTTAGGTGACTTGAGTAAATGAGATAAAAAAGGGTTGGCTGACTTGAGTAAAATGGGATAAAAAAGGTTGGGTGACTTTAGTTAAATGGGATAAAAAAGGGTTGGCTGACTTGAGTAAAATGAGATAAAAAGGGTTGGGTGACTTATGGAAAAATGACAAAAAAAAGGGTTGGGTGACTTGAGTAAAATGGGATAAAAAAGAGTTGGGTGACTTGAATAAAATGGGATAAAAAAGGTTGGGTGACTTTAGTTAAATGGGATGAAAAGGGTTGGGTGACTTGAGTAAAATGGGATAAAAAGGGTTGGGTGACTTGAGTAAAATGGGATTAAAAACGGTTAGGTGACTTGAGTAAAATGGGATAAAAAGGGTTGGGTGACTTGAGTAAAATGGGATTAAAAAGGTTTAGGTGACTTGAGTAAATGGGATAAAAAAGGGTTGGCTGACTTGAGTGAAATGAGATAAAAAGGGTTAGGTGACTTGAGTAAAATGGGATAAAAAAGGATTGGCTGACTTGAGTAAAATGGGATAAAAAGGTTTAGGTGACTTGAGTAAAATGGGATAAACAGGGTTGGGTGACTTGAGTAAAATGGCATAAAAAACGGTTAGGTGACTTGAGTAAAATGGGATAAAAAGGGTTGAGTGACTTGAGTAAAATTGGATTAAAAAGGGTTAGGTGACTTGAGTAAAATGGGATAAAAAAGGGTTGGCTGACTTGAGTAAAATGAGATAAAAAGGGTTGGGTGACTTTAGTAAAATAGCATAAGAAAGGGTTGGTTACTTGAGTAAAATGGGATAAACAGGGTTGGCTGACTTTAGATAAATGGGATAAAAAGAGTTATGGGACTTGAGTAAAATAGGATTAAAAAGGGTTGGGTGACTTGAGAAAAATGGGATTAAAAAGGGTTAGGTGACTTGAGTAAAATGGGATTAAAAAGAGTTGGTTACTTGAGTAAAATGGGATAAACAGGGTTGGGTGACTTGAGTGAAATGGGATAAAAAAGAGTTGGGTGACTTGAGTAAAATGGGATAAAAAAGGTTGGGTGACTTTAGTTGAATGGGATAAAAAAGGGTTGGCTGACTTGAGTAAAATGAGATAAAAAGAGTTGGGTGACTTGAGTAAAATGGCATAAGAAAGGGTTGGTTACTTGAGTAAAATGGGATAAAAAGGGTTGGGTGACTTTAGTAAAATGGGATAAAAAGGGTTGGGTGACTTTAGTTAAATGGGATAAACAGGGTTGGCTGACTTTAGTTAAATGGGATTAGAAAGGGTTGGGTTACTTGAGAAAAATGGGATAAAAAGGGTTGGGTGACTTTAGTAAAATAGGATAAAAAAGGGTTGGGTTACTTGAGTAAAATGGGATTAAAAATGGTTGGCTGACTTGAGTAAAATAAGATAAAAAAGGGTTGGTAACTTGAGTAAAATGGGATAAACTGGGTTGGGTGACTTGAGTAAAATGGGATACAAAAGGGTTGGGTGACTTGAGTAAGATGGGATAAAAAAAGGGTTGGAGTACTTGAGTAAAATGGGATAAAAAAGGGTTGGCTGACTTGAGTAAAATGGGATAAAAAAGGTTGGGTGACTTTAGTTAAATGGGATGAAAAGGGTTGGGTGACTTGAGTAAAATAGGATAAAAAAGGGTTGGGTGACTTGAGTAAAATAGGATAAAAAAGGGTTGGGTGACTTGAGTAAAATAGGATAAAAAAGGGTTGGGTTACTTGAGTAAAATGGGATTGAAAATGGTTGGTTACTTGAGTAAAATGGGATTAAAAATGGTTGGCTGACTTGAGTAAAATAAGATAAAAAAGGGTTGGTAACTTGAGTAAAATGGGATAAACTGGGTTGGGTGACTTGAGTAAAATGGGATACAAAAGGGTTGGGTGACTTGAGTAAGATGGGATAAAAAAAGGGTTGGAGTACTTGAGTAAAATGGGATAAAAAAGGGTTGGCTGACTTGAGTAAAATGGGATAAAAAAGGTTGGGTGACTTTAGTTAAATGGGATGAAAAGGGTTGGGTGACTTGAGTAAAATAGGATTAAAAAGGGTTGGGTGACTTGAGAAAAATGGGATTAAAAAGGGTTAGGTGACTTGAGTAAAATGGGATTAAAAAGGGTTGGTTACTTGAGTAAAATGGGATAAACAGGGTTGGGTGACTTGAGTAAAATGGGATAAAAAAGAGTTGGGTGACTTGAGTAAAATGGGATAAAAAAGGTTGGGTGACTTTAGTTGAATGGGATAAAAAAGGGTTGGCTGACTTGAGTAAAATGAGATAAAAAGAGTTGGGTGACTTGAGTAAAATGGCATAAGAAAGGGTTGGTTACTTGAGTAAAATGGGATAAAAAGGGTTGGGTGACTTTAGTAAAATGGGATAAAAAGGGTTGGGTGACTTTAGTTAAATGGGATAAACAGGGTTGGCTGACTTTAGTTAAATGGGATTAGAAAGGGTTGGGTTACTTGAGAAAAATGGGATAAAAAGGGTTGGGTGACTTGAGTAAAATAGGATAAAAAAGGGTTGGGTTACTTGAGTAAAATAGGATAAGAAAATGGTTGGTTACTTGAGTAAAATGGGATTAAAAAGGGTTAGGTGACTTGAGTTAAATGAGATAAAAAGGTTTGGTGACTTGAGTAAAATGGCATAAGAAAGGGTTCGTTACTTGAGTAAAATGGGATAAACAGGGTAGCGTGACTTTAGTTAAATGGGATAAACAGGGTTGGCTGACTTTAGTTAAATGGGATAAAAAGGGTTGGGTGACTTGAGTAAAATTAAGATATCTAAGATTGTTGTTAAATTTTGACTATAGAGATATATATCAGTTAATTAATTATTTTCAAAATTTAATTTCTTTGAAGCATTTTAAAGGGTTTTTAGTATGATTAATATAGGCACAACCTCTAATTTTTAAATTTAAATATATCAGACTTGCAAAAATATCCTCCCTACGGGCGTATATTTTAGCTAGGCTTCCACGTCTCTTCCTACTGTAACTGTAGAGTTCTACAGCAAGCGAGCGGTTTCAGTGAATTGTTTAAGTGAGTTAATTTGAACGACTTTAATAAGATATGCATAAGTATAGCACATCAGTTAGTAAATATTTCCCAATTAACAAAAGCTCTGAAGCATTTAAAAGTGAGTAGGAGCTTACTATGGGCACAACCTTCCATTTTAAAATTGAAATATATCAGACTATCAAGAATATCCTCCCTACGGCCGTATATTTTAGCTAGGCTTCCACGTCTCTTCCTACTGTAACTGTAGAGTTCCACAGCAAGCGAGCGGTTTCAGTGAATTGTTTAAGTGAGTTAATTTGAAAGACTTTAATAAGATATGCATAAGTATAGCACATCAGTTAGTAAATATTTTCCAATTTACAATCGCTTTTAAGCATTTAAAAGCGATTCGGTACATAATATGGACACAAGCCTCCATTTTTAAATTTAAATATATCAGATTTGCATTAAAGTTGATCCAAAGTCATTAAACACCAAGTAAGAAGATGGCTGAATCTTATTCATGTACAGGATTAATCCTTATATTTTTATACAGTTTTATTGCAATTAGAATAAGGATTCTAGACATAAAACCTTGTATACTTACATATTGATTTTAATATCATTGTTGAGGTAAAATACGCTTGATGTAAAACTGTTATGTACGTGGAAGTGACGCCATATTCGGACATTTATATTTTCGGAGCATTGAGGTGGTGTGTGCTAGAGAACAAACGTCCGTGTCCTGAACAACTCAAAAGAATGAATACAGACATGAAGAGTTCGAACGCAAAACGCGATAAATCCAATTCGTTTAAATTGAGAACTTAAACAATAGAAACACGAATATATTAAATCTAGATTTCGAATGAAAGCTGATTTCAATTGGAATCAAAAAGAAATTATTTCGGTATCATATTATGTAACACATAGTTTAGGGGTATCGTCGAGTGTTGAAATGCAACACTTTTTGTAGGGACAGTTTTTTGATTTTGAAAATGGCGTACTAAAAAAGGTGACAAAACTAATAAGTAAAGTAAAAGAATGCAGTTACAGGGAGATATTGGACAAATTGGGATTGACTACTTTGATGGAGAGAAGAATGAGAGGTGATATGATTGAGACTTTCAAGATAATAAATGGTATTTCTAACTATGGTGGCCATTTTTTTAGTATTTCTCTTAGATCTGGAAGGTTATTGTCAAGCCAGTTTTCAAAAACTAGATCCGTTAACCAGTTAAGTTTTTTTTGCTCACAGAGTCATGTTTTTGGAATAAATTGCGAGATCGGATCAAGAACAGCAATAGCGTGGACCAGTTTAAGATGAAGTTGGATGAATTCAGAGTAGGTGGTAGGATGTAGAAATTGAAGGGGCACTTTTGGGAGTTGTCAGATGAAATATTTGACAGAATTTGATCTGGATATCGATAATCTACTAAGAGTTTAATAGTTGTTTAACAGTTGAATTGATAAGTTAGTTGAAGGGGAGATGCCCAAGGAGGCATAACAAATAAATAAATAAATACATAAATAAATAAAGTCTAGTATACTTACATATTGATTTTAATCTTCCTAAGGTTACCTAAAATTGACACAAAACTATTGTTTATTCTCTCACATTTTTACTTTCTGAGTATTTCGATGAATTAAATCCATGCGAACAAACGCACCTGGTCGTATCATTCCATATGCGTGTCTGTCACTAGATGCACTTGAAAACAAAGCCTTACACAATGATCGAACACATGTTCTCTAGTAAAACTTTACGAGAAATCAAATACTTGAATCTTATTTAACATTACAGCACAATCACGCTGACACACTCGTCTCGTTAGACCACTGAAGTTAAGTGGCGTTAAGCGTGGCCACTAACACATGGGTGATAATTTGGGAATACTAGGCGCGGTGTGTCGAACTGCGACCACATATTCATGAAATTTAAAAAAAAAACATACCTAAAGATGTCTACATATTAGACATCACTACATGAATATTTTCTAAATATAAGTCATTTAAGCATTTTATTATTTTATATATTTTATATATTTATCCACTTTTCTTTATTATTTAATATATTTTATATATTCATGTACTTTTCTTTATTTAATATATTTTATATATTTATGTACTTCACTTTTTTATTTTATATATTTTATATATTTTATATATTATGTACTTTACTTTATTATTTTATATATTTTATATATTTTATATATTATGTACTTTACTTTATTATTTTATATAGTTTATATATTTATGTACTTTACTTTATTATTTGGTATATTTTATATAGTTTATATATTTATGTACTTTACTTTATTATTTGGTATATTTTATATATTTTATATATTTATGTACTTTACTTTATTATTTGGTATATTTTATATATTTTATATATTTATGTACTTTACTTTATTATTTGGTATATTTTATATATTTTATATATTTATGTACTTTACTTTATTATTTCATATATTTTATATATTTTATATATTTATGTACTTTACTTTATTATTTCATATATTTTATATATTTATGTACTTTACTTTATTATTTTGTATATTTTATATATTTATGTACTTTACTTTATTATTTCATATATTTTATATATTTATGTACTTTACTTTATTATTTCATATATTTTATATATTTATGTACTTTACTTTATTATTTCGTATATTTCATATAATAATGTACTTTACTTTATTATTTTGTATATTTCATATAATAATGTACTTCACTTTATTATTTTGTATATTTTATATATTTATGTACTTTACTTTATTATTTTGTATATTTTATATATTTATGTACTTTACTTTATTATTTTGTATATTTTATATATTTATGTACTTTACTTTATTATTTGGTATATTTTATATATTTTATATATTTATGTACTTTACTTTATTATTTGGTATATTTTATATATTTTATATATTTATGTACTTTACTTTATTATTTGGTATATTTTATATATTTTATATATTTATGTACTTTACTTTATTATTTGGTATATTTTATATAGTTTATATATTTATGTACTTTACTTTATTATTTGGTATATTTTATATATTTTATATATTTATGTACTTTACTTTATTATTTGGTATATTTTATATATTTTATATATTTATGTACTTTACTTTATTATTTGGTATATTTTATATATTTTATATATTTATGTACTTTACTTTATTATTTCATATATTTTATATATTTTATATATTTATGTACTTTACTTTATTATTTCATATATTTTATATATTTATGTACTTTACTTTATTATTTTGTATATTTTATATATTTATGTACTTTACTTTATTATTTCATATATTTTATATATTTATGTACTTTACTTTATTATTTCATATATTTTATATATTTATGTACTTTACTTTATTATTTCGTATATTTCATATAATAATGTACTTTACTTTATTATTTTGTATATTTCATATAATAATGTACTTCACTTTATTATTTTGTATATTTTATATATTTATGTACTTTACTTTATTATTTTGTATATTTTATATATTTATGTACTTTACTTTATTATTTTGTATATTTTATATATTTATGTACTTTACTTTATTATTTTGTATATTTTATATATTTATGTACTTCACTTTATTTAATCATATATTTTATATATTTATGTACTTCACTTTATTTAATCATATATTTTATATATTTATGTACTTCACTTTATTTAATCATATATTTTATATATTTATGTACTTTACTTCATTACAGAAAAAAATTGAAAGAAGAATTACGTTTTCTTTTCTAATTACACGTGTTCAGCAGCAATGCAGCCCCAATTCAGTTTGTGTATTTTTCTCATCGATACGTGCCCTCCTTCGAAATCAAAATTTTATTCTAAACAGCCACTTTTTCTAGTAGATCGTGTAATTATGTTCTTCAGAACAATAGAATATACTCTGATTTGATTCTTTAGAAAAAATAAGTCATCCGACTAGGAAAGAAATTTACGATGGCTGCTATTTTTGTTTACAAGAGCAAATTCAATTACAATGGACGCCATCTTTGTTTCCACCAAATTGGTGAGAAAACTGACTTTGTGTGTTTCGTATTAGTGGTTGTTACAGTCTGCCAGTAAGCTGCTGGTCTTCCTTTTGTTATCCGTGCCCACCACAACTTTATATAGTCTTGCCATTAATACTTTGTAACTTGAAGGAATTAAAAAAAGAAATAACGGGAACTATCTACTTGTCTTTTAGATATTTTAAAATGGAAATCTCTCTAGACAAGACATGACTTTACTTGATGTAATGAGTTTTTTTTAGAAAAAGTGTTAGTGCAGGGGAGCTCTTATTTTAAATAAAAGTTAAATTCGGTTCCGTTTATCTATCAACATTCCTCCCTTTAAGTAGTACTACTATAGGTGTTATATTTACGTTTCTATATTCTTACAGACGGGTTCAATCTGTCAATCATACAATCTTTCACAGTTAATAAAATGAGAGTAAGAAAGAAAAAAACGAAAGAGACAGAGAGAAGTAGTGAGAGAGATCAAATGAAGAGTGATAGACAGTGTATGAAATAACAGCGGGAGATCAGCATACAGTGATAGACGGCGAGAGAGATGAACAGAAATAGAGTAAAACATGGTGTAGTGAGTTAATTGCAAATTACAAAGTAATAATGACAATTAAAATAACAAGTTTTAAAAATATAACACAATTTCAAAACTGAGGAATGTTCTCCTATGTATTAAATGGGATTAAAATATATATGAAAAACAAACGGTTATTAACAGATTTAGTTTAATAATTGATATATAATTTAAGTAAAAAAAAATAAGAATAAAAAATCGTAATTTAGTTGCTTTCTACAAACTATATATATTCCACTCGATTTTTTATACTGTTTAGTTATGGTTTAAATAATATTACTACCGCTGTAGATATTCTCTTTTGCTTACAGGAGAGTAGAAAGTGGACCTTGGGTTTACTTTCAGTTTCCTCGTAACTCTCGATTCTGTTATTTTGTCCTTTGGTCTTCACATTCCATGAGCGATGTTTCTGACAAAGGGGGAATACTTGCTGTTTTCTGAGTCGGAATCTGTCCATCTAACACTTAATATTGGTTAGTTTTTGACCGTGAAGTGGTATTTTTAGCTCCTTACATCGAGTGACTTCCTGCCTTGTCTGGAGCGATTTCAAGAAACAAAATGATATTCTAATCTTTTTTTTCTTCTTTTCTTTATTGCAATTGACTGAGAGACACAAAGGGAGAACGCGATAGAGAGTGAGACAGAGAGAGAAATAGACAGTGATAGTGTGTGAGACAGAGAGAGAAAAGAGAGGATGCGACAGAGAGAGAGAGAGAGCGAGAGAGAGAAGGAGGGAAAGAGAGAACGCGAGAGAGAGAGGTAGAGAGAGAGAGAGAAAGAGACAGTGATAGCATGAGAGAGAGAAAGAGAAAGAGAAAGAGAGAGAACGCGAGAGAGAGAGAGAGTGAGAGAGAGAGAGTGAGATAGAGAGAGAGATAGAGAGAGAGAGATAGAGAGAGTGAGAGAGAGAGAGATAGAGAGAGAGAGATAGAGAGAGAGAGAAAGAGAAAGAGAGAGAACGCGAGAAAGAGAGTGAGAGAGAGAGAGTGAGAGAGAGTGAGATAGAGAGCGAGAGAGAGAAAGAGAGAGAAAGAGAAAGAGAGAGAACGCGAGAGAGAGAGTGAGAGAGTGAGTGAGATAGAGAGAGAGAGAGAGAGAGAGTGAGATAGAGAGATAGAGAGAGAGAGAGAGAGATAGAGAGAGATATATAGAGAGAGATAGAGAGAGAGAGAGATAGAGAGAGATATATATAGAGAGAGATAGAGAGATAGAGAGATAGAGAGAGAGAGATAGAGAGATATAGAGAGAGATAGAGAGAGATAGATAGAGAGATATATAGAGAGAGATAGAGAGATAGAGAGAGATAGAGAGAGAGAGAGAGAGAGAGAGAGAGAGAGAGAGAGAGAGAGAGAGAGAGGCAAGGATAACGAATGACTGAAAGTAGAATCTCATTATCAAATAAGAACGGGGTCTTTAAAAAGATACGATGAGAGAGGATAGGAAAAGTTAATTAAGAGATTGGGGCGACTCGGTGAGTTAATTCTGAAACTGTTGGCAGTTAGGATAAGTAAAACGAAACTACTAAAGCTGATTTCCTAACAAATTTTTCCTTTAAATACAATGTTCAAATATTCCTACGTTTCTGGATTGAGTACTTTTTCGAAAAAAACTCCGTTTTAATTATCCTAACTGACAGCAATTTGGAAGTTACTCACTGAATGAGCAATCTCTTAATTAATCTCTTTCGTCTTCCCTCACTCACTCTTGTATAACCCCAACCCAAACCCTAACCCTAACCCTAACCCTAACCCGCTTTCAGTTGATATGGTAACTCTTTCTTTCTCTCCATCTTTCTCTGTCGCTGTCTCTGCCGGTCTGTCTGTAAGTGTCTCTCTCTCTCGCTCTCTCTATCTATCTATCTATCTCTCTATATATATCTATCTCTCTATCTATCTATCTCTATCTATCTCTCTCTCTCTCTCTCTCTCTCTCTCTTTGTTTAGTATAAGTCACATAAATAGATGCGAACCTTGTCCCCCACTTATCATCAGCACAAGTAGAACGCTCTGGACGTTATAGCCGCCGATAACGTGTTAAAATTATCACAGTTTATTCGCTATTTAAAATTGGCCGTGTGGTAAAGGCGTCGGATTTGAGTGGTAAAATACTCGTAATCCGGGATTTCTAATCGCATGACCGATAGTTAATAGTCATATCTCTATGCTGATGAGTCCCGGTTTAAGGACGAAACGTATACGTACATAGATAATGAACAATAACAACTATTATTATTTGTCGCTTATCAAAAAAGTAGAGCACTGTATGTGTAGTATTAACACAGCATGACGTCACTAGCTTTAAATGCATCGTACCTCCCTCAAAAAAAGTAGAACGCGCTGGACGTTAAGCCCGCCGATAACGAGTTAAAATTATCATAGTTTATTCGCTATTTAAAATTGGCCGTGTGGTTAAGGCGTCGGATTTGAGTTGTAAAATACTCGTAATCCGGGATTTCGAATCGCATGACCGGTAGTGAATAGTCATATCTCTATGCTGATGAGTCCCGGTTTAAGGACGAAACGTATACGTACATAGATAATAAACAATCACAAAAATTATATATATATATATATATATAATGATAAAAAATTCTGAAAAACGCAAACTAAAATATGTGTATGCTTATTTGTAAACCAGTTTCTAATATATATGTATATGTATTCTGTTTTATTCATTCGTATTTTTTATATATATATACGAAAGAGTATGGTCGATATTATCATTTTCATCTAACCAGAATTTATAACACAGGCTATCACCAATCATTTCTCATTTGCAATATCTCGTGTGCTCCCCTGAGTCGCAGTCAAATCATTTTCCCCAGATGTCCAGCACTCTCAACTTCTTCCAATAAGCACTATCGGAACAGGCTCATACCATTGGTTTATTTGTGGCACTGACTATTTGTCATCTCTTTAATTTGGGTGCTAATAAGCCTCCATACAATCTCAGTAATCTCCACATTATTCCAGTGGAGGTCTGGCCAGTGCTTTCCTTTATAATTGTTTTCCTCGTACTTGACCCTTCACGCCAATTATAATACTAATAATAAAAATAATAATAATAATAATAATAAAAATAAACATAATACAAATAATAATAATAATTGAAAGAATAAAAACTAATAATAATAATAAAAATAATAATAATCAAAAATAATAGTAATAATAATGATAATAATAATAATAATAATAATGATAATAATAATAATAATAATAATAATAATAATAATAATAATAATAATAATAATAATGATAATGATAATAATAATAATAAGAAGAATAATAATAATAATAATAATAATAATAATAATAATAATAATAATAATAATAATAATAATAATAATAATAATCAAGGGAATAACTGAGACCATACAAAGGACAGTAATGATCAAAACAGCTACAATCCTGAGAAATGTCCTCGAATGCGGAAACCTACCCACATAAGCAACGAATAGAGAACAAACACATGGAAGCACAAAACAACAGAACCGGGGAAAATACAACCGCACGAGAGAGGCGCAAGCATAGGCTGAAGCCACGAAAATTATGGACAGAGGGTTGAGGAGGGAAAGCGCAAACCAGACCTCCACTGGAAGAGGGCGGACAGCTCTGGGACCTTGGGGAGCCTTGTTGCCACTCGGGCCCCAGAGGGGACCAATGACCCTTATCAGCGGGAAATCGGTGGTAGGTGGCTGTTGCGATACCGCAAGGTCATCAGCGGTGATGAACGAAAAGAGGTGGAGCATACTGAAAGTCTGATGAGACTTGTTGTCACTCAGACTCCAGGGAATACCACAGGTTGTTGGCAGTGGGCGATCACTGACGATGACCAGTGTGATAACTCCTAGTGAGTAAATAATAATAATAATAATTTTTCAAAGAACTTTCTAAGATTTCCATTAATTTCCAAAGTAGGAAATAGTAATCTATTTTGTATATATAAGCAACAGTTTAGTAGATATGAATATTACTACAGCTATATTAGTTGCTGCTCTGAGAGCGGGAAGTTTGTTTTTAACACTAATAATAGATAAATACCAAAAACATGTTTAACATTAGCAACTGACTGTAAAAAAGAAGACAAATACGCTGAGGTTATTCTTGCTGTATATTTAGAAGATCATTCCGATATAAAATACAAGCTTATGTCATAGTATCAAACTTTCGGATATCTGTTTTGAAACATGTGATTTAAATTTTACATATGTATATAAGTTAGTTTTGCTTCTGCATCTGTTTCTATAAATAAGGAGTGGAACTCTGAAAGGCCTGGGGAGTCAGACGCTCACGTACAGACTCTCCACAGTACCGATCCTAAGATTTGGCTGACCTGAAATGTTATGGACATTATTGACGGAGACTGGGCAGAGATTGCTGCGAGCGTTTCAATCACTTGAATGAATTATTTTTTGTTTACATATTTCAAGCCATTTGATATCAGTCTATATATAGAAATAAAGATATTGATAATGCTGGTATATAACTTTATTTCCAGGAGAGGGGGTAGAGAATAATGATGATGATGATGATGATGATGATGATGATGATGATGATGATGATGACGCTGACGATGATGATGATGACGATGATGATGGGTATATTGATGAAGATGACGGTAATGATGACGATGACGATGACGATGATGACGATGATGATGATGACGATGATGATGTTGACGATGATAGTGCCAATGATGATGATGCCGATGACCATGACGCTGATGGTGATGATGATGGTGAGGATAACGATGATTGTGATGATGCTTATGATGATGACGATGCTGACGATGATGATACCTATGATGATGATGATGATGATGACGAGTATGTTCATGATGGTGATGATGACGATGATGGTGATGATGATGGTGATGATGACGATGATTGTGATGATGCTCATGAT